>JAJIBD010002683.1:0-128630 GCA_021461705.1 Cryptotis parvus
ATCAAGTGCATTTTTTAAATTTAATTTGTGATGGGGGAAGCAGAGGTCAAGATATTTGGGGGCCATTAACAAATGACTGTCAGTTAATCAGACTGTTCATTATTCAGGTCCTTCAGTTCCATGTTATTTGGGGCCCGGAGGGTGCTGACTGGAAAGGACACCCAGAGTGACTCTTGGCAGTGACCAGGGTGGCCATTTAGTCACAGAACAAGCTCTGGGCCTCCTGCTTTTCAGGATATTTTCCCTTTAGTCACTTCATTTGAAGAACAACCGTAAAATGACTATAGTCCTTAATGAATGAAAGAACTTTCAAGAACTCTCATGATCACCTACTGAAACAAAATGAAATATTTCAAACAAGAAGGTATAATTAAAACACAACATTATTACTTACATTTATTTCTGCTTTATTTACTCAAATACTATTATGATGAGAGTTTTTTAATTAGCCATTTTTTGGAAAGAGGAATACCAAGATTCTTTTATCTGCAAAGTTCTTTGTCATAAAAACATTTAAAATAAAATTTGATCATGAGCTATGCAAAATGATCAAAGTATTCATATTATTTTGTGACTAGGATGCAATTACAAGTAATACATTAACTACATCAGACACAGATGACAATAGAAAAAATATTCAATATGGCCCTTGACCTTGTGTAACTCATGACAGTTTTACCTAAAAGAGATCTTGTTAGGGGAAATCAAACCAATACGTTACAGACAGGTAATTAAAGTTGGTCATGCTGAGAGAGAGGCGAGATGATGAATTATCCTATTGAATATAAACACTTATGAATTCAGATTACATAGTTGTTTGATTATTTTTTTCCCCTTAACACTCTTTAAGTATTCCTGAACAACCTCAGAATTCTGCTACAGAGTGTCGGAAACTAACAGGCCTTATAGAGAAATAGAAACAAGTTCATTAGCTCAAAACCTATGGGCAATTATTAATAGAATTAACATAAAATAAACCAACTTCAATACAAATATATCAACACAGATGAAAGCAATCTTAACATAAATCTTTATTCACATTTGCACTCCAGCAATACTGAGCCCTCAATCTTTGTAGTGTTAAGCCTTATATTTTCTCCTTCAAACTTTAGGACACCAGGGATTTTGGTCAAAAATTGGCATCTGGATCTTGGAACCTCAGAGATAGTACAGCAGATAGAGCCCTTGCTTTGGATGTGACTGACCCAGGTTCAATCCCAAGCACTTCATATAGTTTCCAGGGTACTATCAGATGTGATCTCTGTGTGCAGAGCCAGAAGTAAACTCAGAGCACTTCCAGGCATGGAACCCAAAGCAAATAAAATAAAAATAAAATATTTATCTTTTCAGTTCCTCTAGGATGCAGTAAATCCATTTACCTCCACTCTCCCCATTACAACTTAAGACAAACTGAGCGTAATGCAATAAATATGAGAAATCTCTGAAAGGTGAAAGAAGGACCCCCCAAAACTTGAAAAACTACATGGGAGTTAACTCTCTGGATTTATTATTGATTATATATCCCAGATTGGCTGAGTCCAACATAGCTTCAAGGGTTCGCTCCACATGTGCAGGGGAGGAGCCAAACTGGCCAGACTTGGAGCAGGGATTTGGGACCTTCTTCCCATTTCTCCACTTCTACCTCCAACCCTGGAAGAGAGACATGCCAGACCCACAGTTCCATTGGCATGCGGCCGCTCTGCAGCCTCACAACTGTCTTAGATAGTACCAGATGTTAGATCAGGTCCTTCCCAAGATCTTTCACATTTATACACTTTACACAGTTCTAGACAGGGTCTAGCCATGGTCCATCATACCAGTGAACCTAGCAAGAAGCCAGAGGAACCCCCCACACCAATAGGTCAGTCATTCTCAACATTCCAGACTCCATAGCTCCTTAGAGCTCCACCCAGAAGAAGACCTGATCTTTCTCCATTGAGTTTCATCAGTAAATGCTCGAGATGAGAGCCTTCTACTGAGAGTATACCACCTACGGGGCAGAGCCTGGCAAGCTACCCGTGTTTTATTTGATATGCCAAAACCTAGCAACAATTATGCACGCCATTCCCATGTCCTGAAGGAATGGTTTGAGGATCTTCCTGTTCCTAGAGCAAACAGATGCCCTTGGGCTACACTTGCTTGCAACAGGACATATGGAGATGTTACTGGTGCCTGCTCGAGCAAATCAATGAACAACGGGAAGACAAGTGATACAAATGATCTCAGATTGTACAATTCATAAAATACCTACCAATCCATAAACATCAAAAAGCACAACAATACTGAAGCTCAAAAAAAGTCAATGTTTCCTCATGCTGCAGGACTTGGGGGACTAATCAACTAATAGAAAAACATTTTGGAAGCACCCCAACCTACTCTAATCCAGAGGGAAAACCTTTGGAATTTCCACATACACCTGGCATCAATAACGTCGAATGAGGTGATAGGAGATGATACTTGGAGGTCATTAACACTCTTTTTTTGTTTCCTTTATTTCCTCCTTGGTAGAAGTGAGGGCTACAAAAAAACTGATGTTACACCTTTTGTATAAATTAGTGCTACGCTTTCACTGAAAAGTTCTCATCTGGACCAATAAAGAGCTTCAATCTTATTGATCTGCTCTGAGGTTGTGTGATACAGTGCCCCACTTCAAGTTTATTATAATCCTGCCTAAGAAATGAAATTCTGTCACTTCTATTAGTGTCAATGAAAGTCAATCATGATGTATATGGCGTATCAAGAGCAGTGGGTTAATCTATGTTCTGTGTGTGTGTGTGTGTGTGTGTGTGTGTGTGTGTGCGTGCGTGCGTGTGTTGGGCACTGGAAGAGTAGCAAGAGAAGTTGTGAAATATATGTAAAGCACCATGGAAAATTTGTTAGAGTGGAGAATGCTTTCAAGGAATATACACAATCTATGTGAAGAGGCCCAAGGTTTGAAGTTCATAACCATGAACCCCCAGTCCTTTGATCACCTGACAGTGGAATGCTTTGGACGAGTTCATGGCAGGTAAAAATGAACTTGCAGCATGAGCTCTCTCCTCCTCCTTTCTGGGAAGACAGAGGGGAGTGTTGGCACTTGTCCTGCAACGGGAGGGACTACAAGCATATTCTCTTGAGATTGTTGTTAACTTCTGGTATCCTTCCAAGATGGACACCTGAAATGGATACACAAACCTGATTTTCTTCCAAATATTTTTTTAGAAAAGTTATTAATACAGTATTCAAAAAGTACTGTGTGCAAATAATCCCTCTAAGGAGGGTTGACCCTTGAGTAAGAGATTTAGGAACATTTTCATACTGGTGTTTGGGAGCAACACTCCTTTGGCCATTTGCTGACTACTGTAACCTTTTACACTTGGGAATCATCAGTGACCTTAAAGTTTTTACTTAGCTTTGTGACTTGCTGTTTAAAAAAAGAATTAAACTAAAGCTCTGTACTGAAGGCCCAACATTATTCTTGCCTCTTTGTGAATCACATTCGCATAACTTAAGTTTGCATTTTCTCCTAATGTTGGAGAAATTTTGAGATTTTCTAGCCTCTTGTATCACCTCCATTTTTATCTCCACTGTGCCTCCACATATGTTGACAGGCCTAGAGGCCTACAAACTTTCCAGAAGAGATATTCTGTATCTGGAATAAAGCAAATTCAAGATGATCCTTTCCTGACACATCAGAATCCTGGCTGATTTTTAAGAGCTACTGAACAATCCTAACTTTTTACTACTTTACTTTAAAGTTTCAATTTAAATTCTTCACACACAATCCTCTATTTCTTACTCATCCTTATTCAAACATCCACTCCATTTCAATTGTTTTATGATTCTATAGAAACCTCTGAATCTGTCACACAGTTTGAAAATTTACCTCTCTTGCTTGTTCTTACTTTCATGCATCTCTGTTTAGTGGTGTACTATATAACTAGCATTTTTGCAAGGTTTGTAATATCCCTGTGATTCACTTTATATGCCTGACAAAATTCTAATCTTGGTTAACTTCACTAAGTACCCAGTTCATATTGAAACCCAAGTAGATTATTAAAAGTTAAATAACACATCTGTGTGGATTGTTCTTGTTTCAATTTCACATGAACCTGTGATATTGCCACATAAACCCTCTGGATTTCCTTACTCATTTTACTTGTCTAATTCTTTCAGTTATTACTTAGTGCTTTGTAGCATATTGAATGGTGTTCTCTCATAAAATATATGCCTAAGTCTGAATCCTGCTTCCTGTGAATATGAAATCATCTTTAAGGGATCTTTGCAGTTGTATAAAGTATCTCAGGATGACATTATATTTCTGGATATAGTGTGGGATTAATATCTAACAATGGGTGCTTTTTTAGAAAGGAAAAATATATTAGAAGTACAGAGGTTCAGTGAAGAATACCATGTGAAGGTTTAAGTATATTTAAGGTTATACTCCTACAAACCAAGGAATATTAGAGCTACCAAAGTTTGGAAGAGTGAAGGAAGGTATGTCTCCTAAAGCATTAAGAGACTCACAGCCCAGCAACACCATTATTTTGACTCCAAGCCTCCGGCTTTACAAGAGAATAAATTCCTATTGTGCTTAAACCTCACACAGTTGTGTTTTTATGGATGCTCTAGAAAAATAACATAGCCTCTCATCTCAAAACTTTAATCTAGCCCCTTCCTCATGTCCTGCCCATGGATCAATTTATATTTGTATTTTGCCCATAAAATAGATGCAGCTAATTAAAGAAATCTCACATTCCTAGAAGTCCGCTTGCATCTATATATTTTATAATCTCTTAGAACCCTTCTTCCTATTAGAGACTCTCTTTCTCTGGTTTTTGTTCTCCCCTATTATTGCCTTTTCTGACTGGTACTATCCTGGGTTTATACTAGATGATTTCCATTTGTTTAAAAGCTTGCCTTGCTATGTCTATCCTGAAAGTTTAAATGAATTCACATAGTATGCAAAATAGGTTATCTGTCATACAAAGAACAATATATATTTGTGGCTCATATTACCTACAAAATAAACATGTTGACCTCCTTGACCTGACTGGACTCCTATAGACACTGCTCATTTCTTCATGTTCCCAACACCGGTCTTCTCAGAAGACTTTTGATATTTAGTTTCTACTTTTTCACAACCTCCTTTCTACTCAATTTGCTCTAATCAAGTTCTTCCTTCACTGTTCCACTTAAGCTCTATCAAAGTCAATCATGTCTTGTATTTTGTTAAACTCAGGAACTAATTCTCAATCTTTATTTTATCCAAACTTGTAGCAGTTGGTGCAGTTTTGGTCTTTCTCCTATCTGTAACTTCCATCTTTAAGTATCTCTGAATCCAGCCTGGTCATCATTTCCATGAATCAATGACACATGGAATAACATGTGTATGATCAGTTACTAATTATCAGACTTTTCTTTGGGTTTGGGGGTGTTTTTGCAAAAGCTTTATATATTTGTGATTGACTGGTTTTGCTTTTGTCATCGCATGTACAGGTCAAATGTTCTAGTTATAGAAGGATATTTAGAGATATTCTGAAATACCACAGTTCACAGATAAGTTTTGTTGTTTTGCTTTTTTGAGCCCCACCAATAGTGCTGGGGGCTACTCTGGGCAGTGTTCCAGGAACTATGTAGTTCTGGGAATTGAACTCTGAGTTCCATCAGGCAAAGCATTCATTTAAGCTCTTTGAACTCTCTCCTCAGCCAATGGTCCAAACATTTTAAGCATAAATGGAATCTGTTAAAAAATTTAAGAATAAAATGTAAATTAAATTAATATTTATAAATACTATAAGCATGCAGATACTAATGCTTTTACATTTGTTATGCTTGCTTATTTTTTGTTGGCAGATAAAAACACAGATACATTTTCATAGTTTCCAGTTTAAGATTCTAAGTTGGATACAAATAGGATGGACTACGTATGATTCTGTGATAAGAGATAATTTGTGAGAAAATCTTGCTGAACTTAAGTGTTACTGAGCATTATACCCAGAAACAAAGATTAGTAGAAATCTAAATAATCAAAGAGAACATAACTAGAAGTGGGATATAATGTGATTGGTATCTTTGCTTAAGTATGTGTTTCCTCCTCAGGACTATCTAGGTGGTCTAGATTAAAACAAATCTACTGGGGCTGGAGTGATAGTCCAGAGGGTAGGGCGTTTGCCAGCCTGTTCGATCCTGGGTTCGATCCCAGGCATCCCTTATGGTCCCCGAGCACCGCCAGCAGTGATTCCTGAGTGCAGAGCCAGGGAGAAACCCCTGAGCATTGCCGGGTGTGACCCAAAAAAGCAAAATAAATAAATAAATAAATAAATAAAGCACATCTACTCTATAAATAAATAAAAAGCAAATAATGAGAGTGCTTGACATGTGCAGAATAGGTATTAATATGTGTTTATGATTGAGAACAAGAAAGGGAGGGAAAAGGGGTAGAAAGGGATAGAAGAGAGAGAAAGGGAGGAAGACAGAGAGATGGGAAGAGAAATTGAGACAGAGACAGACACAGAGGGAGATATAGAGGGAGGAGGGAGGACATGGTAGCTATTATAAATGGGTATAAAAATATTCCTATTCCCCAATCTTTCTGGAATGATTATTCTTTCTATGTTTCCCTGTGAAATTAAGGAAATGTTACCATCTCCATTATAACTGATTTAATTATTTCACTTTCTCTGTATCACTACCTTGCTCATGTTCTTGTACTTCCCAAATAACTACTTATACTCAAATTCTTCATCAGGATCTATTAATAAAGAATAAAGCCAAAATACCAACTGAACTGTTAGGTATGTTGGTCCCAGGAAAAGTTACATATAGCTGTATGTTTACTTATATTTATCATTCTCAGAAATTTGATGTCTTAACCTTTAATTCCTCAGGATATGATCTTAATTTAAAATATGATTAGAGTAGATTTAAGCACCATCACAATGAAGCCCCAGATTTAATAAGTCTGGAATGCTTATAAAGGATTTGCATGCATTTGTACCAAGGGAGAACATCATGGGAGGTGACCACAGCTATGACTTCAAAAATTCAAATGTTGAAGCTTAACCCTGACATGATTGTATTTGAATAGGCCAGTCAGTAGGAAAGGCTGAATGAAGCCAGAAATACGGGGCTCTAGGTTGTAATAGAATCACTTTCCCTGTGAAGAGTCCTAAAGGGGGTGCTCTCTTTCTTTCTCTTTAACAGACATAATGAGGAGCCAGAACCTGAAAGGTGAGGCAAGAACTATACTCAGAAATCAAGTTGGTTAGCAAGTTGCTCTTCACAGTCTCCAGAGCTATTAAAAAGAAATAATAAAGGCAATAATATCTACACGTCTGTAGATAATGTGCCTGCAAAGATATTTTCCCAGAAAACTGCTAGAAGCCAGGGAGCTCTTGACCCTCAGAAGGCACCGACCCTGTCAAAATTTTGATCTCTAACTTTTAGTCTCCTAAATATTAGGAAAATAAATAGGAGTGTTTTGTGTGTGTGTGTGTGTGTGTATTTCTTTTGTAATAATAACCCTAACAAATGAATATAGTGAAGAAAAGAAATGTCATGTGGTAGACATCACCCTAGGTATTCTCTGTGGCCCATAGTTTGGCGAACTGGGACACAATTTCTTAGTGGCTGTCCAAAAGAAATGCAGAAACAGAGTCAGAGATTGAATGTCCTGTTGACGTGTTTGCAGAGCCTCCCTGTCTCATTAGCAAATATGTGAATCCCAACTTACTGCTCATTTTTCTCTGTTTTACTTTTAACTCTCTGGTCTATGTACATATAATGCTAAAATTATAGCAACTGTTCTAAAGAATCTCTTAAAAAGCAAATAAATAGACTCGAAGCTCATGAATCTCTGTTCTTCAACCCACAAGGAGAAAGTATCACAAGCTAAACCTTATTCTTTTTTGTTCTGCTTTGTTTATCCACCACACATACAATGCTCAGGGGTAACTTCTGACTCTGTACTCAGGAATTACTCCTGGTAATACTCAAGAGACCATAGGGGATGCTGATGATTGTTGGCCTCATCCAAATTAAGCACCAAATCTCTGTACTATCTCTCCAAGGCCTACAAGTTAAACTTAAAACTCTTATGCACAGGAGAGAAGTATACCAGGTAAGGCTTTGACCTTGATTTCAACTGACCCAAGTTCTTTCTCCAGCACCACACACACGGTCCCCTGTGCACCACCAGGAGTGATCTCTGAGTGCAGAGTCAAGAGTAAGTCCTATGCACTGCTGGGTGTGGCTCTCCCCACCAAAAAAAAAATTCTACTGCATAGAAAAATAAAATAAGCAAGTTAATTAAAATAATAAAAAGAAATGAATAAACAAGAAGGGACTTCGGTCCTGGAACAAAATGAATAATGGACTTTGTATTAGATGATTAAAATTCTAAGATAGGAATTGCTGTTTCTAGTTTGATTCATTTAGGAAAGTCAATTTCCTTTGAGCCCCATTTCCTGTAAGCAGGATGAGGAGATTGCACTCGTTCTCTCTAATGCACACAGGCCTTTATTATGCCAGTGCTCCTGTGACATCTATGATTCATCCTCACCTGTGCCAGGCTCTGCTCCTGGCAGGACTGGCGGCCATGAAACTGATGAAGCCGTGGAGTGGAACCAGGTGTGAAGGGATGGCACTGGCTCGCCAGCAGAGTGCAAGTGCCAGGCAACTAAGGAAAACGCATTTTCCAGCAATGACCTTGTGGAGGAATTTACAACTGTGAACATTTAGACCCATAGATTTTTCCCATTATTATTTTCATCCTGACTGCATGTTTTGTTTCGTTTTGTTTTGAAAATTGTTTTGGGAGCGCTATTACTAGAAAATTTGACAGTATTGGCAAAACTGGCAACTTTCTCCTTCACACTGTGATTTAAAGTGGAGTCAGCTTCTTCCTGGAGCATTTATCTATAAGAAAATATGAGTTCTGCTTTTCTTTTTTTTTCTCTCATTTCATAAATGAAATATCCAAAAGTACTAGTGGGGAACAAAATTTTCTTTCTTCTAAGATTTTCTGGCTCTGCTGTCATTGAAATAAAAAATCTTACCAAATAGCAAATTTTTTCAATATTGTGAGCGATGTCAAAGCTGGGATTCAGAGGTAGACAATTAATACAATTTGGACACTGAGAAAACTTTGTGAGTAGAGTTTGTTTCAGGCATCAGTGTGCCTCATATCTAAATGCAGTCATGGGGAAGGTTGTTATTGGATAAGGACCAAAGCGGGTAAAAGAGGAAATAAGAAAAGTTACTGACTATATGCATAGATACACCTAGTGCTGTAGTTATGGTCAGACTATAAATTATCGTCAAGTGGTCCCTAGTTGATATGCTTTGGCATGATGAAAAAGTTTTGAAATTAGATGGAGGCTTGAGTATTCTAAATGTACTAAATGTCAATGAATTTTTCACCTTAGAATTGCTAATTTTGGGGACGGAGGCGATAGCACAGCTGGGAAGGCATTTTCCTTGCACGTGGCAGACCCAGGTTCGATCCCCTGCACCCCATATGGTCCCCTGAGCACCACCAGGAGTAATTCGTGAGTAAAGAGCCAGGAGTAATCCCTGAGTGTCGCTGGGTGTGACGCAAAAAGAAAAAAAAAGAATTACTAATTTTATGTCATGTGGTATCCATCCAAATTTCTTAAAATGGTATGTGATATGTGAGTTTCTATTTAATCTAATAGATTAAATATTCTTCGTAAGGAATTACTCCTTCTGGTGCTCAGGGATGAGCACCACCAGAAGTATGGGATCCTGGGGACTGAACCCAGCTGGACCCTGAGCAAGGCAAACATCCTCCCCACTGTGCTATTGCTCCAGTCCCAGTAACTGAGGGTTTTTTTTTTTTTAGCCATGACTAGTGATGAGATTTCTTTGGTGCCTGAGGCAGTTCATGCGTGCAACCTCTGGGTCTTCTGGAGCACAGGGATATGGGGAGAGGGGCCCCATTCCTGGCTCCATGAAAGTCTGGCGAGTTCAGTCACAGAATCCCTCCTACCTGGGATTTTTTTTACTCATGGGTGGAGGCTCTTCTTAGCAGTGGAATTTGGCCTTGAGCATGCTGCGATTATGAGTTGTCAGCTAATTTTTTTTTATTACACTATTTTGAGATATACAGTTACAAAACTGTTCATGATTAGGTTTTAGTCACACAGTGTTCCAGCACCCACATCTCCACCAGTGCACATTTCCCACCACCAATGTCCCTTGATTCCCTTTTCCTTCCCCAGCCTGCCTCTATGGCAGGCACTTTGCCTCTTTTCTTCCTCTCCATCTCGCTCTCCCTCTCCCTCACTCTCACCCTCACCCTCGCCCTCTTGCCCTCTCTCTCCCTACTCTTAGACATTATGGCTTGCATTACATACATTTAGAGGTTATCATGTATATCCCTTTGCCTATATTCAATGCTCAGTTCTAGTCTGGTATTATCATTTCCAACATTAATAGCAAACTGGTTCCTTCTCAGTCTTACCTAACTTCTGATTCCCACACACTTGTGGTAGCTTCCACCCACTAACAAGTCCTCCTCATCCATGTTTTGCCTGACCTTGGATATTAAGGAGAATATTAATATCATACTATTTTTTTTTTTTTGCTTTTTGGGCCACACCCAGCAATGCTCAGGGGTTACTACTGGCTCTGCACTCAGGAATTACTCCTGGCGGTGCTCGGGGGACCATATGGGATGCTGGGGATCAAACCCAGGCCGGCACAGGCCGGCCGGCGTGCAAAAGCAAACACCCTACCCGCTGGGCTATCACTCCGGCCCCTCATACTATTTTTACATCCTGCAAATGAAGGAAGTTATTCTGTATCTGTCCTTTTCCCTCTGACTAATTTCACTCAGCATGATCCTCTCCATGCCCATCCATTTATAGGAAAATTTCATAACTTCATTTTTTCCTAACAGCTGCATAGTATTCCATTGTGTAGATGTACCACAGTTTCCTTATCCAGTCATCTGTTTTTGGGCACTCAAGTTTTTTCCAGAGTCTGGCTATTGTGAATAGTTTTCAGCTAATTTTTTGACAAAGATGCTGAAAGTACAAAATGGAGCAAAGGTGGCCTTTTCAACAAAATTGTATAATCATGTGTAAAAGATTAAAATGGGATCCTTATTTTACATCTTAACACAAAAGTAAATTCAGAGTAAATCAAAGACTACAGATCAGACCTGAATCCATAAAGTACATTGAGGAAAATGTAGGCGGAATGCTCCATAGTATTTTCAATGGACCTCAGAGGTATTTTGAAAGATACAATGGCACTGGTGGAGGAATGGGAGGAGAAGCCCAAATCCCCACTCCAAGTCCAGCCAGTGTGCCCCCCCCACTGCCCGCATGTGTGAGCGAACCCTAGGAGCTATGTTGGACTTGGCCAGAGGCTGGCTGAGCCATTTACCGCCTTCCAGAACTCCATAGGCTGCTCCACATGGGGCCAAGCAGCGCAAATGTGGGTCCCATTCCTCCACCTTTATGTCAGTGGGTGTGGCTGTGAGCTCCCAACCACCACAACCAGCATCCCCAGAAGAGAGACACTCCAGACCCACAGCTGTGCAAGTGCGAGGCCACTCAACAGTCTTAGATGTTACTGGAAGTTAGGACTAGGTCCTTCCCAGGATATTTCACATTTAAACACTGTATACAGTTCTAGGCAGGTTATAGCCATGGTCCGTCACCCCAGTTAGCCTAGCAAGAAGCCAGAGGAACCCCCCACACCATGAAGGTCCGTTATTCTGAACATCTGGACTCCACAGCTTATCAGAGCTCCACCCAAGGGAAAAGCTGATCTCTCCCCATTGAGGTCATCAGTAAATGCACGAGATGAGAACCTACTACTGAGAGTGTCCCACCTATACAGCAGAGCCTAACAAGCTACCCGTGTTACATTTGATATGTCAAAAACCAGTAACAATTTAATACCTCATTCCCATGACCTGATGGAATGGTTTGAGGCTCTTCATGTTCCTGGAGCGAGCAAATACACTTGGGCTACACTTGCTCTTGACAGGATGTATGCAGATGTTACTGGTTCCTGCTCGAGGAAATTAATGAACAATGGGAAGACAAGCAATACAAGTGATTTAATCTAATAAGTAAAATAGGAGTTGTTTTATTCTAGCAAAGTGTCACATTACTGAAAAACAGAGCATGGTGACAATCTTGTGATTTGTTTGTTATTTTTTTTCTTTTTTGGCCTTTTTTTTGTCACAACTGGCAATGCTCATAGGTTACTCTTGGCTCTGTGCTTAGAAATTACCTCTGGGAGTACTTGGGGCACTACATGGGATGCCAGGGATGAAACCCAGGGCAACCACATACAAGGCAAATGCCCTACCTGCTGGCCTCATATGGTGAAAATTTTGGAACTTAGTCCAGCAAGGATATAGATGAGGTGGGGAGACCAGCAACATGGCTATTAAACAAGTCTACTTGTAATTAATAACCCAAAAGCAATATTTTACTTTTGTGTGCTTTGTTGAAAAATTCCAAATATACACAAAGAGAAACTAGTTTAACAAAGTCAACATACTTATCACTAGCTGTAATGGTTTTTAACATTTTACTGCACTAATTTCATTTACTCATTATACTCCTTCCCACTCAATTCCTAGACAGTTCATTTCCTGAAGAATTTTAAGGAAAACTCCAGAGAGCATATCATTACACTTGAAATAGTCAAACTTCAGAATGAGTCTTAAACTTCCAAGAACATTTTTTTTGTTTTTCAACATTATCTGAACAATTATATATAACTCCTAACAAAATTAAGGGAACTGCAGTCCAATATTTCCTCAATCAAATGGAAGTTTGGCAGTTAGGTTGCTAATTAGATATAAATAAAGACAATACATTTCATTTTCCTACTATGTTTCTTTCTTTTTCCTTTTTTGTATTGGCATTTTGGTTTACTCCAGGGGTTACTCCAGACTCTGCAGTCAGGAATCATCCTGGCAGTGATTAAGGAATCATATGAGATGCTAGGATCGAAACTTTGTATGCCGCATGCAAGATAAACACTATACCCACTGTCCCACTATACATCCACTGTACTATCATCCATTCCCCAATATTATGTTTCTTTCTCCTCTCTTCTTGTTCTTGTTCTTGTTCTTGTTCTTGTTCTTGTTCTTGTTCTTGTTCTTGTTCTTGTTCTTGTTCTTGTTCTTCTTCTTCTTCTTCTTCTTCTCCTTCTCCTTCTCCTTCTCCTCCTTCTTCTTCTCCTTCTCCTTCTCCTTCTCCTTCTCCTCCTCCTCCTCCCTCCTTCTCCTCCTCATTTCTCCTCTTCCTCCTCCTCCTCTTCTTCCTCCTCCTCCTCCTTCTCCTCCTCCTCCTTCTCCTCCTCCTCCTTCTCCTCCTCCTCCTTCTTCTCTTCCTCCTCCTCCTCCTCCTCCTTTTCCTTCTCCTTCTTCTCCTCCACCTTCTCCTTCTTCTCCTCCACCTTCTCCTTCTCCTCCTCCTCCTCCTCCTCCTCTTCTTCTTCTTCTTCTTCTTCATCATCATCATCATTATCTTCTTCTTCCTACTTTTCTTTTGGGGTCACATCTGGTGATCAATGGACCATATGTGATACCAAGGATTGAACAGATCAGCCACGTGCAAGGCATTCACCATACCCCACCCCTACCCACTGTCTCTCTGCTCTATTGCCCCTTCCCCCAATATTATGTTTCTTAAGTGGCTTTTTATCTTAAAATTGTTTCCTGGTTCATTTTTTATGCCACTAGTATGTTGCAAAAGAAGTGTTACTGTTTTGAATAATACTCTTAATTCTGAATTTTTAGTTACTGCCAAGTGGTTATATTCTGGGCCATTGGAAACAGTTTCAAGTTGCATCTTGTTTCCTATGGATGTGATGGTTGGTATATGAAGTCAATAACTAAGACTGGAGAGCTCATTGCTCTAATATGCCAATGCTTCTAGGAAATTTCAGAGGTAATACATCTATTAGCAGCTTCATGAACAGATAGTTGGTATTTATAATCAAGTTTAAGATAGCTCATTGCACTTAATTTTTGGTTGAATTTTTATATTTTAAGTTTTTGCTTTTTAATTTAATTGTGTAAGTAGGTTTTATAAAATGGTTTAAAATAATAGCACAATATTCTTATTATCAGAGTTCTGATCTTCTAAAAGATCCTGTTTCATTATTTTTTAAATCATCACCAGAATGGAGTAGTGCCAATTAACTTTATTTATAAATGTCTCTCCAAAGCATCTTTCTATTTCATTCTTACGGCCATGACCCTTATTCAGTTGAATAATTCTTCCAAACCAAATTGTTTCACAGAGTCATAATCTTTTTTTTACTTTATGTCATTTTTCTGTTTTGTTGAATCACCATGAGATAGGCTTTACAAAGCTGCTAATGATGGGTTTCAGTCATAAAGTGTTCCAGCACCCATCTGTCCACCAGTATACATTTCCCAGCACTAATGTTCTTGTCCCCTACCTAACATCTCTTCTTCCAAAGATATCCTTTTATATTTGTTAGAGGTATATTTTAAAAGTACTGATGTGCTTAAAACAAGCAGAACAAGTTAATATTCAAAGTTTGCTCATTATCTGCTTAATGAAATCCAGACTACCGTCCCTGATGGAGGATTTGTCTTTGTAGGGTAAATACCTCATCAAATATCATCAGTCCTTTAAGTTTTTCTGCTCCTAGTCACCCTGTTTGGAGTCTGATCCTGTGGATACAGAAATCTGCACTCGTGTGTGTCTGCTGTGGCCTGAACTGTACTTGAGAGAGAAAGGTACCAATCTTACCAGGCTTTCTGATTATACCTTAAAAATATCTTGTTAGATTTTTTTTCCCCCACCTTTTTCACTATGACAGTTCTTCAGTCAATTTTTTATTCTCTCGACCCTATTCCCAGATAGTACTTATTCTGATTCCACTGAATCTTCCTGAACTTTGCTATCTAGAAAACGCCTTACATTTCAAATATGTTGTTTCTTATATTTTTAAATGCACATTTTGCACATTTTAGGTGCTTAAAATGTAAGAATTTATGCAGAATAATTCACTCTCTCAGACCTCACCTTGAAATATCTATGCAAAGTAGACATATACAGTATATATAGTAAAACAAATGGAGTTTCCAATTTCCTAATAGCTTAGAACTCATAGTCAATACTTCAAACTATTATTTACTTTTTGCTCTGTACCCATCTTCAGATGTGTTACAGATTACCCACTGTGCAGATGTTAGGACTTTCTTTTTTTTAATACAGTTCATCTTAACCTGTGTGCCTCAAGTTATAGTCCAAGTTGGTAGTCCAGTTGAGAATCACTTCTTTCTTTTTTCACTTCCAGGATATTAATCCTTCTCTAGATTTTATCTCTTATTATTTCTCCCAACTGAAAACCTGATCCAAAATTCTGCTTACATGCTACTGCCATCTTCCTCAAGGATTTTATTTTTTTTCTTCTGATTTCAGTTAAGCAGTATCTTAGGAATCAGGGTTATTTACATATGGGATTCATCAAATATCATTCATGGCATTAAGACTGAACTTATTTTTCTCTATCCACCTACTTCTACTGTACTAGGGCACATATCGAGAAAACAACTTCGTTATTCACATTAAGATGACTAATAATCCTATGTGGAAGCAAATAATGCAACAATTTACCTAGATTTAAATATCCTAATATAATCTGTATCCTCACGATGTATTCTAAAATTGAATAATTACTCAGGATAGTCTAATAGAAACGATAGGAGAGTCAACTTGAGAATATTTTGTAGATGCTCTCCCAAAAAGAAACAGTTTATCTTCCCAGTTTTGCAATCATGTACTTAAGTATATTTTCTGCTGCTTTCTCAGTGGAGTTGGAGTATTTCTGTTCCCCTCGTTTTTTCTCTTCCAATATATAACTGTTAATTCTTCCCATGTTCTATTTAATGGTTAGTTCATGTGAAATTTGGTGACTAGTGACGGTTACTGAAAATATATCTCTTACAACAAAGGAGTATATGTATTCTACAATACCAACAACAGTTGCACATTGTTGAACTGGATTTTATTTTTTTTTTAATTTTTAAAAAATTTATTTATTTTTAATATTTTATTATACCACCGTGAATATACAATTACAAAGATGTTCATGTTTGGATTTCAGTCATACAGTGTTCCAGCACCCATCCCCCCAACCAGTGCCCATTTCTCAATACCAATGTCCCCCCCCCTCCCTAGCCTGCCTCTACGGCAGTTTTTTATCTCTCTCTCTCTCTCTCTCTCTCTCTCTCTCTCTCTCTCTCCTCCTTCTCTTACACATTGTGGACTGCAATACATACATTTAGAGGTTATAATGTGTATCTTTTTGCCTATTATGCTCATGAACTGGATTTTAATAGACTCAAGAAAGAGTACTGGTGTGTGTGTGTGTGTGTGTGTGTGTGGTGTGAGTGTGTTCATGCATGTGTGCATGCACACACATTTTAGAGGTACATAACTAGATATTATCAATCTTGTCAGGTACTCATGAATAAATTAAACAATTAAAAACAGTTGATACCTGTGAAAGTGTGGGCTACGTACAGATGTGCAAAAAAAACCGATAAAAGAAACTGTTAATAAATGCAATTATCCCACTTCCACCTCCTATAAGTCCTTCCTTGGAGAACTATGAAAAGCCAGATGCTGATCTGGGAAATGTCCCAGAATTATTATTATTTGAAAAATATTAACACTCCACTATAAAAAAAAAGGTCTGGCCTGGAATCATACTGAAACTCATACAGTTCCTGATGGCAATAAATGTTTAAAAGTACAAACATATTGGAATAAAATATCGTGATTGAAGGGAGAGCACTTTACAGTGGATTTAGGAATCATGTGAGTGCTGAGATGATCTTTAAGTAGACCTCATCCCCAGTGACACAGGTAAGTCTGCGGATGCCTCCCCATATCCGCCTCACTATGTAAGCATAATGGGCGTGTTTGCATAGTTTTGGCCTGAGTTGCAGATACAGACGACTGCTTCTTAGGGGCAGCAGGTGAGGTAGGTAGCAAATGCTATCATTGTTGAACACCTCTGACCTTGAGCAAATTGTGAATATCATCTTCTTTATCTGCTGGTTTTAGTGGAATTTGCTAATGGAATTCAAGTTAAAAAGTATATATATATATATATGTATATATATATATATGTATATATATATATATATATATATATATATATATATATATGACAATCATTTCTCCTGTTTTGCTAAATGCAGCATTCTTCCATGAGCCGAGTTCCATTATGGGATGAGTGGGGTGGGACATAATACTGAAACATATCTGACATTTTAATGAGTGATCATAACTCAATGCTTTATTTGTTTGCTGGTGATATATGTGCTTAGTTTGGTATATAGACTAGAAAGAAGTTGCATAAGTATCTTGTGAGTTAGTGTATTTAAATTTTGAATGAGTGAAGAGCACAACTTCCAAAATGGGGGTAAAATAAGTAACAACAAGCATCAGTGCAAGTGAAAGCATTTTGGAATGATTTTTAAATAAAAATAGTAAGACTTTGGGTAGCAGTGGTTGTGTAAACCATGGAATCAGATCTGTGCTATACTGCAAAGCAATTTAGAGTGAATTTTAACTTACACTAAAGTATTAAAATGTACAGCAGGCAGGATGGTCTGTCTACAGTAAGGGAATGATGGCATGTTTTTTATCCATTAAGTTAAAAAGCATTATAAACAGTGAGAACTTTATAAAAACACTAAGAAACCAAGGAACCTATCATGATGTTCAAAGAAACCAAACCATCTGTTTCTTATAAAGAAATTTTGGGGGCTGGAGTGATAGTAAGGTGGGTAGGGGTTGTGCCTTGCATGCAGCAGACCCTGGTTCAAACCCTCGGCATCCCATATGGTTCCCTGAGCACTGCCAGGAGTAACTTCTGGGAGCAGAGCCAGGAGTACCCCCTGAGTATCACCACGTGTGACTCAAAAGCAAAAAAAAAATTTAAGGACTCTTATTAAAACTTCCAACCCATGGAATGAATTTAAACATTCTGTGATATATATATATATATATATATATATATATCTGTGATATATATATAGCTGTGATATATATATAGCTGTGATATATATATATATATATATATATATATATATATACTCTCTGAGGGACAAAATAGTTAATTAGACATTTATAAAATGTTCCATTTGTATCACTGTTTCCCAACATGGGTAAAACTACTGTCTTGAGAGATTGGAAGCATGTGGGCTGGTGGAGAAACAAATGTAGTGCATTTGGGAAGCACATCCTATTTGTTTACTTAACAAGGGGAGATTTCCAGTAGGGACTGAACAATTTTTTTTTCTGAAAAAGGGCAGGAGTGAAATCAGGTTTAGAATTTAGGAAAAGTGAAATTGTTCAAACCTAGTAAGTGATTTAAGTCTAATATGCTTATGGTGAAATACAAATCTTGTCTGAATCCAGAAGTGTGAAGTTTTTACCTTTAGTTATAAAAACTGAAAATGCTTTGCTAAGCAGCCTGTAAAATAAGAAAATAACTATTTGTACTCAAATAAGTCCTAAACTTATAGGGAGAGATTTTTTAATTATTGTACAATGACCTAAATTTAAAGAGAATTTTAACCAGGTCAATAAGGGCTGGTTCTTCAGTGACTATTTGCAACTCCTACATGGATAAACCAGAGCTGAGGGAATTGATAAGGAAATGATCCTTCCTCTAAATTACTTTCCAAGTCTTGTAATTTGCTCAAATTAAAAAAGTACATATTAAATTTAACAAAACAATATTCCAGGGCTGGAGACATTACAGTAGGTAGGCATTTGCCTTGTAGATGGGAGACATGAGATAAATTCCTGGCATTCCATTATAGTTTCCTGAGCACCACCAGGAGGGCAGACCTAAAAAAAAATATGCAATTTATATGTAAAACTAAGATTCTCTAAGTCCTCCCTTTTCATTTCTTGTTATATTCAATAGTACCTAGATCACCCTGTACAATCTTTCCATCCTAGAATTCTCCATTTTCGAGGATGTCACAGAGTAGGGAATTAAACTGGCTAGCAAATATTCATTCGCTAATGAAACAGCACATGATTAAAGAGTGTGGGATATGCTCATCAGACTGAGCAGTGAGATTGATGCTTACAGGATACAAATTAGGGCTAAAGAGACTGATGCTAAATAGGTTGAATATGTAGGAGGCCCAAGTTTGTCCCCCAGTTTAATGGTTCCCAAGAGTGAACCCTGATCAGAGTTTGGAGTAGCCCTTGAACATCATCAGGGAAAGAAAGAAAGAAAGAAAGAAAGAAAGAAAGAAAGAAAGAAAAGAAAGAAAGAAAGAAAGAAAGAAAGAAAGAAAGAAAGAAAGAAAGAAAGAAAGAAAGAAAGAAAGAAAGAAAGAAAGAAAAGAAAGAAAGAAAGAAAGAAAGAAAGAAAGAAAGAAAGAAAGAAAGAAAGAAAGAAAGAAAGAAAGAAAGAAAGAAAAGAAAGACAGACAGACAGACAGACAGACAGACAGACAGACAGACAGACAGACAGACAGACAGACAGACAGACAGACAGACAGGAAGGAAGGAAGGAAGGAAGGAAGGAAGGAAGGAAGGAAGGAAGGAAGGAAGGAAGGAAGGAAGGAAGGAAGGAAGGAAGGAAGGAAGGAAGGAAGAAAGAAAGAAAGAAAGAAGAAAGAAAGAAAGAAAGAAAGAAAGAAAGAAAAGAAAGAAAGAAAGAAAGAAAGAAAGAAAGAAAGAAAGAAAGAAAGAAAGAAAGAAAGAAAGAAAGAAAGAAAAGAAAGAGAGAAAGTGAGAAAGAGAGAAAGAAAGAGAAAGAGAGAAAGGAAGGAAGGAAGGAAGGAAGAAAGAAAAGAGAAAAGGAAGGGAAGGAAAGAGAGAGGAAGGAAAGCAGGAGGGAGGGAGTAAAGGAAGAGAGAAAAGAAGAGAGGAAAATAGAGAAAAAAAGAGTAAGGAAGGAAAGTAGGAAGGAAGGATGAGTAAGGGAGAAGATAATTGTAAAATCAACAAAATTCACTTACTGATGTTAGATATGCCATGAGGATTAATAGAAAGAGGAAGAAATGATAATTTATTAAATGAAGGTGTGTACTGATGAGAATCAATAAGGAAGTAGAGGGAGGAAAGGCAGAAAATGGAGAAAAAGAGGAAGAAGAAAGATGATTGGAGAATTACTGTTGGCAGAACTGAACCTAACAGGGCTGAACTCATCTTGGTCTCATAAAAATATAAAGCAACACCTACTGTTTTACACATTTACAGATGATCAAGTCGCACATTTCCTGAAGAAAACCAGATAAATAGTGGAGACACATATGTAACAGGTAACTCTCAAGCTCAGAGAAAAAAAGAACTTGGAACAGTCACAGAAAAACAGTCTACATTCATGAAACTCACCTTAGGACCTGACAGGGTTTCTTCTCTAAGACCCAGCAGCATTAACAAAGTGGTGTTCTGAAAACAGAAATGTATACCAGCTCCAAAGATATATCAGTGAATACTACAAGATTTCCCAGTTTGACCATTAAATATTATTTTTTCACCTATAAAGCAGGTGACAGTGTTATTTTCATGATTAATAGATCTACTGGCTGACACATTTCTTCCTACTCTTTCATTTCTTTGATGTTTATCCTGTTTACTTATTGCACACTTTGTTTTTGTCTGTGTATGTGTGCATTTGTATTAGGTTTAAGAGTATGGATCATCTAGCAGCCACTAAGTATACGACAATTCCTATAATATTCTGCCCTGGTCAGGCCTGGTCAGGCAGGGTTGTGGCACTCATGAAAGTTCCCTGCTCCTTGCCACAATCACATCAGACATTGGTGGGTTTATCTCAGTGAAGTAACCTCTCCCATTCCACATTTAGAGTGCTGGTAGATTAAGGGAATGTTACTTAAACAATGGAGTTTTATTTTTGGAACCAGTGGGTTGTTAGAAACTTGGGAAATGACAATCCATTGTCTTGCCCAGAATATAAAGCATGCTTCTGAAAAACTGACCACTTCTTTTCTTTCATTGTCTTGTTAATTGAGACTTCTATTATTTTGGGGAATGTTTGGCTGGCCCTTGGGCATTCCTCAAGGCTTGCTCCTGGCTCTGTGCTCTGGGATCACTCCTGAAAGTGTGACTGTATGGGATGCAAAGGATCAAACCCAGATTAACTGCATTCAAGGCAGTAATCTTTCCTACTGTACTTTCTCCTGGCACCTTCTTTAAGTTTGATCATTTTATCTCTTTAGCATGAGTGAACTAAAAGTTAGGTAGTATACAAGTTCATAATGAAGACTCATGTGAAAGTGATAAAGGATAATGTTTAGTTATTACTTTGACACCAAAGTTTAGTATCTGAATTTTTAATTGAACTTTTACTTTTGAGGTTAAAATTAAACTTTATATCCATACATCACTTGCTCACTTGATCACTTGACATCCCGTTATTCGTAGAATTTGCTCGAGCGGGTGCCAGTGACATTTCCATTGGACCCTATCACGTGCCAATGTAGCCCAACGGCATCTGGTTGCTTCAGGAATATGAAGAGCCTCAAACCATTCAATCAGGGTCTTGACGAAGAAGTCTGACCATCTTGTAGGTGGGCGGCCACGTGATTTTTTTGACATCCCGTGGGATCCATACCGTAAAGGCTCTAGTCCAGTGGTTGTCTCCAAATTGCATTATATGTCCAGCCCATCTGATTTTCTCTTGGCAAACGAGACAGCGTCCCTGACTCTGGAATAGCAACAGAAGTCGGAACTCTGGATTCCTTCTCTCACTTGAGTGAGGCATGATACTCCAAGCATAACTCTTTTGATTCCTCTTTGGGAGACCCTGAATAGCATTCTCATCCTGCTTTCGTAGGGGCTAGGTCTCTGAGGCGTAAGTTAATGCAGGGAGAACGGTGGAGTTGAAGAGATGTGCCCAGAGCCGAAAAGTTCTTTGTCCTTTTAGCTATTTCTTCGATGTTTTTGAAGGCATTCCAAGCTGTTCTCTTCTTCCTGCACAGCTCAGGTTTTAGGTCGTTCATCATGTTGACTTCTCGACCTAGGTACACATAACTGCTGCATTCAGAGATGTTTGTTCCATTGAGAGTGAATGGACCTCTGGAACTAGTTCCTTTTTCATGAACATAGTTTTGCTGAGATTCAGCTGTAGACCTATCTTTCCACATTCTCGGTCGAAGTCAGCCAGCATTTGTGCTGCTTGGCTAATGTTTGGTATACATTAGCAAGCGGCATAAATTATGGTATACATCAGTATACCATAATTCTTTTTATGTTAAAGCTGCCAAACGACAAGATTGTTAAAAGGACTAACCTGCATTCTTTAGTGGGAGAGGCCGAGATTTCATCCCCGGAACCACCTAGTCCCCTAATCACCTTGCCTCTGTAGCCCCAGTACCATTCTTGGAGTACCCTGAAGACTGCTCAGGGAAAGGGCCAAAACAAATAAAATTTTTTTTAAAAAAATGAAAAATGACTAAAACGAACATATTAAACTGGAAATTTTGAGACTGATTTATCTGTATAAAAGATGCTCTTCAAATTTCCCTCAACAACGTTAAAAGAGGAAAAAGTGTTCTCTGAATACAGTGCTTAGCACTTATCTTCAAATCCTGTTTTCTACTTTCTCTGTTGCATCATCTAGAAATCAAAATAATTTAAAGTAATGATCATTGTATTATTCTACTTGAGCTGTCACGACAGGTTACTATAGATTGGGTGCCTTATAAACCACAGAAATTAATTTTTCACAGTTCTATAAGCTGGACATCAAGGTTAGGGTACCTAGAAGGTCAGATCCTGTAAGAACTCTCTTCGGGTATATGAATGACTATTTGTATATTCATATGGTGGAAATAAAATAAGAGCTCCACCTCATTATGTAATTACTTCCAAAGGTTCCACCTTATCATACTATGCCATTGGGAAATAGGATTTCAATATGCAAAGATTTTTCGAGAGACAACTATCTGCACCACGTGGCCCAGCTCAGTAGAGAGGTTCCTCCAGAGCCACCAAGCCATACCTTGCATTGCTGGGGACCAATAGGGTCATACATGGTATTGTTTGGGGATATGTAGTGCTAGGAATTGGATTTAAGGTCCTGCACATGCTAGGTATGTGCGTTACCACTTGATATCAGGAGCATATGGGGCCATTCCCAGCAATGTGCTGGGCCAGATAGTTTATGCTTGGATTCAGGGATACTGAAATGGGATCACACCAAGCACTATTCAGGTACCTCCAGTGTTGCTGGATGTTGATGGTTGGCATGCAGTGCTGGGATCAAACCTAGTTTTTAGCACTCACCTTTGTTACTACTATTATTGTTACTAATTTTGGCATATGAAATACACCACGGGTAGCTTACCAGGCTCTGCCATGGCTCTGGGTTCAACCCAGAGGGCTTAGTCCTTTTCTATGTCAGACCATCAACCATCCAGGGCCCACAGGGCAGAGCCCTGGGTGTAGACAAGGCTGTATCCTGTCTGCCACCTGCAGATGCAGCTGGGGAACGCAGCCACACCTGCAACACTTCGAGGGGGCAGATAACAAGCAATATGAAACAAATTTTTTGAAGGGCCTGCTATTGGAGCAGGCTTAAAGGGTGGTTGGGAATATTGGAAAAATGGTGGTGGGAAGGTGCAATGGTGGTGGTGTACAAATTATCACAAAAAATTGTGAACCAATTGTGAACCACTCACCTTTAGAGGAAACAATTTTAGGAAGAAAATATAGGTGGAGTTAAATATCTTTATTCAGAAAACAAGGTGGGTGAGAAAAAGCATTTATAGAGAGAATGTGGGCAGCTCCAAGTGAGAAAAAAAATCAACAGTACACACCCTAAGTTGAAATGCCAGTGACCCCCAAATGGGGATGTATTCTGCTTGCCTCAGCAAAGATAATTTTGCTGAGGTACTTTCAGTTGCTAAGGTATTTTCAGTTGGAAGAGTTAGAAACCTTTGGTGGTCTTCTCTCATATTCTTATTATAGCATTTTGTTACTGCTTCTCTGAGCATGTTTAGACTTCTCTTGACCTTCATTTCTGAATCTCAAAAATGAAAGTTCCCAGCCTTCCTGCCTTTAGGCTGGTAACTGAGTTACCTTTCAAATCCATATTACTATGGCCTCCTGGGTCTGTCCACAATAGAAAGTATACAAATAATGATGAAATTATAACACGAATAGTGTTTCATTTGACAGCAAACTTGGATTGTGGATATTACTCTCTATGTGCATTTCTTATCAGTCATAAAAGCCACTGGTGCCAAAGACACAGCATCTGCTGGGCTGTGGTATTCTAGCTCTGCAAAAATTGCGACTTCTTTAATAAAAGACAGCCAGTTGCCACTGATTTTTGCTCTTTTGCAATGTTCTCCCATATGCACAGTGGAGAAATACACACACACACACACACACACACACACACATAAAAGATATAAAACTTAGAGTTACTAAAAACAGAATGAGTTGGTAATTTATCCTATAGTTGTAATATATTCAGACTACTTAAAAATCAACAACAAAATGTCTTATAAATAGGCACCCAGAGTTTTTCACATTAAAAATCATTAGTATGTTGGACCAGGCAAATACTACAGGTGTCATGGCATCTGCCTTATTGTGGCTGATCAAGTTCAATTGGGCACACAGTACACTGAGAACAGAGAGCACAGAGCTGGAGCCAGAAGCAATACAGGATCCGTGCCCCCACCCCTCCAGCACTATTGGGTCAGCCCAAAACACACCTCCCAAATCTCATTTATTTGTGTCACTGATGTGATAGTTTTTCCCAAGGTAAAACTATTCCAGTGAAGAAATGTTTTGTTTTGTCTTGACTATATTCCACCTCATATCCTTTGCATAGAATTCCAGCTCTCACCAGACCAGAGCAATAGAGCAAAGTGTAAGGCACTTGTCTTGCACATGGCCAGCCCTGGGGTGGATCCCCCACCCCGCCAAAGTCCAGTGAGCATTATCAGTTTTCCCTGAGCACAGAGTCAGGAGTTAGGAGTAATCCCTAAACACTGCTGAGTGGGACCACAAACAAACAAATCAAAGCAAAACAAAACAAAGAAACCAAATAAGAATTCCAACTCTCATTGAACAATTCTCTTCAAAAATAAGCTGGCCTCCTCTAAGCCACACCTTCATCCCCTGCCCTTATTTGTGGTCTTTATTTGCAGGTCTGTCACTAGAGGCTATGTAATTTGGCACTTCAAGCTTCTCTTCTGGAAGTCTGAGAGAAGCAGAAAGAGCCAGGCTGTGATGAATCACCTCACTCTGGCCTTCCACTCTATGGAGCCGGAGCCGGCTACCTTTGCCCCAGGCAAGGTGGTCTCCCTCCATCTGCACACTTCAGACTAAGGACCTAATGGAGTACAGTAGAATCCAGTGAATAAGCAGAAAAATTCTGAGTGCATAATTACAGAAAGGTCACAAGAATCTTTCGCTTTCCTTGTACTCTTCATGCTAAAGTTGCCTTTAGACCGGAAGTCAAGTATACTAGAAAAGCATTTGCTTCATCCAAACAACTCTCAAGGCCACAGCAACACAGGTATGACGGTGACTTGTGTGACTGTTTAACTTCTGTTTGAAAGAACTCTGCAGGGGCTAGAAACACAGAAACGTCTACAGTAATTGAGATTTCAAAAAAGAGATGATGAGTTTTTAAAAAAATGTGTTCAAAGCTCTTCGCTGCCTCTCACCGAAGATGGATGTAGCTTTTGGTTTTTTTTTTTATTTCTGAATTAGTGTGGGTCAGCAAGGGATTAGGTCCTTAGAGATTCTGGAGGTGCTTTAGAGGGAAGGAAAGGCCTCCCCCCATCCCCACCTCTCAGAAAATTTGGTTTTAGCTTTGGGAGGCATTTGTTTCTCTCACTTCAAATACCATCTGTGTAACACCTTTTAAAACTGTGGTCTTGATTTGACTTGTTTAAGAAGCTTCTTTTTCCATTTACTCTTCTACCTAAGAAATTGGGTAGAATTGGGTAGAACCTTTCACCAGAAAAGAGAAAGCCTGAGGAAAAAATAGTTAAATTCTTGTCGTTTCCATGCCATAGTGCAAATGGAAGAAGAAAACTTCCCCCAAATATGTGTAAACTGACTTAGGCCTGGGATACGCCACAATACTATACAAAGGCAGCTATAACATATAGGGGATGAAGCAGTCAGTGAAATGTGCTTCATTTACTAGGGTCTAGAAAGAAAGCAGGATTAAAAGTGAGAATATAAAGAAATTTAGTCCTAAAGCGATGCATTTCTGTCAGTGACAAAAATCAAAGCTTACCTTTGCACTGGGATTTTCCACCTTACTAAATCTATATAAACCTTGTTTCAGAGCTCCAGCTCAGTTTGTATTTCAAACCCCAAACTAGACTGCTGGGGAGTGGAGAACAGGCAACATTCTGTCTATGAAATTCTTATCCCCTTACCAGGATGCTAAAACGTCTTTTCCCCTAAAGTGAGATATAATTCTTAGGTACCTGGAATGGAGACATTATGGCAGTCTAATAAACATCCTTCCACCTTCCTGATCTCAAATCAGAATACCCCATTTCCTTCTGTGTGCCTATCTGTAGGAAAATGTAATGGGGTGCTGGACACTTGCTCTAGGCTTAATATATTGAATCACATTGAGTCTTCTCAACAACCCCACAAAATTATTATTTTTTCATAGATTTATGGATGAGAAAGGTTAGGAACAGAAGAGTTGATTAGCTTATTCTGGGTCACTTAACTTGAATGCAGAGAATCGAAAGCATTTCTGAGCTGGTATGACATCTAAACCAAGGTTTTCTGTGAAAATTAATTATAAACTCATCATATGATTAGTACATTACATATGATTTGGGTTCTCCCAATTTTTCTCTTTAAGAATATCTGTATCCGTTAGGTAGATCTGTATTTCTGGGTATGAACAACTCCAGGGGGTACCATTCATAATGCTTAAGTTACCTCTGGAATGCTAGTTAACCTCCCAGGACACTTCTTTTTATATGGCTCCGATTTGTTATGATTTTGGTTTCCTGTATTGAATTTTGAGCCATTTTGTCGTCTGGCCTTTGCTTCCCCTTCAGTTATCCATATGTAATAATGTCAATCAGCTTCTGGAGATACTGTGTTTTTAACGAGAGCTTCCACTGTTAGCAGAGAAAAAAATCAATGGTATATAGGAAAAGGTGATGGTAAAATGAGCTGTTTGTCACATGTGAGATGTGGAAATTAATATAGAGAAACCCTATTAATATAAGGTGCCAGAGAAAATCTCACTGTCCTCTGTCAGCAGACTATAGGACTCAACGTGGCTTGCATCTTCAGGAAAGTGATGTGGCTTCCCATTCCTGAAAAGGAAGGAAAGAGGAGAAAGAAAGGGAAGGGAAGGAGGAATGTTTCTTCTTCACTCAGTATCCCCATCAAAGGCTAGAAAGAGGACATGGACTTTGTTTTAGGTGGAAGTTTCACATATCTATTGCTTTAAGACTGCATTATCTGGGGCCGGAGAGACAGCAAAGCGGGTAGGATGTTTGCCTTGCACACGGCCGACCGGGTTCGATCCCCAACATCCCATATGGTCCCCTGAGCACCGCCAGGAGTAATTCCTGAGTCAGAGCCAGGAGTAACACCTGAGCATTGTCGGGTGTAACCCAAAAAGCAAAAAAAAAAAAAAAAATCCAAATTGCCTTTCTTTGTTGTTTTGTTCTTCTTTACGACTCTTTTCAGGATATCTTTTTACCTCCCTAGTGCTACTGGATTCTTAATCCCCCTCCCCATACCTGCTCTACCCCCTACCCCACTTAATTCTAAGTTCATGCTCCATAATTTGTATTATGGATTTGCTCACATCCTGTCTTCCCAAATTGACAGGAGACTTCTAGAGGAATCTAATCTCATTTAACACCAGCCCTAAGACAGTGACTACTATATCTCTTAAACATTTGCTGAAAGAGTCATATTGGTCTTGATTAACACTCACTTTGATTAACACAATTAACCAGTTAACCAAACAGTGTGCCTGCTCACTTTCACTGAGTACAATTGTAACCACATAAATTCCTCCCGCTGTCAGAGAACCAGTCAACAAGACACACAGTGATGGATTGAGAAAGAGCTTTAAGGGCAACAAGTTTGCAGGTTGGAATATGGTGTACTCTGGGGCACAGTGGGGGTAGGGTATTTGCCTTGCGTGGCCAACCCGAGTTGGATACCTAGCATCCCATACATCCCCGAGCACTGCCAGGAATAATTCCTGAATGAACATCCAGAAGTAATTCCTAAGAGTCGCTAGGTGTGACCCAAAAAAGCAAAAAAAAAAAAAAAAAAAAAAGAATATGGCGGACTCATGTCCTGAGAGCAACCTTCTTCAGTGCGTGCTCACAGGAAGGGAGTATTAAGGGAAAAGAACTGCAAAGCACATTCTTAGAAATGACTGGGTGTCAGAACAAAGAGTAATATCTCCTTATAAGTTAGTCCTTTTGTTAAACGAAAGTGGATTTTCCTGTGGTGGTGGGCTCTTGAGAATTGTACAAAAGATTTTCATACAAAACTCGGAAGATTGAAAGTAAGTTGAATGTGCAGAAAAAAGTAGAAGATTACAGGTCCCTCCCCAAATGTCTAGGCCTCTTTTATGCCCATGAATGATGGCCAGGTCCTGTCCCTGTGTTGCTCTCTCTGTCCTGCAGACACTTTCCCAGACACCAGGCACGACCACATGCTCATGGGCAAGATTCCTGTGCTCTGTACCTGCTGCTACCTGGGCATCCATGCCCTGTCTGAATCTGAGCTAACCTGGGCCTCCTAGTCCACCTGTTCTGTACCTGTCCTTGCCTGGCCTTGTATGGCCTACCTGTACTGGACCATATATCTGCACATGCCACCCTACCTGATCTGGGGAGTGCGTTCAGAGAGCATGTGCTCAGAGAGAGGGAACTAGCAAGAGAGAAAGGGAGAGCCTGGAAGTGCCTTTTTATTTTCTACTAAATCCCACCAACCAGGCATCCCCTTCTACATTCTGATTGGTTGCCTGTTCCATGGGTGTGATTGGCTACTTGTGACCTGCCATTCTCCACCTTAGCTCCTGCTGTTTCATCCTTATTCACAAACCTAAACACTAAAGGTAAGACCAGAGGATGGGGTGTCAAGGGGAAACAAATCAAAATGGCTTTAAGTTTAGAAGCAAGGCCTTTGACCCTCACCTAAAATTGAGCTCTGGGCTGATTTTACTGTCATGCTCTGTCTTATGTTTACTTCAAAATTTTACGTAGTGACTATGTTGTCACCGAGACAACCCAGTTCTCCAGCTTAGTTTTCTTATTTCTCCAAACATTTCCAGCATGCATAAAATAAGTTCACACTCAGAGAATGCCCATTTACAAACTTTTATGAAGACCAACTTCCCATCTGGGAGGCACAGGGCATGGAACTCTTGTACAGAAAACCGGTTGAATAGGAAGTACTCTGCTATATAACAGCAGCTGGGCTCCTGCTCTCCAGGGCAGTCCAGGACACCAGATGGGGCAATTTCAGCAGAAACTTGATTTAAGGAATTGAAGGGCAGGATAGAGCAGGAGAGAGTAAGGAATGTGTTCACTGGGGTATTCTTAAATACGAAGCCTGGTAAAGATGGAAAACTTAAAAAATATATGATCGTCTTGCCAAGGGGATGGGTGAGACTCCATCTTGGGGTTAAGCCATGCAAGATGTGTTAATACAGATGCAAATCAAGCAGGATGTGGGAAAGGATTGTTTTCTCTATTTTGGGACCACCGCCAGGGTCCCCGACAGTGTCAGGACAGAGGTTGTCTTCTACCTCCGAGGATGCCGGGAGAACAGATGAAAACTCACGAGTCCGGTGCAGTTCCAAAAAATGCTTTTAATTGTACAAAAGCTCTTCCACAGCACTCCAATATAATGAACAAACTTTAGCTCTGGTCTGAACTTAGACCATACAAAAGAGCCTAAGTCTCCCACCAAAGAGAGAGGATGTCACCCGAGCTGAGTCCTACCCAGAAGGAGCAAAAGGCCAAAGAGCAAAAAGCCAAAAGCCAAAAGCCGCAGGAGCCAAAAGCTGAAGGCTGAGGAACCAAAAGGCAAAAGGTAAAAAGGTGAAGCTGCCTCAAGTCAGTCCCCTTATATACACCAAAGTAATCCAACAGGGAGGGGCATGTCAACAAAGAACTCTAAACAGAGTGTAGTGCCACACCTTATTGCAGGTATAAACAAAGGTTATGCCAAGGACTAAGGAGATTATCTCTTATATAAAACACTGAGAGAGAGAGAGAGAGAAAGAGAGAGGGCTGATATAAAGTAATACATCTTAACTTCATGAGCTTCATGTAATCTAGATGGTACCTACAAGGTCCTTATTTTATCTTCACCAGGGTGATTCTGAGTATCTTGTTCTCGTGTACTGAAAGGGTCACACTCGCCTGCTTAGAGCAAACTAGTATGATCCTTCCTATAGTCTTCCTATAGTCTCAGCGTAGCCAGGGTGGTAGTCTCCTGGTAAATTCTAACTGTCCCACGCTGGGTGCAGTGGGTATAAAGAGGAGCTGTGCCCAATCTAGAAAACACAGAAGTAGATGTATAAGTCAGAAGTTATTCAATCAAGGTGACTTCTGTAAGTGCCACACCCTCTAGCAGTGTTTACATAGAAGAGAAATCTCATTAGAATGAACCTTGACTTAAGTAGATTAAGCTGGGAGTGGGCAAAACAACAAAGCTCCCAGAATAGCTAAACCTGTCCTCCAACACTCTATGTCTGAGCCCATTCTTGGGCATGGCTTTTCTTTCTAATCTCTTCCTGCTTATTTTCCTATCCCCATGGACCTACCTCACTCCCAGTATTCCAGGGAGACCGTGACCAGCAAGCCCAAACATCCTATGCCAAAGGAACATGGTATACCCTGTTTTGTTCCATTGTCTCCTTAAGCAAGGGAAGTCGTCCCAAGCCTTTCCAAACAAGCCACCCTGTCCAGGAATTTCGGCAAGGAGCTTCAGCAATCTGGGAATGGGAGAAGGTAAATAGCACAGAGCACAAATGTCCCCTTTTCCTAGCAACGACATCTGAAAGCAGCGACCTTAATAGGATGGGGCACATTTGGCCAATGCTCAGACGCGTAGCATTTCAAAGGAGGAAATTTCTTTGCGGCATTCGGTTCCCAAAGGCAGGGGCAACTGGAGGGTGAACAATCTGATGCTGGCAGGGTCCCGGGAGGCTCCCCGAGGCCTGCTCGCCCGCTCTCCGAGGGCTGTCAGAGCCGGGGGGCTAGATCTGCTCCCATCACTATCAGTATCTGCCAGGAGCCCGGCCCCTCCCGCCCCGCCCGCCCGCGGAGAGGCAGGGAATGGGCGCGGGGCGCTCAAGATAAGTCTCCAAATGGGGCGGAAGCAGTGAGGGGGGGACAGCGAGGGGGAGGGCAGCCGCGGAGTCACAGGCACAGCAGCGACTGCAGCTGAATCAATTTGGAGATAAAAATAGTGCCTGCCGCCCCTGCCTCTGCGGTGATTTCATAAAGGTCTCAGCTGCGTTGGAGAGCCAGCCAGCACTTGTGAATCTACCTCCTTCCCAAACTGGAGAGAGAAGCAAAATAGCAACCCCAAGAGGGGCTGCAAGACCCTTCTCCGCGCCTCCTCCCTCTGGCGCTTTGCCCCCCCCACCACACACACACACCCTCCCTCAGGGAGTGCCTTCCCCCTCACCTATTCTTTTAATGGGCTAATTAAAGACCGGGACGGAGAACTGAGGGCTCCTGGGGCAGAAAAGAGCAAGGAAGTCCTGATACTGGTTGTAAATGGATGAATATTTCCCTGAGCTACCCCCCCACCCCCCAACCGCCACCCCTCAACCCCAGACATTCAGATTTTACCCAGAAATATCAACCGAGATTCTGCTAAGAACGAAATGCTTAACCAGACAGGAGTCTTCCAGAGTGGGTTTCACCAAGTCAAACCCACCTATTTCCGGAGGTGAGCGTTCCTTCCAGTGCTTTCAGACAAAACAAAACCTAAGACACAGTTTTGGGGATCCTGTTGGTGACTGGTGTGAGAAAAACCCAGGAGACTGAATCTGAAAAGGACGTGGATTGAATAGAGCTTTGGAGCTTTGCAGAGTGATTATCCCTGCAGTGCGGGGAGGTAACCTTTTCTCCGCTACATTCTGACATTTGCATGGAGGCAAATGCATCATTGGTAATTGCACCTGAGTGTCAAAGCCACTTGATGTGTGTGTTCCAACCAAGGTATGAATGAGGACTTTAGCATTAAGGAGTGGGAGGCAAAAAGAAGAGCAGACAAATTATAGAGAAAGAGATAATGGAATTGGCCATAAAAAGTAACTGCTTAGATTGATGACTCCTTCTTGCAAAAGGAGTATGTTCAAATTAAAGAATGTATTGGGAAAGTGCCTAAATCAGTGTCTTGCTCTAAGAAACACTGAAACACTACTTAGTAAATGCCATCCTGTGTCTTTAAATTAAATATACATTGATATGTCTCAAGAACAAATAGAAAGCGAGAAATATTTCAGTGAAGCAAAGAATCGGTGACATCATATATAGATAAAATATGTTTAATGTAGAACCATCACATAGGCTAATTTCATCTGATGCTTTAAGTCAGTTAAACTTTATTATAGTTAGACCTTGAACTCTAGAAGGTATCAGTGCAAGGACAATACCATAAAGACATAGGGCCCAAAGGTCTCTTAAACGAGTCCCAGAGTGAGCTAGTCCCAATGAGAGTCTTTTGTTGTTATTGCCTATAGCTCTGAAATAATATTATTTTGCTAGGAGGGAAAAACAGTTTCCATCAGCGAGAAGACTATAATATTGCCAAACTCTCCAATTTGGCGAATATAGCAAGCGATTAGTCAACCACATTGGGAACCTGGCCTTCTCTTGGGAACCTATTGTTTACTATAATATATGAGCTGAGAAATAAGCAAACATTCCCCCTGAACTATTGTGATACAATTCACATAGATTTTAAAGGATTATTTATAACCATTGAGGGGCAATCTATGGAAAATTTAAAATCACTACAAAGATCCATTTTTGTGCCTCTGGACATTTTGATGTCTTTTGAATATCCTGATGACTATTTTCCCACTGACAAACAAAGACAGTTGAAACAAAGCCAGCGAATGCTGTATTGGATTCCTAAAACAAATTAGTGAAAACAGAACGAGCTTAGGATAAACGACATATGTTTGGTAATAAAACATTTAAAGTAAAATTGAACTGATTTTTATTTTACAAAATTTTAATATGAAATACTTCTTTTTTTATTCACATGTTTTATTTGTCAGATTTTTTTTTAAATTTTATTTTTTGACAATTACAAAAATGTTCATGTTTGGGTTTAAAGCCATACAGTGTTCCAGCACCCATCCCTCCACCAGTGCCCACCTCCCACCACCAATGTCCCCAATACCCTCTCCCTCCCCTAGCCTTCCTCTATGGCAGGTTCTCCATCTCTTCTCTCTCTCTCTCTTCCCTCTCTTACATGTTGTAGATTGTAATAGAATTTCAACAATCATTGGTTCACTGTTCGTTTCTCTATCTTACCTAACCTCTGCTCCCACACATTTGTGGTAGTATGAAATACTTCTTGAAATTCATCCAAACAACTTTAATCTGGTGGATATTCAAGTCAGAGCTGACAATTTTAAAGACCATTTTAGGAGAACTCTTGGGATACCCTACTTCTTATGTTGTATTTGGATAGAACCAAAGCTACTTGACTTGCTAAAGTGTTGGGTTGTTGCTAACTACAATCACTGTATCACTGTATTCCCGCTCATCATCGATTGGCTTGAGCATGACATATCTCCATATGTCCTGTCTCATGCTAGTAGGGCCCAAGGGCATCTGCCTGCTCCAGGAACATAAAGAGCCTCAAACCATTCCATCAGGTCATGGGAATGAGGTCTAAAATTGTTACTGGTATTTGGCATATCAAATATGACACGGGTAGCTTGCCAGGCTCTGCAGTGCGGGTAGCATACTCTTGTAGTCATCTCTAAATCCAGCATTTATTGATGAACCCTGTGGCCGTGGCCGAGCGAGCCGGGCTGTGATAGGCTGGTCTGCTGGATGGAGTTCTGATGAGAGGGAACTCGGGATGTGGAAAATGGAGGTCCTCATGGAGTGGGGGGGTCGTCTAATTTGTTGCAAGGCTCTGCTGGGGTTGCGGGCCAGGGCTAGAAACCAGCCATCTCTCCTGGGTGCCTAGTGAGCGGCTGGGCACAGGGAGAGCCAGTAGCTAACTACAATAGGATGTGCCAAAGGATTTATCAATAACAGTTGTGTTGGTCTCTTGTGAATCAGTCTAATCCTAAAGTTGTGGGGGCAAATAAAACCACAAACCACTGTAATTATACTCTTTATAGTTTTCACTATCAGCTAAAGCCTTCATCATGCTACTTCTATCATAATAAAATGTCCAAGTTAATCCATAGGGTAGAAGTGAAAGGAGCTGGGAAAGAGAATCTAAGATAGAGGAAGCTCAAACATCTGGCTTTAGCACTAGGGCAGGATGCAGACTGTTTATGTCTCTGATAAGATAGCTATGCTTCCTAATATATCCAGATCTGTCTATCTAGCTACCTAATCTTAAAAGGAATATTGAAAATCTTCAGAAGGCAGATCCAAAGAGGAAATTCAAAGCTGGAGAAGTAATGTGAGTCAAGCATGTGAGCCTACAACAACTACCCTAAGGGGCCAGATGTCAGGTCCTACAATTTTACTTCCTGGACAGTGTTAATAGCACTGAACATGTGCAAAGAGAGAGCATGGAAACAATGTGCCTTCATCATGTCAGGATTTTGAAATGGCTTCTTCTTCCTGAGAGGGACTATAGAGACCTTCCAGCCAAACAAGTCACAGGGAGTATGAGTGATACTGAAACTGGCTTATTCCAAGCACAGTTCCCAAAGTAGGTCACAATGCACTGACAGGGGACTGGAATGATACAGAGGGCTGGTAGTAGCCTCTGGTACAACTATTGGGACACTTTCTGTTTATTCACTAAAGAAAGTAAGTTTCCAAGGCTTTGCTGTGTAATTTTCTTTTCTGAAAAAGTGGCAGTAGACCAAATAAGACTGGGGATTTCTGAAGTACTAAAATCATATTAATGAATAAAAAGGAACTTATTATTTCTTTTTAATGCATAAAATTAAACTATAAGATTGCTCTCTTAGATTTTTCTACAAAACTTCTTTGGAAAATATAATTGTGTGAAATAGCCTAACAAATAATCAAATCAAAAGGCAACAAAAAATATAACGGGGCAGGGAGAGAAGAACTTATACTATAGAATAAACAATTTTAAAATATTCAAGAAATGAGAAAGTCACTGAGGTGATATAAAGAAATAAGTAAAATAACACATTTTACCAGGTTAAATGTAGAATTATGGAATTGGAATATAAATTTGAAAAATTAACTAGTATTCAGTACATGGGAAAATAAGTGGACAAACCAAATGTCAGAAGGAATAGGAAACAGAATAAGGATAGCCAACACTGGGGTTCTAAAAAAATAGAAAAGAGAGGGACCAGAGTGATAGTCCAGCTGATAGGGCATTTGCTTTGCACATGGCTGACCTGAGTTTGATCCCCTGGCATCCCATATGGTCCCCTGAGCACTGCCAGGACTAATTCCTGAGTGCAAAGCCAGGACTAACCCCTGAGCATCGGCAAGTGTGACCCCCCAAAAATTCGTAAAAGTAGATTTATGCCCTCATAAATCATGCATTAATGTATGTATGACTATAATAAATTTATTTGTAACTGTCCGTTATTTACTTTTCAAATCAGAGATTTTCTATAGGCATTTTACACAAATTGTCTATATTTACTACTGATTATCTTAATTGATTGTGGCTAAAATATAGGAATGCTATGTACCAATATTTTGGTTTTAATACCAAATTTAGTTAACTTTCACATTACTGCTGTTAATAATAATTAAAGTATTTTATATATAATTTCATTTATAAAAGAAGAAAATCTTATCATTTCTATACTTGTGCTTTTTCTTCTTTATTTATTTTTATTATTTTATTATATGGGATGCCAAGGATTGAACCCCAGTCGGCCACGTGCAAGACAAATGCCCTACCCGCTGTGCTACCACTCCAGCCCCCAATTTTATGAAATTTTGTCCAAAGATTTAATGAACTTTTTGGGGGTATAGGGGTCAGACTCAGGGATCCTCAGGGATTCCTCCTGGCTCTGTCTTCACTCAGGAATTACTCCTGGTAGTGCTCGGGGACCATATGGAATGCCAGGGATCAAACTGGGGTCAGCCATGTGCAGGACAAATGCCCTACCCACTGTACTATCGCTCTGCCCCTAGATTGAATGAACTTACAATGAAATTCCAACATATTTTTATTTTTAAAAATTTAATGTTTACATAGAAAAATAAATGACCAAACATATTTTTAAAATTTAAAAAGTAAATGAGTTATTGCAATGAAAAACCTACATAAAGAATTATTCATACTTGATATTGGTACAGTATTAAACAAAAAGTGAAGTAGAGCTAAATAGGACATAAAAACAAATTTACATGACTGCTTTAGCATGACATATGGAATTATATTTCAATGAGGAATGAATGGGGTATTCAAAGACATTGGGACAAAAAAAGCAATCCATATGGAAATTGATAACATTTTATCAATAAGCTGTAAACAAAAATAAAGTTCAGATGTATAAAATAGGTAAGTGAAAGTTTAATTTAGGAAAAAGAGAAATTGATTTAATTTGATGGAAACATGAAAAAGTTCTTAAGTCAATGCAAAATATTAAGATATAAAACTTCTAAACTGGAGCTCAGTTACAAAATTCTGTATAAAATTATGCCAAAATAAAGATTTTTTAAGCTAAAAAGCTGTGTAAAGATATTTGAACACCCATATCAGACACAATTAGTTTTCAGGACATATTCATAATTCCTATAAACCAATTAGATATAAATAAATAATTCAAAAGATCTGAACAATGAAATGAAAAACTAATTCCCCAAGGAAGTAATCTAAATAGCCAATGTAAATGTGAAAAGATGCTTTACTTTTATTAAGTAGAGAATTAAAATTAAGATGATCATGGGTTTTCATGTCAATCTCATCCAACTGGCAAAAAAAAAAAAAATCTGTCAATATCTAGTATTGGCAAGATGAGAAAGGAAAATCCTCATGTGTGGATATGTTAATTGGAAATCCAAACTTGTTGTTTTGGTTAGGGTCCCAACAGGAAACAGATGGCACTCTCAAAAGAAGAAAATGAAGAGAGTTTAATGAAGAAACTATTTATGATGCCTGGAGTAAGGGTTAAAATGAAATTGACTGGATGATGAATAACTGAAGAGTTTCAGTAGAAATCTGTTAGTACCTTTAGACTTACAGGGTGTTAACAGAGCATCTTTGTATTGTTTTGGGGGCACAGCTTGTCCCTTTTAGCTTTGTGTTTAGGGGGAAATCTCAAACAGTACTCAGGAGTCGTGCAGTGCCTGCTAGGAATCACCCTCAGACCTCCCACATTAAAGCACGTGTTCTAATTTTTTGAGCTAGCTCTTTGGACATCTATGTTTATAAGACATTTAGCATAGTAGAATCTGTCACTAGTAGAATACACGTAGAAGTATCTGGTTGTGATTTTAATGCCTAATAACTAATGAGATTTAATATGCTTTTTTACTCTTTGTATAACTTCCATGTGAAAGTATTTGTTCAACTCAGTTACCATTTTTTCCACAGACTTGTCTAACTAAATTGTAAGACTTCTTTATGTATTTTATTTTATTAGTAGTATTGTGGTTTTGAGGATTTGGATTACTCCTGGTTCTACATGATTCCTAGAAGTGCTAATAGGACCATGTTGCATCAGGGATAGAATCTGGGTATCCTGCATGCAAAGCATGATCTCCATCCTTTGTATCATCTCTCACCTTTCCTCACATCTTTCAGGTAAAAGTTCTTTATCAGATATATATTTGCAAATATATATTAATATGTTGATATATATACCAGTCCACAGCTTCACTTCCCATGAAAAGCAGGCCAATAGTGGCTGGAAACTGAAGATGTGTGAGGGAATTAGATATATAAAACGTGTGAAAAATGTTTTTATTTGGGGGCTTCCAAATGTGCTGAGGTGCTTCTGGGGCCATCCTGGCAGTACTATGGATGCAGTGTTGGGGATCAAACCTGGGGTCTTCTGCATGCAGGACATGTGTGATCTGGCCATTTATGCTACTTCTCAGGCTTGGGAGAACATTTCTCAGGGCAATAAGAAATTTTCTTTATCATGGTTGTGCTGACAATTAAATAACAGAACATATTTATTAAAATTCCCTACGAAAAGCAGGATGAGAATGCTATCCGGGTCTCCCAGAGAGGAATCGAAAGAGCTATGCTTGGAAAATCAAGCCTCACTCAAGTGAGAGAAGGAATCCAGAGTTCCAACCTCTGTCGCTGTTCCAGAGTCAGGGACGCTGTCTCATTTGCCAAGTCATCGAAAATCAGATGGGCTGGACATGTAATGCGATTTGGAGATGACTGCTGGACTAGAACCGTTACTGACTGGATCCCACAGGATGTCAAAAGATCATGTGGCCACCCACCTACAAGATGGTCAGACTTCTTCGTCAAGACCCTAAATGAATGGTTTGAGGCTCTTCATATTCCTGAATCTACCAGATGCCATTGGGGTACACTGGCATGTGATAGGGTTAAATGGAAATGTTACTGGCGCCCACTTGAGCAAATTGATGAATAACGGGTTGTCAAGTGATCAAGTGATTTATTAAAATGTATCTTAATTTGTACTTTAACGAGATTAATTACTATTCAAGAATGTAGATCCATATTAATTCACATGTATGAGGTTCCTCGTTGTATTTTCAGCACCAAATAAATAAAAGTAAATTATAAAATAATTGATTTTTAAAAGATTTAAGTCAATTATATATGTAATACCTTATAGTTATTAAATAAAAAATAATCAAATATTGTCAATGATAACATGAATTACAATTTGAATTAGATATATTAGTGCTATACTGACCTTTTGGTCATTTGAAATATTTTTAACTTTTAAATATTGGTAAACTAATTATTATAAAATTAAAAATCTGACTTTTTAAAATAAAATATTCTTTTAATGGAATACCTAACATTGGGTGTTTAATATGGAAAATACTAAATTTTTTTGGTATTTTGGGTCACACCTGGCAATGCTCAGGGGTTACTCCTGGCTCTGCACTCAGGAATTACTCCTGGCAGTGCTCAGGGGACCATATGGAATGCCAGGGATCGAACCCGGGTTGGCCGCATGCAAGGTAAATGACCTACTCGCTGGACTATTGCTCTGGCCCCAAAAATACTAAATTAGAATGAAGAACCAACCTGTACATGTTCTAAAAACTTTATTGTTCTTTCCTGTAATATATAAATTTCTGCCCATTCATTTGTGAGTTGATTGTAAGTGAGCTAAGAGTGTAGCATTGCTCCGTTGAAGGCTATTGGCTACACGTCCTTGTGGATAAAGAAAGGCATAAACTTCACAGATATTTCTACCATGGGCAAACATTTTAGGGTCATAAACTGCTTGATTAGGGGTGTTCCCTAATATTAAATTGACCATTTAATTTACAGAGAAGAAAATGCTGTTTCTAGCTGCTCTTCTGGGAATACAGTATGAAGCCTATGGCGGCGAGAGCACAGAGCTGGCTCACAGAAACTCTCCTCACTTAGCAGTCTCAGGAGGCACCATTGTCACCTGCAAGCTGCTTACCAGATGCCTGGGTGGGTGCCAGGCAGAGCCTGAGCATCCGAATATCTAATTTTATGTATATGATTTTGTCTTTGTTTCTTTTAAACAGACACTAGAAATGGCTCATGTAGACCCAAGTGGTTTAGTTCAGACTGCCCAAACAAATATCATAGACTTGGTAAGTTAAACAGAAATGAATTTTCTTGATTTCAATGTTGGCAGGTCCAATATGGTCATAGTATCTGCTGAGCTTCTCTTCTGAGCTGACAGAGGCCTACTTTCCTCCTGTGTTGTTACAATACAGAAGGAGAGCAAGTGAAATGTCTCATGCATCTTCTAAGGACACCTATGCTACCAGAACCCCACTCTTATGACTCAATTGCTTCAAGTACAATCAAATTTGGAGTTTAGAGTTTTAACATACAAGTTTGGGGTTGGACACAATTCAGTCTACAACATTCCTCTCCAAACAGAAACTACATAAATTATATACTTCAATGGCCAAAGGATCTTAATGCATCCTAGAATGACTTTTGAAGTTTGTATCAAAAGTCTTATTTAAATATCATCTGGATTAGCTATGGATGAGTCTTTTTTTTTTTTTTTTTTTGGGTCACACCCGGCAATGCTCAGGGGTTACTCCTGGCTCTGCCCTCAGGAATTACTCCTGGCGGTGCTCAGGGGACCATATGGGATGCCAGGGAGTGGAACCCTGATCGACAGCGTGCAAAGCAAATGTACTACCTGCTGTGTTATTGCCCTGGCCCCAACTATGGGTGAGTCTTCAGGTCTGATTCATCTGGATCGTAATTCCTGCTCACTTAGCCAGCATCAATTATGTTGATCCTTACAGCTTATATAAGGGAACAGTAATGATAAGGTAATGCCTCTGGTTTTTTTTTTCCTAGGCAGATGTGTGGGAGTCTGGCCAGTTTCTGTTCTTGGATTCACTTTCTGGGTTTCCAGAACACAGTGGTTTTCTACTGACAATCCCAGACACACCATCACTACAGCTACTGACATCACTTATTTTACATTTATCTCAAAATCTATTCGAATTTTTTCTGCACTGAACAATCCATTCTATATTGGTTGCTGGAGCTAATTCTCTAAATACAGTCAATGAACCTGGTGTTAGATAAAAGTAAATGGAGATCCTAAAATATCCAATGTGGCATTTGAGTCCACTGTATAGGAAATTACCAAGGTGGTCCGCAGACCACAATCATGCCCACACACTTTGTTTCTACAAAGTGTGATGGGATTCCAGTTAGATGAATATACTAGTTTTTGAGATAACATGCGGGTGCTCTGAGCCAGCGTGCTATGGGAGCGGGGGGATGGGGAGGGGCAGGGAGGACATGGGAACCCCATGTATAGTCCCTACTGGTCGCAGTTATGGGTAGGCCCACCAGGCCTTGCTGGAAGGCATTAAGTTGAAAGAGGGCACCCCAGCTTCAGCTCCCCAGGGAACCTGGTGGATTCGATCACCCACTCCTGCATACCTGGGCTTAAAACTCAACTGTTTCGTTGGGTGTGACTCTGCCAAGCTGTGAAGTCCAGACCTTGAAAGTGGCTACGGTAGTGATGCATAAGGTTTTAGGGCCTCTGAGGGTCTGACCAGGAGGCAGGGGGAGCCCGGCCCTGCCCCCTTCCAGGAATCTTCATCAGCTCAGCACAGGCCAAGCGGGCAGCAGCTCCTATTTATGGAAAACCAGGAGTCAAACCTCGGTGGGACATAAGCCAGGCATCTTCTAAACTATAAAGGTATTTTTTTTTTAGATTTTTTTTTTCCTTTTTTGGGTCACACGCAGTGATGCTCAGGAGTTACTCCTGGCTCTGCACTCGGGAATTACTCCTGGCGGTGCTTGGGGGACCATATGGGATGCCGAGGATCGAACCCAGGCCAGCAGAGGCCGGGCGCGTGCAAGACAAACGCCTACCCACTGGGCTATCGCTCAGGCCCCTATAAAGGTATTTTTAATATAAAGGTTTAATTACCTTGATTTTATTTTTCTTATTGAAGAATATGGGTCTTTTGTTCTGTAGAGTCTGATATTTTGCTGATTATACCCTATTTAGTAGGTATTGTTACCTCTCCCATAGCTTAATATTTGCAGCTAGAGTTTTAGATTAGAATTTCTATTTCACTTTGGGAAATAGTGCTTTAGAAGTCTTTTTCTATGATAAGAAATAGCTCATGTCTAATTTTTTGGGGACAACAGATATTAATGATGAAAATTTAATTAGGTTCTGTGAAAGGATTTACATATACATATTTACTATATATACTAGATTATATATATTAGCATATATAAAATAAAATATCTCAGACATGAACTCTCATGAAAGCAAAATTAGGAATTGAAGAATGATTTCCTTCAAATGACTGATCTACAAAAAGCTGAAACTTACCTTGGGAAGTTTTACTTATGATTTCCAGAGACAAACAGGAAGTGACCCAAATTGAGTTAATCTTCTAGTCTGGGCTTTGTTTATATGACTCAACTAGTTTGGTCTGTTCAGGAAATTTTTTCTGTCTAGCCTCCATTGATTTTGGATGATAAGTGACTTTAGTAGAAATCTCCTATCTTTATATTCCCTACCCATAAATGTAGCCTACCCTCGACCCCCAATGGATTTGCTACAGTTTGCATGTCCTCAATTGCAATTCCTCTGCTCTTCCTAAATAAACTAATGCTTTTGAAAAGTTTGAACTTTCCCCCACTTGCCTCTTTATTTAGATCAAAGGGCATATTTCAATAATTTTGAAATTTAAAGGTTAAATCAAAAGATTAAAGGAAAATTAAATCTAAATCTGTGGTTATTAAGAAAAATCAGAGGAAGAACAGAGATTTTAAAACTGTGCATTCATGAAGTAGTATTTAATTTTATTCCCTCCTTAACTGTAGAAAATTATATATTCTTTTTCACTTTAAAGATTAAAAGTATGAATATGAAAAGTATAAACGTTCTTGGCAAATTCAGTGTTAAGTGATTATGGTATCAGTTGTGATTCTATCTCTCTACCTCTTTTTCATCAAACTTTTGATTCTTCTCAAATCATAGACTTCATAGTTCTCTGATTCTATTAAAGAATGTTAGAAATATATCTTCTTGCCACTGACTGAAGTGGTCATTTAATCATTCTCTTATTCTTTCAAAGGGCAAATGTCAACTCATCATTCTCTAAGTCTAACATGACTGAGAGGCTGCACAGAATATATAGTTTCTAGAAGCAAACAGGCATCTGATCTTCTCTTAGCCACCAATTAGTTGTGATGCCTAGCAAAGGGTATTTAACTTATCTATGCTTTAGTCACTTGTATCTTACAAATATCTTGTGACTAGTAAATATCTGCATAGCACCCAGTCCATGTCATACACATACCAGTGTCAGACCACCAACCATTCAGGGCCCACAGGGCAGAACCCAGTGGATAGACAAGCCTGTCTCCTGTCTGCCATGTGTGGTCGCAGATGTCTTGTCATAAGACATGACAAGTCAAATGATAAAGATCAATGTAAGGTTTTAACGGCTATTAGTATTTATTTAATGAATAGTTCTCTCCCATCTTTATTTAACTCTAAACATAGTCTACACTATCTATAAGTGTCAGGGAGGACCGCCAGGGTCCTCGACAGTGTCGGGAAGCGAATTCCCTTCTACCTCCGAAGCCGGCAGGGAATGGATGAAGACTCAGGAATCCGATGCAGTTTTAAAAGGGTTTTACTATCACAGGTTCCAATATACAATCCAAGAGCAGGGAAAACCTCTGGACTCTGGGTTCCCAGCTAGGCCCCAGCCAGCTGTAGGCCAAGATGGCTACCACCACGTCTTGAGGCCCAACAGAGAATGGAGAGGACGGAGAAGCAAAACACCAAGGGAAGCCGAAATGGCAAAAAAGGGAAAAAAGAGAGAGCTTCTTTCTTCTTGCAGCTTATTTTATAGCTAGAAATCCCCCCAAACTCCCCAGCCCAGCCCATTCTGGGCTGGTCTATCTAGAGATGAAAACAGGAACATAGCTCTATAGAAATGTAGCAACTTCAGGAGACATCTGGTTGTTTACAAGGACCCAGAGCTAATTCAAAGCCTCCTAGCAGAGCTGGGAGAAGCTATAAGCTAAATGTAACTTCCCCTGGCAGGAAGGATCAAATGCCCTCAGGTAATTTCTCCCAGCACCTCACCTAATGTCTTGAGCCAAGATCTGCCTGGAATTGCCTTTATAGGTTAGAGAAGGGGGTTTCTGAGATGGAATGTCTCTGTACCAAAGACTAATACTAATGCCAGTCAAATATTTCTCCAAGCCGTCGCAAGAGTCTCGTCCACTTCACGGTAGTTTTGTATTTTAGTTGCCTTTTGAGTTATCAGGGAGCCATGCTTGCTTGCTTGGAGGCAAACAGCATTTCTCTCTGGTCTAATTACTTAGAGATCCAGCGTGGCCAGGCAAATATGCTGGTAAGATCTAGCTAGTCCCACAATGATTGTGGTAGCATGAGAGAATATTTATACCAGCCAGTACAGAATAGATGGTCAGATAAGACTGCCACATTCAGACTACCCCCTATCTATGAAGTGACCTGCAGGAGGTAATCCAGGGCAGATGCAGAGGCCTAGGCTTTTAGGTGTCCTGTAACATATAAGCATATCAACATGTAAAATAGGCTAGTTCAAAATTTATACTTGTAAAAACTCTTAAGAAGAGAATATTGAACATAGAAGAAACATGAAGTCACATTAATTTGAGACCACCCAAACAATTTCATATCAGAAAATATAGATGTTTTTAAAGTTAAGGATATCAAATTATTTCTATTTTATTAATGTGCTCTTAAAAGTGTACTCTAGGCTAAATGATTTAGGGCAGCACTTTGTAGTATATTAGTAAGTGCCCTGTAGTATATTTTGTAAATACAGTGACATTTTAGCCATAAGATCTCTCATTACATGTCTATGCTATTAAATCATTCCTTCAAAGGCAGGTTAAACTGCCAGGTTTGGGGTAAGAATTATAGGGTTTATAGATTCATGAAGTGAAAATCAGTATGCTTGAGCTATGTAATATATATTCACTGGGAAGGTGAGACATGGCAGAACAAGAAGTGATTATAACACTAAGCACACAAAAAGTGAGTAAAACAATATTTTTATGTAGTCCTCATAGAGTGACATCTACTATCACTCTTTGCCTAAATGGCAATGATATATTGTTATAAGCACTATTATTTTCATCTGACTTTTGGGAATGTTTAAAGAGTATTTTTATTAGCAACTCTAATACTGAAACTAGTCTGCTGGCCTCCGTGACAGAGAGAGGGCTAACATGCATTTGAGCTGGAATTCGGAATACATAAAATAACAAAAATTAAACAGATCACTTGTATCACTTGCATCACATGTATCACTTTTATCGCTTGTCTTCCCATTGTTCATTGATTTGCTCAAGCAGGCACCAGTAGCACCCCCTTTCTTTGGGAATGAGGTCCATTATTGTTATAATTTTTGGCATATCAAATACACCACGGGTAGCTTGCCAGACTCTGCTGTGGCTCTGGGATCATCCCAGGGGGCCCAGTCTGTTTCTATGTCAGACCACCAACCATTCAGGGCCCACAGGGCAGAGCCCAGTGGATAGACAAACCTGTCTCCCTGTCTGCCATCTGCGGACGCAGCCTGGCACCACGGCCACACCTGCAACACCTCGAGGGGCAGGTAAACAAATCAAGAATACATTTTTATGAAGTATTATTCAATCTAATACAATTCTTTTCATGTTATCATTTATTAGGTGCATGGACTAAAGAAGCATATAAGAGCCCATCATGGCAATTTGATCAGATTTGACATATCTACTCAATGTAATCAGAACTTATCCATTAATGAGTGCTTTGGCTCAGTTGTGCTTTCCAGGAGAGTTATTTCTATAAAGCAAGAATGCATTTATAAAATAACTTTAATAAGCATATAGATATTTTATAATTTGACATGTAATACTTTTTGCAGTTTCTGCTCAGGACAATATCAACAAAAGTTCTTATAACGTAGTATTCTTATAGAACCTTTCATTATAGTTTGGGGATATAGCATATCAGGTATAATATCAAGTACAGCTTTAAAAAGTCCTAAGTTGGTGCGCCTATCTCTTAGAAAATGCAAATCAATTGCTCTTCATAACACTCAGTTTGCAACCATGCATCTGGAAACGTGCTGAAACACCAAATGTTGTATCCCAATTATCAGAGTTTTTGATTTAGCAAATCTGGGGTAGTGTTCATAAACCTATGTTTCTAGATGGCAGAATTGCAACTGATCTGAAAACTTCATAGAAACCTCTGGTATATAGATTAATTTATCAGTGTCCCACTTATTTGTGTTTGTTTCTGCACCATATCCAGTGTGCTCAGGGTTTCTCCTGGCTCTGCACTCAGGGATCACTTCTGGAATGGCTTAGGGAACATATACTGTGCCAGGGATCAAACCCAGGTGAGTCATTTCCAAGGCAAGCACCCTACAATTTACCATTTCTTAACAGATGAGAGGGCATAAGGGAATGATTGAGGAGTCTAAATTGACTTATTTTAGGAACAATGTTAAATTCATTTAACAGTACTCACCAAATTCACATAAAATCTCACTAAAATATAGTTGTGATTAAGAAGACCCAGACTATTATTACTTTCAAGATGACTAAAAGCTAAATATGAAATTTTGACAGATTAATTATTGTAAAGATGTTATGAAACCAAAGAAAGAAAAACCACTCAGATGTTTGGGGTAGACTGGGAAGTCTAGGAGAATATGGCATTTCCATTTGCTCTTCAAGTATCCCCGGAAACAAACAAAAACAAACACAACAAAGACAACATCATAAAAGAAGCAAACAACACCTATAAAATAAGTCAGTGTCCTCTTCCTTGAATAAATGTGAAAGTTTATTTAGAATCTTCAATCTCTCACCTCTCAGCTATTCAATAAAATTCCTCAAACAACACTGTCCTCTTCTGAAAATGCAGAGGACACATAGCTCTAATGCCTAAAAGGGCCTTGATCTTCATAACAATTGTTAAGCTTCTCCTCCTTGGTCATTTTCAGCTTGTAATTTTAAGTTTCAATCAAGTCATTGCCCTTCCAAGAATCTTATTTTTCTGGTTTGAAATATTTCTTGCTTAATGTATACATGCCCTTTTCTCTTTTCCCTTTAGGATTATGCATATGCACTTTTTTTCCTATCTAGGCATTTTCCCACCCTGGGATATATGTCTCTATCCTATCTGTCACAGCTCAATGAACAGATCCTCTGTGAAACCTTTCTTGAAACTTCTCATACATTCTAATTCTCCCTGAATTATAAGCATTTGGTAGCTATATCCTTATTTTACATGATGGGAATATTATTTATAGACTTGTCTGTTCTTTAGACTGTGATTTATGGATATCAGAAACCATAAATCATGTATTTTTATAGTACTTTACAAAAAATACAGTTGGGCTCAATTAGTTTGCTAAAAAAGAGTAAATAGAAAAGTGGGCCTCAGTTATTTTTATGATTGAGATTATCATAGCCTTTTATTTAACTTAATATCAATTATAATATTTTGGTGAGAGTAACTAATAGATTCAACTATTAAGTCTTAAGTATTCATTCTGAAAGCTGTGGTATGTGGAGCAATGGTAAACTTGTAACATATATCAAATTTTTTCTTAGAGGTTGTGGGTAGACAAGTTAACAGTCAGGAACAAGAAGGGGCATGTGTAAAGCCACTTGATTCATGTCACATTTATCCTCTTTTAAAATAAAAAAATACAGACTGGAGAGAGTGTGATGGGGTAAATCACTTGTCTTGTACACAGCAGATTCCAGTTTGATCCTGGCCACTATATACGGTTCCCCAAGCACTGCCAAGAAGTGATCACTGAGCAGAGTCGTCAGTAAACCCTCAGAACCACCAGGTTTTGCTCCCAACATAACAACAAAACAAAACAAATAGCAAAATATCTCAGATACTACTGATATGTAAAACAAAAGGAACAAAAATAACTAGAAAAGGAAATAGTAGATGGGAGATTCAATGAAATTGTGGAGAGGTAAAAACATTAAATTAAAAATGGCAATTAATTAGAAAAGCAGAAAAAAGTGGAAGCTAAATTATCCCTGGAGGAGGGATGTGTCACTTACTGTATGGGATGCTGAAAGCTACAATGATTGGAGACAGCCCAAGCAGGATAAAGAGTTATGCAAAGAGTTGTATCTACAAGGGTAACCTTTTCTGTCAAATTTAGATGTTTTTCTGAATACGGAGAAAAAATCAATTAGAAAAAAAATATATATACGATTCCCCTGCTACAATTAAAGCTTAATCATCAAAAATAGAGATATTGGGGCTGGAGCGATAGCCCAGCGGGTAGGGCGTTTGCCTTGCACGCGGCCGGCTTGTGCCGGCTGGGTTCGATTCCCGGCATCCCATATGGTCCCCCGAGCACCGCCAGGAGTAATTCCTGAGTGCAGAGCCAGGAGTAGCCCCTGAGCATTGCCGGGTGTGACCCAAAAAAGCAAAAAAAAAAAAAAAAGGAAAAAAAATAGAGATGTTATTAATTTTAAATTAATAGACTGATGTCAAGTTGGACACATGAACAGGAAGCATCCATGTGTGTGGATAGAGGATAAAATTGACATTTCTCAAAAATGGAAAGTCAACAAGGAGGAGGATGTGGACAAGTCACAAATTAGTAGCTGTCTCAGTTAATCCAAGTGTGTGTGTGGTCCCATCCACTGCTATGGAATACACTATTCTTGCAAATTAAATGAATAATAATACATTTATGTACTTAGCATACTTTATACAAATCCTTTGAATATTATAGAAAGTAAGTTCTGGAAGAATACAGGTTTTACATTGGCAATTTCATACATGTTTCTGTGTAGTGTTAACTGCTATTGTATATAATTGCTATTTTATGTAGTATTACCCAAAAGTGTTAGCTGGCTTTAATAACTGCTGAAAATATTCCACAGTTTCTAGAGATTTGTAAATGATTTAACAAAGGTAATGCAGCAGAAAGAAGATGTAAATATTGTTGGCTTGTTCTTCAAGCCCTTGTTTCCCTTGAACACGCATCTTGCTTGCTTCACTCCATGTTTCTTTGCTGGCCTATTTCCATCCTGGAGCAATTTGTGCTCTCGCTTGAATATACACTTCTCCCTTTATCTCCCTTCACATCTTTCCTTTCTTCCCCCCCAGCAACCTGGGTTTATTTGGTAACGGCCCACAGAACCAATGCTTGCTAGGAGTGCGCGGATCTCCATTTGCATCTTTCTAAATAACATTCAATAAAACTATCTTGCTTCACACACACACACACACACACACACACACACACATGATATTGTTACGTTCTTTCAGATTCTGTTGATATAGAAACTGTTACTCACCAAAGTATAATCTAAAGTAATATAAATTTCAATGGCAAAGCCAAATTCAGGGCAAGGTAAGAAAATTTAATCACTGTCTTCAAGAGAGACAAAAGTAGCATACTAGCAAGCGCTTTATACATGCCATTGCCAATAAGCAAGTAATGAGGCTGTTTTTTTTTTCAAAACATGTATCTATAGGGGCCAGAGAGATAATGCAGTGAACAGGGTGCTTACCTTGCATGCAAATGAGCCTGGTCAGTTCTATGCATCCTATGTATGTGGCCCTCTCAGACCTCCAGGAGTGAATCCATAAGCGCAGAGTGAGAGAGTAAGTCCTCAGCACTTCCTTGTATGACTCCAAAACAAAAACCAAATAAAACATTTCTACCTCAATCACTGTATCACTGTCTTCCCGTTCATCATCGATTTGCTCTAGCGGGCACCAGTAACATCTTCATATGTCCTGTCACATGCAAGTAGAGCCCAAGGGCACCTGCTTGCTCCAGGAACATGAAGAGCCTCAAACTATTCCATCAGGTCATGGGAATGAGGTATATAATTGTTACTGGTATCTGGCATATCAAATACGACACGGGTAGCTTGCCAGGCTCTGCCGTGTGGGTAGCATACTCTTGTAGTCATCTCAAAATCCAGCATTTATTGGTGAATTGTGCAGCTGCAAGCGCCACGCTACCTCAATAATGCTTTCTAATTATCAGTTGACTGTTGCAGGACTCCTAAGGGCCGCTGCATCTGCTCTGGATTGCCTCCCGCAGATCACTCCGTAGATAAGGGGGTAGTCTAAATGTGGCAGTTTATCCGACCATGTATGCTGTACTAGCTGGTATAAATATTCTCCCATGCTATCACAATCATCGTGGGACTAGCTAGATCTTACCAGCATATTAGCCTGGCCACGTAAGGACACCTAAGTAATTAGACCAGAGAGAAATGCTGTTTGCTTCCAAACAAACAAGCATGGCTCCCTGATAAAATATAAAACTACAATGAAGTAGAGGAGACTTGTGAAGGCTTGGAGAAATATTTAACTGGCATTGGTGTTGATCTTTGGTACAGTGACATGCCATCTCAGAAACCCCCCTTCTCTACATTTCAAAGGCCTTCCCTTCCCGGCTCAAAACATTAGCACAGTAAAGGCCCTAGGTGAGATGCAGGGAGGGGTTACCTGAGGGCATTGGACCCTCCCTGCTTTCCATAACAATGGGAGGAAGGTCTGAGTTGGGGGGGTAATAAACTTGCCGGTTCCCGCTCTCCCGGGCTTCTTCTTCCGGGTGGAATCTCGCCTTGTAAGCGCTTTTTTCCCTTGGAAGTTATACACGTGGTGGTCGCCATTTGGCCTACACGTGGCTGGGGTTCTAGCCTGGAATCCTAAGCATCGGGTTTTTCCTTTTGCTAATTTGTATGCCTGAACCTGTGATAAGTAAAGTCTTTTAAAACCTCATCGGATCCCTGAGTGTTCATCCATTCCTCGCCGGCTTCGGAGGTAGAAGGGAACTCGCTTCCCGGCACTGTCGGGGACCCCGGCGCAGCGCCCGACAGTTGACCATAAAATGTACTACTCAATCTTATTCAGCATTTAGTAGCTTTGAAAAAATGGATATTTTTTTAATTTAACAGCGCTACAGTTATAAAACTGCTATAATAGTGGATAACTTATATTCATGGTCGACATTGTAGTTGATGTCTAGGTTACCATACTTTCTTACTGTTGTGGAATATTGTGATTTATAACTAAGATACTAATTTAAAATATAATATTTTTCCACCTAGTAGATTTATTCTTAATATCTCATCGACATCTGTTATCATAATTCAATGATGTCAAGAATAATCCTAATGTTGACTTCAATTAAATTCACTATGTCTGCTCCCCACTTATAAAATGATGTGTTGTTTTGACATTAGATTGTAAGGAAACGTTTTCATCTAAGAATTTTTTATTGAACCATTCATATTGTCACATGCTTTGTTAGTGTCTGATGGATCTATATACATGGATGAATTCTAGAACTACTCTAAGCTTTGATTTTATGATCTATGAGACAATTTTTCTTTTCACATGCATGTATGGATAAATATGTTTACTCCTGAGTGCATAGTGGATATGCAAGAACAGTTATTTTTCTTGTAATTATAGATATACATGAACAAATTAACTTGAGTTATTTGGCATCTATTTGGGCATTGGAACTAGAAAAATTCAGGCAACGGGAGGAAAATCTAATGAATAGCAGAAGAACAAGAAGTCTGCAAAGTAAAAATAAGTCAAATACTGAGCATTAATTACTCATTATAATATCACAAAAAACAGTGGGGCCCAGGTTTAGGTATAGTCTGAGCACAGTCTATAAATAAATCAAAAAATAGAGAAACATAGAGAAAATCTATGAGTGACCCAAAAAGCAGTTAAAAGGCTTCTAACTGAATACATTATTTTTTTTCTCTGAATAATCTGCAACTTTGAATTTTCAGATTTTTTATTGGCAGGAAATTTTAATTAATAACCACTTCCCTAGTTTGAATCAGATTAGGAAAAATAAGGACCAAATTTGTGTGATAGAGCACAAGAATACACTAAATTGGTAGTTCAAAGACTAAGCGCAGTAAGAGTAGGAGGAGAATCAGTGAAGAGAAAGAGAATTATTAACTACACAGATGACTATGCTACTATAATTGATTTTAAAATCTGTCTTGAGTTCATGTGCAAAATAAAGCTTCTAAATTCTATAGCCCTGTTACTCTTATTGCAATTTTGCTTTTCATATTTCAGTTATACACATCAATTATGAACCTCGAATATTAAAATTTTCATAATTGTTATATATAGTGATGATTTTTAATTATTCTATTTTATAAAACAGAATTTTTCTATTTTATGCTTTCTTACTACCTATGATTTATAAAGCAAAATTTTATCAGGCATGTATGAATATGTATAAATATATATATAGGATTCAGTGCTGTGCAGGACTCAAGGCCATTGCCCTGGCAAGAAGGCAGGCTACCATATAACCAAATTCATTTTGTAAAAGGCCAACCATGCATGCAATATTCTATTTTTGCAAAGCAAGGTAATAAGTCATATATACTATATTTCTATAGAATAGCTAAGGTAAAAAGTTGAAGTTTTTTTTTTAATTGAATTTTAAAAATATTTTATTATACCACTGTGAGATATACAATTACAAGATGTTCATGCTTAAGTTTCGGTTATACTCAAACCGATGTTCCAGCACCCATCCCTCCACCCATGCCCATTTCCCACCACCAATGTCCCTACTTCCCTCCCCCTTCCCCTAGCCTGACTTCATGCAGGTTCCTAATCACTTCTCTCTCTCTTTTTCTCTCTCCTCGCTTCCATTTCTTACACATTGTGGATTGTAATACATACATTTAGAGGTTATCATGTGTATCTTTTTTTTTTAAGTATTTTATTATACCACCGTGAGATATACAAATAAAAAGATATACAATTAAAAAGTTCATGTTTGGGTTTTGGTCATACAGTGTTTCAGCACCCGTCCCTCCACCAGTGCCCATCTCCATACAAATAAAAAGATATACAATTAAAAAGTTCATGTTTGGGTTTTGGTCATACAGTGTTTCAGCACCCGTCCCTCCACCAGTGCCCATCTCCCACCAACAACATCCCGGTTCCCTCCCCCTTCCCCAGCCCTGCTCCATGGCGGGTTCTTTATTTCTTTCCCCTTTCTCTCTCTTTCTCTTTTTCTTCCCTTCCAGACTATGGATTACAGAACATACATTAAAAGGTTGTCATGTGAATCCTTTTGCCTCTATTTAATGCTCAGTTCTAGGTTGGCATTAGTACCCTCGACTATTATTAGCACCCTGTTCCATTTTCTGTCTTACCTAAACTCTGACTCCCACGTTTGTGATAATTTCCACCTTTGACAAGACCTCCCGATATATGCTTCACTTGACCTTGGATATTGGTATCATAATATGTACATATATATTTATGCCATGCAAATAAATGCAGTCATTCTGTATCTGTCTCTCTCCTTCTGGCTAATTTCGCTCAACATAATCTTCTCCATGTCCATCCATTTATAGGCAAATTTTATAACTTCATTTTTCCTAACAGCTGCATAGTATTCCATTGTGTAGATGTACCAAAGCTTCTTTTTCCAGTCATCGATTTTCGGGCACTCTGGTTGCTTCCAGATTCTGGCTATTGTGAATAATGCTGCTATGAACATAAAAGTAGGGATGGTGTTTCCGCTGCGTATTTTTGGTTTCCCAGAGTAGATTCCCAGGAGTGGTATGGCTGGGTCAAATGGGAGTTCAATTTCTAGTCTTTGGAGGAAAGTCCATATTGTTTTCCAGAAAGGCTATACCAGCCGGCATTCCCACCAACAATGGATGAGTGTCCCCTTTTCCCCACATCCACGCCAGCACTTGTTGTTCTTGCTCTTTTGAATATGTGCCAGTCTCTGTGGTGTAAAGTGGTATCTCATTGTTGTTTTGATTTGCATCTCTCTGATGATTAGTGATGAAGTTTTAATATTAAATTACTATAATTGGTTTGAAAGTTCATGAAAAGACCAAATAATAGGACATTGCTGAACATTATCTATAATTAGTTCAAATCTTAAAATATAAATAGTTCCTTTCTCTTAGAAAATAAGAGCTATCAAGTAGGAGGCTATAAAAAGACATATTCATAGTCACAATTCCAATACATTTCAGTAAGTATTCCCGCTCATGAACTAGTACTACAGGGATATAAATTCCTTTTCAACATTTATTTAAAACATCATCAGGCAAAACAGCAATAACCTATATAAAAGGCACTTTCAATTGGTGTGTTATAGCACTGAATCCTCAAAGACTGTTATGAGCAATATTGATCCTGTAGTCTTGCAAAAACGAAAGAATGCGTAAAAATCAAAAAGCCAAACTTGCAATTAGAGAATGAAAAATAAAAACAATTAATTATCCCTTCATTTGTTGAAGCCCTTGCCATTTGAAATATATTGATTAATATAAAAAAGTATTAAACATTCTAACCAAATTCATTCAAGGTGTTGCTTTCATAGAATCTAATTTTTCTGATTAAAATTATTATCTTATTAAAGTGTTTTATGCTTGATTACTTACTGTATAAATCTTGGGCTAACCTTAGCATCATTTTAGAGCTTTTTCACTTGAAAAGAAAATGATGTATTATAAATCAACCACAGGACTAAATCAACAGATATGAGATATCCACAATAGTACACAGCCACTAAGGCACCCATGCTTAGTGCAATGCTCTGATGGCACCACATCAAACCTCTTGATGATGTTTTCAAATAAAGGACCGGTACTTTGATTAGTACTTATAATCTAAACTGTACAGTCAGTCAGTCCTGCTTTTTTATACAGCAATCTAGTGTATGATGCTTTTGATGTAAGAAATAAAAATTGTCTTTTCTCCCATATTTTCACCAACAGTTCTTTTTTTTGTTTATTTGTTTGTTAATCTTTGTGTTGTGTGCCAAGTCTCACTGGTATAAGGTGAAATTGCATAATATTTGTAGGTAAAATTTACATTCCTGTGATGACGAGTGATGTCAAACATTTTTTATACACTTTACTGGGCATCTGTATCTCTTCTTTGAAGAAGATTCTGTTCATTTCTCCCCCATGTGGTTGTTTATTTTATTTTATATTTTGTGGGGATGTAGTGAAAAAGGAACTCTATCCACTGCTGGTGGAAATACAACTGGTCCAGCCTTTGTAGAAAACAGTATGCACACTTCTCAAAAGACTAGAAATTGGTCATCTTGGGATCCAGCAATTCCATTTCTTGGCACTTGCCACAAGAACCCAAAAACTCTCTTCAGAAAAGACGTTTGCCCACCTGTGCTCATTACAGCACTATTTAAAATAGTCAAAATCTGGAAACAGTCGAAGTTTCCAAGAACAGATGACTGTGCAAAGAAACTATGGTACATATATTCTTTGGAACAATACTCAGCTATAAGGAAAAAATGAAACCATGCAGTTTGAAACTACATAATTGCATGTAGAGAGTAACATTGATTGAAGTCATTCAGAAGCAGAGGAGTAGGGGATAGAGCAGGGGTGAGTATACAGTGGGACGAGGTGGACAGATGCTAACAGTCTGGTGGAGAGTGTTGTTGGAATGTTTGTTTTTGCCTGAAACCCTGCCATTAACAATATTGTAAATCACAGTGCCTAAAATAAAGTAAAATTTTGAAAATAATCTTGTTATTAACATAATGAAACATAAAATTGATTGTAAGATGTGGCTCTTTCTCCCTTTTTCTCTATGACTCTCCTCTTTCCTTTAAAAAATTATTGTTTGAGACCTGCAGGCTAATGAAACCAAGATAGGAACCTTAGAAACAGGTTCACACATTGATGTACATTTGTTCCTTAAGGTATATGCTATTGGAAATCAAGTGGAAGAATTGCAACGGACACTAATAAACGGTACTGATATATTATGACAATATATTTTTCTTTTCAAATGTTTTTGGCGCAAACCATGAGCAAGATTACATTTTTAATTTACCATCCCCTAACTCAAGTCTGAATAGACTAAAACATTTGTCAAAATAAAATGTGATAAATGAAATAAATTTCAAATTAAGACTTGCCCAAAAAGATATTCTATATAAAGTGAAATGCCAAGCCATAAAATATGAATATATAATTATAATACACACATAAAGATTAAGGAATGTCTACTTTCAAAGATTTCAATAGAAAATTGGGCAAAAAGATTTGAATAGGCTCTTCAAAGAAGAATAAATGAGCAAAGATGTAACATGTAGCAATGCTCTCTGATATAATAACAGGGAAATTACTAATATAAAGTATGGGCTGGTCAGATATACAAAGGGTAGGATACTTGTCTTACACTTCGACTACATATAGTCCCCATAACTGCCAAGAATGATACTGAGCACAGACCCAGGAATAATCCCTGAGTATTGTGGGCTAGGGTTCAGAAACAAAAAAAAATAAAATGCATATCATGTATCACAGATGCATAAAATATTTAATTTTATGCATTAGCAAATATCAAAAATGATATGAATCAAAAGAGATATATATTGCACCAACAGGATAGATTACAAACTAAAAATTATCATAAAGAGCCTAATCTTACCTGATTATAAAACAAACAGAGCTCCATTATCACTAATCATCAGAGAGATGCAAATCAAAACAACAATGAGATATCATTTTACACCACAGAGACTGGCACATATCCAAAAGAGCAACAATAAGTGCTGATGTAGATGTGGGGAAAAGGGGACACTCATCCATCCATTGTTGGTGGGAATGCCGGCTGGTACAGCCTTTCTGAAAAAACAATATGGACATTCCTCCAAAGACTAGAAATTGAACTCCCATTTGACCCAGCCATACCACTCATGGGAATATACTCTGGGAAGCCAAAAATACGCAGCAGAAACACCATCCCTACTTTTATGTTCATAGCAGCATTATTCACAATAGCCAGAATCTAAAAACAACTAGAGTACCTGAGAATCAGTGACTGGATAAAGAGGTACATCTACACAATGGAATATTATGCAGCTGTTCGGAAGAATGAAGTTATGATTTTTCCTATAAATGGATGGACATGGAGAAGATCATGTTGAGTGAAATTAGCCATAAGGAGAGAGACAGATATAGAATGACTGCATTTATTTGCATGACATGAATATATATGTATATATTATGATACCAATATCCAAGGTCAAGTGAAACATGTATCAGGAGGTTTTGTCAAAGGTGGAAATTATCACAAACGTGTGGGAGTCAGAGGCTAGGTAAGACAGAAAATGGAACAGTGTGCTAACAATTGTCGAAAATACTAATACCAACCTAGAACTGAGCATTTAATACAGGCAAAAAAATACACATGACAACCATTTAATGTATGTTCTGTAATCCGCAATCTGGAAGGGAAGGAAAAGAGAAAGAGAGAGAGAAAGGGAAAGAAATAAAGAACCTGCCATAGAGGTGGGCTGGGGGAGGAGGGAGGGAACTGGGGACATCGGTGGTGGGAGATGGGTACTGGTGGAGGGATGGGTGCTGGAACACTGTATGTCCAAAACCCAAATATGAACATCTTTTTAATTGTATATTTCATGGTGGTATAATAAAATACTTATAAAAAACACTCCGAGCCTAGGCTCCATCAATTCTATCATTCGATTTTAATAATAAATTATTATTCAGGGATATAAAAATGTATACAAGAAAATTTATAGCAGTGCATATCTTAATAAAGTAGATTAAATATAAAAGTGATATGTCATTACACAAAAGTATAATTTGATAGTGAAAAGAAATAAACCCCAACTATAAAGATTAATGGAGACAACCTGTACAAACTTAGCAGTGAATGAAAGGTGCGTATTCAAAGTATTTATGGCATAATCACATTTATATAAAATTTGAGTGTAAGCAAAACTAAACAGTGTATTTTAGAGGTACATTGAAGATGTCAAAATAACCAAGTAGAAAAGGATAATTATGCTCACAATGGGGGAGAAAAGCAGTTATTCTTAGATGCAGGAAGAGAAAAATATAGAATCAAAATCAACTACATCAGGTTCTTCTAAGTTACTTTTAAAGCCTATTTCTTAATGAGATTTTTCATCACTTTGTTGCTTCTTTCTAAACAATACATGGAATTCTTTAAGCATAGGATTAGTAATGCTTTAGAAGTGCCTGTTCTCTCAAGAGAGTATGTACCTAATGCCTACCATTCATACATCTTTTAAGTTCTACCTATTGTTCACAATTCTTCAGAGAAAATGACAAGTGAATTCTTAGATTTTGTATGTACAATCTTCTAGAAGAAATTATATTTATTGAAATCCCAAAGACTTTAAAAATGTCTTTATTGGAGTAATTCAGTTTACAAATATTTTCCATATCATTGCTGTATGCACGTTAAGCTACTTCACTGCCCCCACCACCAGCTTGTAACACTCCACCAGTGTCAAAGGTCCAATTTTCATTCTTTTCCCTCTTACAGCTCTGTTCACTATTCTTTTCCAATTTTCTAGAGTTTGTTTTACAGCTAGAGTGAAGACTTTCATGGCAATTGACTTGAGACTTAACAGAAGAGAAAAAGGAAAGCAGGATCCATTTTAAGAGTATAAGAATGAGATGAAAATATGTGACAATGAAGTTGACCAATTAGAAATTTTTAAAAATTGACTTTTTAATCACATTTTAAAATTTAGTAGGTGATTTAGCTATGGATAAGTTCTCTCTATCACTCTTTTTCTCTCTCTCTCTCTCTCTCTCTCTCTCTCTCTCTCTCTCTCTCTCCCTCCCTCCCTCTTGTAGAAGGACCTTTGCATGGGCCAAGGACAATAGGAGATTATGGTTTAAGGTGCCATATTTTTTCTGTGCACCTAAAGTAAAAGTTCTCTCTACATAGTTTGTCTGCTTTTCATTTTCATAGCTCTTTAAGGAAAATATACAATATTTACATTTAACTCTCCAATCCAAGGTTCTATGTGCTGCATAGTATCACCTACACAAGAACATTTCAAATGGGAGATGATATTACTGTCATTAAGATATTGAATAAGCAGTGTCTAAATTCATTGCTCCTACTCCATTTGGGAGATGTGCGGACTGAGGCATTTACTTGATTGTCTTGCTTACATTTTTAGTTGTAGTCACCGAAAGACTTGGTTATATTAAACAAGAATTTGAAGTACCTAGCTGGATGCTATAATCTCAGCAAAGGGGTAAGTGGTTGGCAGACCCTTGAATTCTGTCTGTCAATTTCAGTGTCTTCAAAGCTCTATTTTCTCTCAGAAGTGGATCTTGATTCAAGCTCTAAAACAATTTCTGGGAAGAAGAGCTGTTCAGCCGTCTAAAGATTGGCATCATACCTGTTCATTTGTATCTTGTTTGGTACAGCCGGTGTTAGAAGTAGTTTATGCCTTGTTGAGAAAACACTTTACCAGGCAGTATCACCAGATAAACACCTTGAATTGGATATTATTAACATCACTAGTAATTTTATGCAAGGCATTGCACTATATTTAAATTTGGAGCAATAAAAATAAATAATTCTATATTTTTTCAAATATTAAATCTGTTTCCTTAACTAGAGGTGTTTCCTTCCTGCACTGAGGAGATTTTGTTAACAGATTCCATACATATCAAAAACACTGTTCTTAAATTCCAAGATGAAGGCATCACTAACTTGATCATCAAATGGTGATGTAATAGTGACATCTTCCTGTGTTTTTTATACTGTATTATTTAACTTCAAAGTTACATCTTTAGTGAAACAATCATAGGTGCATTTGCTCCATTAAAATTTGTTTTTTATGGGGAGAAGAAATGAACAGAAACTTCAGCAAGGGAAGAAATTTGAATGGCCAAAAAAACATATGAAAAAATGTTCATCATCACTAATCATCAGAGAGATGCAAATCAAAACAACAATGAGATATCATTTTACACCACAGAGACTGGCACATATCCAAAAGAGCAAGAACAACAAGTGCTGGCGTGGTTGTGGGGAAAAGGGGACACTCATCCATTATTGGTGGGAATGCCGGCTGGTACAGCCTTTCTGGAAAACAATATGGACTTTCCTCCAAAGACTAGAAATTGAACTCCCATTTGACCCAGCCATACCACTCCTGGGAATCTACTCTGGGAAACCAAAAATATGCAGCAGAAACACCATCTCTACTTTTATGCTCATAGCAGCATTATTCACAATAGCCAGAATCTGGAAGCAACCAGAGTGCCCGAGAATCAATGACTGGATAAAGAAACTCTGGTACATCTACACAATGGAATACTATGCAGCTGTTCGGAAGAATGAAGTTATGAAGTTTGCCTATAAAATGGATGGACATGGAGAAGATCATGTTGAGTGAAATTAGCCATAAGGAGAGAGACATATATAGAATGACTGCATTTATTTGCATGACATATATATATATATATATATATATATATATATATATATATATATGATACTAATATCCAAGGTCAAGTGAAACATGTATCAGGAGGTTTTGTCAAAGGTGGAAATTATCACAAACAAACGTATGCTACCTGCATGGTAGAACCTGACAAGCTACCCATGTTGTATTTGATATGCCAAATACCAGTAACAATTATATACCTCATTCCCATGACCTGATGGAATGGTTTGAGGCTCTTTATGTTCCTGGAGCAAGCAGGTGCCCTTGGGCTCTACTTGAATGAGACGGGACATATGGAGATGTTACTGGTGCCCGCTCAAGCAAATCGATGATGAACAGGAAGACAGTGATACAGTTATACAGAGACAGTGGAGGTCAGAGGCTAGGTAAGACAGAAAATGGAACAGTGTGCTGACAATTGTTGAAAGTACTAGTACTAACCTAGAACTGAGCATTAAATACAGGCAAAAAGATACACATGACAACCCTTTAATATTTGTTCTTTATCCCGCAATCTGGAAGGGAGGGAAAAGAGAAAGAGATAGAGAGAAAGAGAAAGAAATAAAGAACTTGCCATGGAGGCAGGCTGGGGGAGGAGGGTGGGAACCGGGGACATTGGTGGTGGGAGATGGGCACTGGTGGAGGAATGGGTGCTAGAACACTGTATGACCAAAACCCAAATGTGAACATGTAACCGTATATCTTATGGTGGTATAATAAAATACTTATTAAAAATAAAAAATAAAATTTGTTTTTGATCAACTAAAGTAGGAAGGAAATACATAATTTTAGTGTATTTCTATACATCAAATAAAAGTATTATTAAAATTATTTTTATCATTTAAAATGTCTAAACAACAGCATATTAGGTATTTTCCCTGATTAATATTAATGTTGTTGTTGTTGTTGTTGTTGTTGTTGTTGTTAGCAATGGACCATATCCAATGATGCTCAGGCTTATTCTTGCTCCCTATTTTCGGGTAACTCCAAGTGATGCTGGGGTACCACATATGATGCTGGGAATCAAATCAGAATCAGAGGCATTAAGAGCAATGGGCTTAATCCCTCTATTTCCATCTGGCACATCTTTATTATTAATAGGAAAATTAGCAATATTGGCATCATTTAGGAGCCTGTAAGAGGTGCAGAACTGAGATATACTAAATCAGAATCAGTGTGAACAAGTTCTCCAAGATCATTAAAAAGCAGAGAAAAGTTTGAAAGACATTTCTCTACAGCTAACCTTGACAAACGCATGGCTGTAAGAGTGTGACGATGCAAGCGGCAGCTTTTACCCAGAAGTCAAACTCTATACACATGAATTCCATGCAGGAAGTATTATGATTGTGCTTTATCAGTGAAGCAAATCTGGGATTGTGGATTAAAAACATCCAAGCTCTAATTTTAAAGTCAAAAAGAAATTTCTATACTGATTCAAGTTTCCTAGGTGTTTAGAATTAGGAAATTGAGGATAATCGGTTTATTTGCTAAGATGCCATCAAATGGATAAAATTCTTTGCCAAATGGCAATCAAGTGATTAGCTACAATTTGGCATCAGTCTTAAATTTCTGTTATATTTCCAATAGTACCATATAAAGTATTTGCAATGACATTGAGCTTGCTGTGGGTGACATGTTGAAATATAAAAAGTTATCTTGATATCTGTGATTTATGAAAAGGTATCCCAAATGTTCAGATTTATGACACAAGGGTGTCATAAATTCTGTCAAACTTTCTTGAGCTCCAGTATGTGCTTTGATTTAGAAAGTATGTCAGGGAATCTGAGGTTAAGTACCGTCCATTCAAAGAATTTGAGCATTTGCTCTCACTTCGCCCCATTTCCTACAGATATTTAAGAACTTCCGCTTAGTCTTATAACCTGGTAAATAAACCAAGTTACTGAAATTTTCTAACATTTGTAAGATTCATTTTCAAGATAAACTCACTATTTGGGATTAGGTAATTCTGTTCTCAGAATTTAATAGAACCTGCATGAAATCTTGAAACATGATTTATACTTCTTCTTATTTCTCCTCCTTGCTTACTTGCTGAAATTTTTTTTTTTTAATATTTTAAGTCTGTGCTTTATTTATTTTTTAATTAATTTTTTTATTTTTACAATTACAAAGATATACAATTAAAAAGTTCATATTTGGGTTTTGGTCGTACAGTGTAGCAGCACCCATCCCGCCACCAGTGCCCATCTCCACCACCAACGCCCCCGGTTCCCTCCCCCTCCCCCAGCCCTCCTCCATGGCAGGTTCTTTATTTCTTTCCATTTCTCTATCTTTCTCTTTTCCTTCCTCTCCAGACTATGGATTACAGAACATACATTAAAGGGTTGTCATGTGTATCCTTTTGCCTCTATTTAATGCTCAGTTCTAGGTTGGCATTAGTACCTTCACAATTGTTAGCACATTGTTCCATTTTCTGTCTTACCTAGCCTCTGACTCCCACACGTTTGTGATAATTTCCACTTTTGACAGGACCTCCTGATGTATGTTTCACTTGACCTTGGATATTGGTATCATAATATGTACCTATATATTTATGTTATGCAGATAAATGCAGTCATTCTGTAACTGTCTCTCTCCTTCTGGCTAATTTCACTCAACATAATCTTCTCCATGTCCATCCATTTGTAGGCAAATTTTATAACTTCATTTTTCCTAACAGCTGCATAGTATTCCATTGTGTAGATGTACCAAAGCTTTTTTTTCCAGTCATCTATTTTCGGGCACTCGGGTTGCTTCCAGATTCTGGCTATTGTGAATAATGCTGCTATGAACATAAAAAGTAGGGATGGTGTTTCCGCTGCGTATTTTTTGGTTTCCCAGAGTAGATTCCCAGGAGTGGTATGGCTGGGTCAAATGGGAGTTCAATTTCTAGTCTTTGGAGGAATGTCCATATTGTTTTCCAGAAAGGCTGTACCAGCCGGCATTCCCACCAACAATGGATGAGTGTCCCCTTTTCCCCACACCCACGCCAGCACTTGTTGTTCTTGTTCTTTTGAATATGTGCCAGTCTCTGTAGTGTAAAGTGGTATCTCATTGTTGTTTTGATTTGCATCTCTCTGATGATTAGTGATGATGAGCATTTTTTCATATGTTTTTTTTGCCATTCGAATTTCTTCCTTGCTGAAGTTTCTGTTCATTTCTTCTCCCCATTTTTTGATGGGGTTGTTTGTTTTCTTCTTGTAAAAGTTCTACCAGTGCCTGATATATCCTGGATATTAACCCCTTATCAGATGAGTATTGGGTGAATATTCTTTCCCATTCTGTGGACTGCTTTTGTATCTTAGTCACTGTTTCTTTTGAGGTGCAGAAGCTTTTTAGTTTCATGTAGTCCCATATATTTATCTTTTCTTCTAGTTGCTTTGTTAGAGATGTTTCATCTTTGAAGATGCCTTTAGCTTCAATGTCATGGAGGGTTTTTCCTATATTTTCTTCAATGTACTTTATGGATTCAAGTCTGATATTGAGATCTTTAATCCACTTTGATCTGACATTGTCAAAATGGTAATACTCCCTAGAGCTCTATACAGATTCAATGCAGTCCCTATGAGGATACCCATGACATTCTTCAAAGAAATTGACCAAACAATCTTGAAATTTGTATGGAACGATAAACCCCCAAGGATAGCTAAAGCAATCCTCGGGAAAAAGAAGATGGGAGGCATCACCTTACCCAACTTCAAACTGTACTATAAGGCAGTAGTAATTAAAACAGCATGGTATTGGAATAAAAAACAGACCCGTGGACCTATGGAATAGAATTGAGTATCCTGACACCCAACCTCAAACACATGATCATTTAATCTTTGATAAAGGTGCAACGAGTCTAAAATGGAGTACGGAAAGCCTCTTCAATAAGTGGTGTTGGGAAAACTGGGCAGCGACATGTAAAAAAATGAATTTGGACCTGTGTCTAACACCATGCACTTGCTGAAATTTTATCATGCTAATTTTTCTTTCACAAAACATTTTTTGCAAAACTCCAGTTAACATCACTGAATTCACTGTCGTCTTCATCACTGGATTCTCATAACACCTTTCTCTTAAGTCCTTCTATTGCATTTCCCCCTCCTTTGGAGTGAAATATGGTTTATTTATCTTTGCATTTATGTTACAGCACTCAGTTGCTTACACCTAAAATGACACACATTTCAGGATTTAATTAAATCTGATCTCCCAGTTTCCAATATCCTGCATTCCAATTGTGGAGTTTGTCTTTAGGTTCTCCACATTTCGATGCTGATTCTAGCTGGCTCTCAGTGCTAATTAGCATTAGATCCTAATTTTAATGACCTGGGTTTTGAGTAAGTCAATTTCTTCTCACCTTCTTCCTGCTGATCTTACTTTGACCTTACTTTAACCTTCCTATAATGAATGATGTACTTCATCGTATATCTGACCTTGAGCCTATTTCTTAACTCACAATTTCTCCTTGGATAACTGTTCCTCTGTGTTCTTATCTCTGTTGGTGTCCAAGAATTCACTATCCCTGGACTAATCGTGGACTTAGTCCTGATACTGTGTCAAGATATAAGCAGTTTGGAGGTATAAAATTTCTACTCCAGCCTAGGCTATCTTGGCAATTTATTCTGGAGGTATTCGAAAATCATAGGAGTTGGAAAATGCTAACCCATATACTTGTAAACTCTACTGTATATAGTCCATTTTGTCCAATGAAGTGAGTGCACTTTGCAAACTCTCCACTGCGGAGCAGATGTTTTGCTAGAGGGCAGGGATGGGTATAATAAGAAGTAGAGGAGATTGAGCTGTGAGTGAAACAGTCTTTGACCTCAATGAGTTTGTTAATGTCAATGAGACACTGTCTCTGTGATTTACTAGCTTTGTGGCTTTGTTCAAGCCTCTTAAGTTGCTTCTCAGTTTTCTCAGTTGTCAAAAAGGATGGTAATTATTCTTACTTCACAGGTATGTTTTAGAGAGTATTTGGCAGGATGTGTGTGCATATATTACATGCCTAGCAAATTAATATCAAAATTTGCTCGTTTTTATTTGATAATTTCCATTACAATAAGCTCAACACACATTTTAGATTGGGTTTTTGTACATATCTCAAACTTGATTTTCCACCCTGGTGGAACACTAGAATTGACTGGGAAGCTTCTCAGCTCCCTACTTTCTAAGCTCTCATTCAATTTGTCTGGGCATGAAATGAAGAAGGAAGTTTTTAATTTTTTAATTTTTAAAATCTCTCAGGTGACTAAATGTGCAGTCAAATTCTAGAAAGAGGCTAAGCCATAGAGGCAGGCTATGGGATGGGGGAGGGAATCGGGGACATTGGTGGTGGGAAATGGACACTGGTGGAGGGATGGGTGCTGGAACACTGTGACCAAAACCCCCAAACATGAACAACTTTGTAATTGTGTATCTCACGGCGGTATAATAAATTATTAATTAAAAAAGAAAGAAACTGATTAAGACACTTAAATTGAACTTCATTCTTTCTTATTATAATGATTAAACTCACATGCTTATCCTAACCATTCTAGACCTTTCCCCATAACCGGACCTCATGGTCAAGGTCTTATGGAAGTAATGCCATTACCCATTATACTGTATTTAGATCTGGCCCACAGTGAGTACAGCCTTTCTTTCCCTGTACACCTTAGGAAGTGTAGGCTATTCCTGTAGTAACACTGTCTCTTAGTTCTGTGACCATAGACCCTTTAGAGAGCTGTTTGCAGAGAGATGTCCCTTCCTCTCAGCAGTATATAAGAGACAGAACAGTATTCCAGTAATATTCTCTCCAAAGAAATCCTCTTAATCAACATATCTTTGTCAGTCATGTGCCACACTTAATAGCCTGGATAAACTGCAGACCTCTACTGGATAGGGTTGAGCATCACCCTTAGCAAATTATGCAAAGATGTTTTGACACCTGCAATATAATGACTCATAGGAAATATGTATAATGGCTATTCCGATAAATCAATAAATATTTGGCATTTGTATCATTTCTGATTCACAGCCCCCTGAAAGTCTTGGAATCTACTAAGTGGTTTGAGTGATAATTATATGTCCTGTAAGATCAAGAAAAACAAGTATTGTAAAACATCTTTGAATGGGGAGCCAGTTGCTGAGAAACGTCCATGAATAGTTGGTGATATGTAACGTTTACTGGTGTCATTTCCTGATTGAGGAAAGGAATTTGAGGCTAAGCTTCTAAGTGCCCAATTATTTAATTAATCATATCTAACTGATTAGGAAGCCTCATAAAAGTACTAAACGTGGTTTATCTTTGGCTTTGAGAAGCATCTGTGTTAGTCACTATGTAAAAGTTGGGATTCAGGGGTTATGGAGGAGAAAATGATTGAGAGACCATGGAAACTGCACCATTTTCCATTCCTTCTCCTCTCAAACTCTTCTACTTGTTAGTTGATTTAGTATCTTTCATAATATAATATATTTCCAGTGTGTAAAGGAGTTTTCTGAATTTTATGTGCCCTCCTAGAAAATTAATTAAATCTGAGTAGGGTGTTCTGGGAACTTCTAATAATATAGTCAGTTGGCCAGAAGCTCATAGAGTAATATGAATTGAGATGTGGACTATCTTTTCAGAGGAAGGAGTTTTAGGAATTGATAATCTGTGACCAGCCGCTCAGAAATCCAGCTGGTATCCTGAAGCTGGCAACGGGGACCCAATGTAGACTATGGTCTTGGGAGAGTGAAATGGAAATGGAACTAGATTTCTAAATACACAGTGTCATAACAGATTCAAATTCTTGATCTTTCTTCTACTTCCTGAAAATTGTTTGTCAGTGTCTGGAAACCTTGATATATATTGGAATTGGGTCAGGGAATCCAAAACACAGCAAAGAAAGTATGTGGAATCTAAATATAGTTCATCTCTAGGACTTCATCCAAATCTATGATAGCAGGATAACTCCTATTTTAACAGTCAGCTTTATTTGCATTATAGAAATCTTTCAGAATCCTCAGCTAACCTTAGACAGTGATGAATAGAGGAACTTTTGTACTATGAATGCCCAGTCTTTTAAAAAATGCATTGAATTGATATATTTGAAATATTGTCTTTATGTTATTTTATAATTCTTGTACATTGTATTATATTCTAAGTTCCTTAAGAGTGTGATAACGAGACACATAAATGGAAAAGTTCTCTTGATCACTTGAATCACTTGAATCCCATTATTCATCGATTTGCTCAAGCGGGCGCCAGTAACATTTTCGTTGGACCCTATCATGTGCCAATGTAGCCAAATGGCATCTGGTTGATTCAGGAATATGAAGAGCCTCAAACTGTTCCTTCAGGGTCTTGACAAGGAAGTCTGACCATCTTGTAGGTGGGCGGCCACGTGATCTTTTGACATCCCGTGGGATCCAGTCGGTAATGGCTCTAGTCCAGCAGTTGTCTCCAAATAGCATTACATGTCCAGCCCATCTGATTTTCGATGCCTTGGCAAACGAGACAGCATCCCTGATTTGGAATAGCGACAGAGGTCAGAACTCCGGATTCCTTCTCTCACTTGAGTGAGGCGTGATATTCCAAGCATAGCTCTTTCGATTCCTCTCTGGGAGACCCGAATAGCATTCTCATCCTGCTTTCGTAGGGCCCAGGTCTCTGAGGCGTATATTAATGCAGGGAGAATGGTGGAGTCAAAGAGATGTGCCCGGAGCCAGAGGTTCTTTGTCCTTTTAGCTATTTCTTCGATGCCTTTGAAGGCATTCCATGCTGTCTCTCTTCCTCCTGCGCAGCTCAGGTTTTAGGTCATTCTTCATGTTGATTTCTCGACCTAGGTACACATAACTGCTGCATTCAGAGATATTTGTTCCATTGAGAGTAAATGGGGCCTCTGAAACTAGTTCATTCTTCATAAATGTGGTTTTCTTTAGATTCGGCTGTAGACCTATCTTTCCACATTCTCGGTCGAAGTCAGCCAGCATTTGTGCAGCTTGGCTAATGTTTGGTGTTACTAGAACTATGTCATCAGCGAAGCAGAGGTGGTGTAGTTTCTGACCATCTATCTTCACTCCCATTCCTTCCCATTCTAATTGTCGCATGATGTTCTCGAGGGTGGCGCTGAAGAGTTTTGGTGAAATGGTATCACCCTGTCGAACCCCTCTTTTCACATTAATGATCACTTCTTTGTAGAATGGTGAGATCCTGGTGGTGAATCCGTAATACAGCTCATGAAGGATATTGATATATTGGGTTTGAACACCCTGTTTGGCTAGGGGCTTCGATGACTGCTTCAGTCTCCACAGAATCAAAGGCTTTCTGTAAATCAATGAATGTGAGACAGAGCAGCATCTTGTACTCCCTACAAACCTCAATTAGTTTGTTTACTGTGTGGATATGGTCGATTGTGCTGAATCCTTTCTGGAAGCCTGCTTGCTTGCATGGTTGTCCTTCATCTAGTGTTCTGCTAATCCTGTTCAGGATGACTCATGTAAACAGCTTGTAGATGACAGACAACAGGCAGATGGGGCGATAGTTGCCCATGTCGTGAATGTCTCCCTTCTTGAACAGTAGAACTGTCCTGCTGGTTTTCCATTGGGAGGGCACCTTGCATTAATACAGGTAGCTTGAGAAGAGCCGAGCTAGTGTATTGATGAGTACTGACGGCAGATTCTTCGGGTGTTCGGGTCTGACTTTGTCTGGGCCTGGTGCTGTTCCCTTCTTTACCGATGAGATGGCATGTCAGATTTCAGAAGGGAGAGCGTTGGGAATGACATATCCCTCCTGTGGAATTTGGTATGTGGGCAGGTGGATGTGGCTATCAAACAGATTTGAGTAGAAGTCCTGGATAATCTTCTCCATTGCCTTTCTGGAAGATGTGATAGATCCATCAGGGCGTCGGAGGGAAGTCATCTTGGTCTTATAGTTGGCGAAGGACAGGCAGGCGGTGCGAATGCTTTTCCCGGCTTCTGCTGCATCTTCCAGTATTTCTGCTCTTCTGTCTTTGAGTTTTTCTTTTATTGAAGAAAAAAAGAAAATAATGGAAAAGTTAGTGAAGTTAATTCAAGTGTGATGAAACTTTCTCTGTGATAAATTTTCAAGGAAAGTTCCTACTTTATTGCTGGTAGGGTGAGTGTGATAGAATGTATTTCATATTTTAAATTCTCATAGTTCAATTTTCTTATATCTAAAAATATAGGTACTGTTGTGTAGAGGTAAAATATGTATTATCTCCTAAAATGTGATGTTTTCTAAAAAGGTTAACAGAAAAATGCCAACCAAAGAGTTCCTTGCCTTCATTTTACCAAAAAAAAACACCCTTTAAAGTTAAATTGGTTCTCAAAAAAATAGCTTCAATCTCTTTTCATTTGCAGTATAAAATTTAAACTTAATAAACCACCAGTGGTATATATAGAAGCTAGGTTGCTAATTAACATCTTTTTGGATGTGCAGAAATAACCAAGCATAGAAAAAGTTAAACAAGTTTGACTTTAATGTAATTATGCTGGAGACAAATTAAATCAGATATTTATCAGATTCCCCCAAGGATTTTCTGAAGCAGCACTATTAATATGTGTTCCCAAATATTCACTAGAACCAAACCGTCAGTGGAAATAGAGGAGCTCTCCTGTAAAGTCTATGAACTATGAATTTTTTTCTGCATACTTATATCCACTCCAAACATAAAATGCCTTTTTTGGGCAAAAGAGTCATTAGACTTAAGCAGAATGAAAGTTGATCTTGTGTTGACCCGTTTATGTTGGGATTATGTTGATGTGATTTTTGTCTGATTGCATAGAAAATCCCTTAATGATGCTAGAGAGATCACAGAAACAAATAAGAGGGGGTCATTGCACAAGTGTGTCAGAGAAGCAGGTCCTCAAGTTAAGAAGAGCCTGTAGCAAGGTGGAAAGTTTCCCACGGTCCAATCAATTTTCTCAGTTCTGTTGCCCTTTTAGACCATCATAGCGGGTCTCTTTACTTAGAAGTGGGAACATTTGTGACCATTTTGCTTCTCAGGATCTCATATGTGTTAGCATTCACAAGAATAAACAAGCTTAAAAGGAAATAGAAGAAAAGCTGACACTTTGACTAAACAATTTATGTATTAGTGCTGCTTATTCTGACGCTTAAAATCATTCAAGTCTCACAATTCTGTGCTAAATCATGATTTGAATGTTTTGAAGTTCAGCTCCAACTGCTATGGATCCTAAATCGTCTCTAATAAATTCTTCCCGGAGCAAGGTTTTATTCACTTTTGGAAATGTTTCCTAAATATATTTTAGATTCTCTCATCCCCATTTTATTCTGCATTAAGATTTCAAATAAAAGTATGATGGATGCTTCTTGGATTTCAGTGTTACAGTTCACAGACACCTTTTGCAGTTGTTAGGCAGTATGGAGATAGATGGAGCTGACTCCTCGTTTTCGTGCTGGGCTTTTAATGTGAGGGACAAAACAAGAGCTATTTTGCTCTTACCTTTCTAAAAATAAACGGAGAAGAGGAAGGTGGGATGAGCGGGTGCAACTGAGAATTTTCAGTTCCTTTGTTTCAGAAGGAGGTAAAATTTGATTATTTTAACTTTTGAATATTATTTCAAAGCACTCTGGAAAAGAAACTATTTGAAAAGAAATCTGGAAAAGAAACTAATTGAAACCATGCTTGAGTTTGTCATACAGATTGATGCATACTGCAGAAAAGGGCAAGAAGGAGTAATGCCTGTAAAAACACTGATTTAGAGGCCGGAGCGATAGCCCAGCGGGTAGCACATTTGCCTTGCACATGGCCGACCAGGGTTTTATCCCCAGCATCCCATATGGTCCCCTGAGCACCTCCAGGAGTAATTCCTGAGCAAAGAGCCAGGAGTAACCCCTGAGCATCACCGGGTATGACCCAAAAAAAGAATAAAAAACACTTATTTAGGGACAGGAAACTTCTCTTCACTTATATCTGGTAATATTACTAGTAATTTAATTGCTTGTAGCTGTTGGCTGCCATTTTAGTGTGTAAATGTGTGTGTGTGTGCATGTTCGTGTTCTTGCATATTTTATTTTATAGTAAATGATGAGCTAGCTAACCAATTTTCATGCTCTAGGGGAAAACAGAAACTCTAAGTTATTACACTAGGGCATGAACATTTCTTTGAAAAGTAGAAACATACTTCAGTATAGCTTCCCCAGTTTACTAGGTGTCTGAGCACATTTCTTCTCAGTGTTGTTTGGAGCTTATACTTCTTCCTCCATCTGTCTTTACTATGCTATCGCCTTAGAAAGTCCAAGAAAATTCTAGGATACTCAAGTAAAATAACAGTAAAAAAAATCATGCTCTTTGCTATAGTCACAACTTAAAAAAAAAAAGTTTTCTCACTTTCTCCAGTTCTTATTCCCACTTTCCAGTGGAATAGCAGCTGTGTTTAGCTTGATGAATTTCAATAAGATGTAACAGATGTTGGAGAGATGTTAATAATAATAATAAAAAAAAGAAATAACTCTCCAGAATTTTTCTACTCTGGATACAGTTGGGATTTTTTAACCATTCACAATCCAAAATCTTAAATGAATAGGAACAGCTTTTCCAATCAAGGTGTTCTGCCTATGTTCTGTTAAGACTAACAGCAATATGCATGGAGAGAGGGATGGGACAGGCTTTAGATAGGAAAGATGTATTCGATTTATCTCACATCCTTTAGATGAGCAAATAATTGAGTCAATAGAGAATCCCACCCACATGGCAGAGTCTGGCAAGCCACCTGTGCCGTATTTGACATGCCAAATAACAGTAACAATTATGGACCTCATTCCCATGACCTGATGGAATGGTTTGAGGCTCTTTATATTCCTGGAGCAGGCAGATGCCATTGGGCTATCTCGCATGTGACAGGACATACTGAGATGTTACTAGTGCCTGCTTGAGCAAATCGATGATTTATGGGAAGACAGTGATACAGCGAATTGAATCAACAAATATGTAGATTCATGAACAAACAGGAGATATTTACATATAAATCTTTTAAGATTGCTTGAATAGCACACTGAAGACTGTTGTTGAGGTCTGAGAAAGGAATTCTTTTCTTGTTCTTTGCTGTAACTGCATGATGGCAAATTCCCTGGATAATTGCCTAAATACTGAGCTTAATGCTCCTTTAGTAACCATTTAGCCTTCTCTATTTGCGGCTCTTTCATCTTGTTTTGGTTTTACTTGGGGAGAAGGGAAGCAGGAGCAGTGACCCAGCCCTGGCTGTGCTTTGCTCTTACTGTGTCTGGGGACTCTCCTTAGGAGACCACAAACGGTGCTTAGAATCAACAGTGCCGCATGCCAAGCAACTGCTATGCTCAATGTACTATCTGCCCAACTTGTATTTTGTGTTGTTTATGGGGAGGAAAAAGAAAAAAATCCCTACTCTGTGCCAGTCTTTCAATTACCATGTATATCTATTTAATTTAATTTAATTCTTTTTTTTTTTCTTTTTGGGTCACACCGGTAATGCTCAGGGGTTTCTCCTGGCTCTGCACTCAGGAATTACTCCTGGTGGTGCTCAGGGGACCATATGGGATGCCAGGGATCAAACCTGGCCTGCATGGCCGGCTGCGTGCAAGGCAAACGCCCTGCCTGCAGGATGAGAATGATATTTGGGTCTCCCAAAGAGGAATTAAAAGAGCTATGCTTGGAATATCACGCCTCACTCAAGTGAAAGAAGGAATCCAGAGCTCTGACCTCTGTCGCTGTTCCAGAGTCAGGGATGCTGTCTCGTTTGCCAAGGCATCGAAAACCAGATGGGCTGGACATGTAATGCGATTTGGAAATGAACGCTGTACTAGAGCTGTTACCAACTGGATCCCACGGAATGTCAAAAGATCACGTGGCTGCCCACCTACAAGGTGGTCAGACTTCTTCGCCAAGACGCTGAAGGAATGATTTGAGGCTCTTTGTATTCCTGAAGCAACCAGATGCCATTGGGCTACACTGGCACGTGATAGGGTCCAAAGGAAATGTTACTAGTGCCCGCTCAAGCAAATCAATAAATAACGGAATGTCAAGTGATCAAGTAATATATATATATAAATTTATATATATTTATATAAATACATATATATAAATATATTTAATATATATAAATACATATATATAAATTTAGATGTTTTGTGTTAAGTCAAAATTTAGCTTATGAAATTAAATTTAGACATTTTTGTATTAAGTCAGAACTTCTTTATCATTTCACTGCCAGTTTTAAGCGCTTCAGGGTTCAGGCCATTTTTAAGATATTCCAATGTTTGATACTATCATTTTCCTTCTTTTTAAGAGAAACAGTAAGAATATGCACTTGGCTGTTTTGCTCCTTTATTCTTATACTGTTTGATTTTTCTGAAGACTTTGAACATATGTCTTCCTTCAAGAATATTTTAAAGAATTTGAAATATATTACATTGTAAAACTTGTCATATATGTCTGACATAATTATATCTGAGATTTCTAAGATTCAAATAAAGTTCTAAAGTGAATTTTTCATAAACCTTTACATTTTTCCATATATGTGTAAGATACTGCTGTATAACATCAAGAATTTATAGTACCAACTTACTGTAATTGATGTATAAATTTACATTAAGTACATTCTTTTCTCCTATACAAATCAGGAAACTAAGTGTTAGGGAGACTCAATATTCTCACAGCTGGAAAGGGCACAGTGTTGGGACTGATTTTCGAATCTCAAAGGTTTGTTTCTCAATTGAGATGTTCAGTGAGGTGGCATCCTCTCTCTCTGCCACCATTGTGGGCTATTGCCCATAGGAGCCATCAGGGTGAAGAAGAAAACACTTAAGTTCTTTCGGGCTCGTCATCACTCCAATTAACGGTGTATATATTAGAATCTAAAAGAATAATTGAATTACTTATATGTGGACAATATTAATAGAGGTGGATTCTAAAATCAGTGGAGCAAAATGAGGTATATCCTGAGTCAAGAAATAAAAATGGTGCCTGGGACGTCAAGGGGAGAAGAAAAGAGTTCATTTGGTCAAGACCAGACACGCCAATTAAAGGTTAGCTCTGCTACTACAGGCTTGCAGCCTCTGCAGCCAGCAGAACTGGACAAGGGACAGATCAGACCCACAACTGCGCCACCTGTCCCCATGTGGAGCAGCCTATGGAGTCTTGGAGGATGGTAACGGCTCTTGGCCCCTGGCCGAGTCCAACGTAGCTCCTAGGGTTAAGCAGACACGTGGAGGAGTTCACACTGGCGGGACTTGAAGTAGGGATTTGGGCTCCTCCCCTCCATGTCGGTGGGCGTGGCTATGGGCTCCCAGCCTCCACAGCCAGCCAACCGGACAAAGAGACAGACCAGACCCACAGCTGCACAGGTGTGCAGCCACTAAAGAGGCTTAGATAATAATGTTGGTTAGGACCAGGTCCTCTTCAGGATCTTTCACATTTATACACTGTAATGATCATTGTAGTTACAACAAACTTGGGAGGTTGATGGGGAATGAGGAATATAATGTCACACTAGATTCACTATTGAATATACACATAGAGACTTACATCATAAACAATAAATATCTGTAGGGCAAGCCAAAAAGTGTAAGAGAAGAGAGAAATACAGAGACAGAAACAGAGATAGAGAGAGAGAAAGAAAAGGTGCCTGCTATAGGGGCAGTTTGGGGTTGGGTGGGAGGAACATTCAGACATTGGTGATGAGAATAAGGCACTGGTGGAGGGTTGGGTGCTGGAACAGTATATGACAGAAACCCAATCATGAGCATCCTTGTAATTGTATATCATGGTATAATAAAATTTTTTAAAAGTTTGCTCTGCTATATAGACAGTTAGCTAATAGAAAGGTTATGCCTGATAAAAATGATAATTCTGCAAACAAATTTATTTGCATGGCATAAATATATATGTACATATTATGATACCAATATCCGAGGTCAGGCGAATCATGGATCAGGAGGTCTTGTCAAAGGTGTAAGTTATCACAAATGTGAGGGAATAAGAGGCTAGGTAAGATAGAGAATGTAACAGTGTGCTAACAATTGTTGAAAGTGCTAATACCAACCTAGAACTGAACATTAAATACAGGCAAAAGATACACATGACAACCTCTTAATGTAGGTATTGTAATCCACAATGTGGAAGGGAAGGAAAAGAGAGAGAGAAGAGAAATAAATAAAGAACCTGCCATGGAGGCAGGCAAGGGGAGGGGGAGGGAATTGGGGACATTGGTGGTGGGAAATGGGCACTGGTGGAGGGATGGGTGCTGGAACACTGTATGGCCCAAACCCAAATATGAACATCTTATGAACATCTTTGTAATTGTATATCTCATGGTGGTGTAATAAAATATTAATAAAATATCAACACAAAAAATTATAATCCTGGGATATTGCTCCTATTCCATATTTTTTATTTTATTAAATTACCGTAATTTTAATAATTATATCAAAAGTTATTCATACTTGAGTTTTAGACATACAATGTTCCAACACTAGTTCCACCACCAATGGCAATGTCCCTCCACTAATGTTCATTACCCTTCTGCTGTAAGCCTGCCATCTTGACAGGCACTTTTCTGGTTTGGTTGTTCGTTTGGGTCTTATAATTTCAGTGTTGTTGACTCTATGGTTTGGCTCTATCATTCCTTAACATCACAGATGTACCTGAATCATCTTGATCCTTAACTTCCACATCCCCACACCCCCATTGCTTCTTTTCTGTCTCTTCTGCCCCTCCATTCTGTTATTTTACTTCTCCATATTCTGGGCCAAGAGTGATCTAGGCACTCCCTGCTTTAAACCGTAGTGATACCTCATCCAATTATTCTAAATATCACCAATAAGGCTTTTAGTTTCTTGTAAGCCAGCTGATCCTAGGTTGATGTTAGCTTGAAATCATCCACATACCAAAGTATCATGTCCTAGGAAGGCTTACTTTGAATATTGGAGCCTATTAATTATGGTTTATGTTAATTCAGTCCAAGTAATCCATGGCTAATTTTTGGGATCTAGCTGTTATCAAAGATTTAGTTATTGTAAAGTAGTAAGTTTAGGGACCAAAAAAGATAGCACAGTGGGTAAGGTGCTTGTCTTGCCTACACCTCTGATCTGAATCAAATCCCTGGTACCACATATGGTCACTGCCAGGAGTGACTTCTGAGCATGGAGCCATGATTAAATACTTAGCACAGCGGGATACAGCCCACAAACAAACTAAAGTTCACTTTCCATGTTTGGAAGAGTAATATATCTTCAATAGTTTTAAAGTTTGGTAATGCAAAGGAACTGGAAATCTCCCTGTACTCCTCTGAGTTCTATAAGGCTAGCAAGAGACAACTTGATAAGAGAATAAAAGTTTAACAAGATTATGTAGATCTCCTGTACGCAGGAGACATCTGGTAAAAGGCCTGCCAGGCATCTGGAAAGGATGGGAGGATGATTACCTGAAGCAACAATGTAATACAAATTTGATTGTATAAGTAACATTGATAGTGATGCACTGAGTTCTTGCATACAACTGAACCACGCAGTACCAAAACTTCACATGAAGGGGACAGAGAAACATAGGACTGAATAAAGAGCAAAAGTGTATATGGGCCAAGCACAAAAATAAATGGAACCAGTTCTAGGGAAAACACACAAATATTCTCAGTTGACCAGTACAAATATGTATCTGGCAAACTAAACATTTTAAATATAAATAAAGAAATGGAAAATATTTGAGGTGATTCTACAGGTGAACTGCTAGGATTTAGTTTGAAATTTGGGAGAAAGATGGAGACTAGAAATGAGAAGAGTTTGGGTTTATCTCCACAGAAGTGAAATAAACCCATGGGAAGCGATACACCAAAGAGCGAACAGCAGTGGCATACATTGCAGTCTCAAGGAAATGGATTCTTGAGGGACCGAGTGAAAGCTCTAAGACCTGTGGATATGTTTTCCACTTTCACAGTAAAACAAGTCAGAGTTCATTAAAAGAAACTTGATTTTTCATAAGCGTTCAGTCTTTTTCCCTTTAGAAAGTCAAAATTATCTTACTCTAGTAAATAATAAATTTGGGATACTTTGTTTTGATTTTAGTTTTTTTTCATTCATTCAACGTTAGTGAGAAGGAAACATCCAGACCACTTGGCTGTGATAAAACTCTTCCTTGAGAGAGTGAGTGAGAGAAAGAGAAACAGAGACAGATGCAGAGAGACAGAGTCTGCCATAAAGGCAGGTTGTGAAGGTGCGTGGGAGGAAAAAGGGGCATATTGGTGTTGGGAAAAGTGCACTGAAGGAGAGATGGCTGTTGAAACACTGTCTGACTGAAACCCAATCTTGCACAGGCTTGTAATGATCCATCACTCAGTGATTCAATTATGAATGAGTGAGTGAATGAATGAATGAATGAATGAATGAACAAAAGAATGAATAAATAATCACTGATCACTTTTCTTCCTGTTGTTCATCAATTTCTCAAGTGGGTGCCAGTACCATCTCCATTCGCTTGGGAATGAGTTTCATTATTGTTACTGTATTTTGGCATATTGAATATATCACAGGTAGCTTGCCAGGCTCTGCCATAGCTCTGGGTTTATTCCGGGGCCCAGTCTTTTTCTGTGTCAGACCATCAACCATCCAGGGCCCATGGGGCAGAAGAGCCCTGGGTATAGATAAGCCTGCCTCCTGTCTGCCACCTGCCAGCGCAGCAGGGCACCACAGCCATGCCTGCAACACCTGGAGGGGCAGAAATAAATGAATAAGTGGTAAATAAACAAACTCACTCTTGCTTTCTTTTTTTGCTTTTTGGGTCGCACCCGGCAATGCTCAGGGGTTTCTCCTGGCTCTGCACTCAGGAATTACTCCTGGCGGTGCTCGGGGGACCATATGGGGATGCCATATGGGATGCCGGGGATCGAACCTGGGCCGGCACAGGCCGGCCGGGTGCAAGGCAAACGCCCTACCCGCTGGGCTATCGCTCCGGCCCCATTCTCTTGCTTTCTTATTCGCATGAACTTCCATTCAAGTAACCCTTCTCTCTATGTAAGACTGGATGAGACTTTCATTCCCTGTGATGTGTTTGTCCTCTTTTACTGGATAATCAGATCACCCCAGGTCTGCCAGTCCTTTCTCAATGATTCTATTCAATTTTTTAGAAAACACAGATGTTTTCAGTGCCAGAAAAAAGAACCTTGGAGGCTGCCCTGAACTTACTCTGAAAGTTTCACACCCAAAGCAGTCATTGTATTTCACCCTATTAAAAACACACTTATTTAGTCTAGAGTCATCCAACTATCAGCTGAACAGTGAACATAAATCTTTTCCTCGAGATTGCTCCATACTTCCCTGAGTGAGTGTTCTATTCAGTTGCTATGATAATTATTAATGTAAACTGATAACTGGAATTAAAGAAGATGCAATGCATATATTTTGAAATAATATTATTTAAAATCAAGATATATTTACAGAAGCTTTAAATTCTAAGCTTTGCATTATGCTAGACTTTAGCAACTTTCAAAATCATGCACAGAAAGTGATTTACGTAAACCATGAATTGAATGTATCCTATTTTTAGATTCTGCTCTGCGTGTTCCTGGAGCATTCTGCAGAGAGCTCCTCAAATATTTCATGGCAGCTGGAGTGTTGGGGGATATTCAGCCAAATGGGACCAAGGAAAGCTGGATTCAAACAGTACCTTAGATAAACTATAAGAAAATCACCCAGCTGTCAACCTGACACCTAGTCCCCAATTTCAGTGGTAGCCAGTGCCTCCAATTTATGATTCTTTCTAGATTTTATGATTAAAATTGGCTTTCATTGTAGGAAGTTGGGATTTAAGTATCACTGTGTTTTGCAAATAATTACACCACGTGCTTTTTGGCTTTTAAAATTGTTCCTATTTCTTGTTTGTTTTTATCTCCGTTTTGGTATACTTTTAAATTAAAAATAAATTTATGTCTTTTTAATACTTCTTTATTTTCTTCAGTCATCTAAAAGTGGGATTTTTGAGCTGAAGCAATGATAGATAATCTAATCTGTGTAACTAAATTTCCTTCCATAATTAAATTCCTAAGAAACTTAGAAACTTAGGAACATCCTCATAGTTTGGATGAGGATGGCTTAGGTAGGATTGAAAATAATTAAAGAAGCTCCATAAGGTATCCAATGAACAAAGTCTAAAGATAAATTCTGGATTACTAAAGACAAAAATAATTATCACTATCACTTATGGAGTGCTCATTCTATGCCAGACTCTCTCCATCCATTTAAATTATTAAGTAATATAAACCTCACATCTATATGAAGCATGTTATATTTTAGAGATGAGAAAATTGAGAAAGAGATATGCAGTAAATTATAGGTTCAAATAGCTTTTAAGTGGAAGACATGGATTCCAAACCCAAGCTCTTTAACACTACAAATAGAAACATGTTAATAATTCTTTTCACCATAAAGAAGGATAGAAATTTGAGGACTTGGGTTGTACCCGAGTAGAAGTCAAATCAATGTCTTGCCCTTATCCTCTTAAATTTTTCATCTATTTTATAAGCTATTAATGTGCAGGGTCACCAATACAGTTTGTAAAACTTAGGATACAAGGATACTTAGGATACAAGAGCGTATCATCCATATTTCCTAATATCATCCATATTTGTATTATAATAGTTATTTGAAATCTAATTAAGTTCTATTAGCTTCATTAAGTCCTCTTTTTGATCATCCAGTCACTGATTTACTTTATAAATGACAGTATATATATGTGTATATATACATATATACATATATATACATATATATATATACATATATACACACACACAATTAGTGACTGACACCTCAGGGGTCAATCACTAAGAGATTACACACAAGATGTAATCTCTTAGTGATTCAATACAAGGTTTTGTGTATCTCCTGTTTGACTTTTTTTCACCAAAAATATAAGCTCATCCAAAGTAAATACAACATATTTTTTGTTACTTTTAAGGAGTCTTCTGGGGAAGCATGCAATTCTTGGCAAAAGTTGAAATGCAATGATTTAATGTTTGTTTAGAAATTAGGAGAGACAAAAACATGAATTTTGCATCCAGGCTTGGGGATAGAGAACATTAATTTTTATTCTTTGATAGACTAAAATTCCAAATTTTTAGATAAATCAAAGTTTTATTATAAATTAAAATTGATTTTTATTTTACTAATTTGTATTTTATATTGATGGATTACATTGTTTCATCTGAGAGCTCAGTGGATTTGCTAGATTTTCCTCCATTTTGCTTTTCATTTCAGTGGTTGGCAGATGTTGTCACCTATGAAACTAAGAAAATTAGAAAGTAAAACAAACTCATACCCTTAAGAAAAGAGACAGATCCCTAGATTAGAAGGACCCATACCTTCCTTTGAATACTTCTCCTTTCGTCTACAGAATGATAGAAAATAAAACCCAAGACAAGACTGCTCAAATGAGAGCATGTCTTATAGTAGTCTTCAATTTGATGTTAACCCATGTGTCATTTCAACAGACATATATTGACTGTATACAAAGTTGTTGTTTAATCTATGACCTTAATGGCTCCAAAGAAGTAGGCTTGCAACACAGGATTATCAATTTCCATCCTGATATATCTTTATCTTATTTTCTGTATTCCCTTGTGATATTTCTTATGCATTAATATTCTAGAGACACTAAGAACACTTTGAGTATCCTATGCTTTAAAAGATGTGATGTTAAGACTGGAGAGATATAACTTGAGTTCAACAGACTGAATATCATGTTTTACATATAGAAGGTTCCATTTTTGACCCCCAGTACTGCATGGGTCTCCAGAGCACTGCTAGAAGTAACCCCCAAGTCTGAAGCTGAGGGAATCCTCCAAATACAACTGACTGTGGCCTCCAAATAATATAAAGATGTTGACCTCTTACATTTTTGTATTAATTGCTCAATGAGAATATTCAGCTAGTTGGTTATTGTGAAAAGCATAATGGGTAAATGGAAAAATATCAAGGAAACATTCCAAGTTTACAGCAGATGAAAAAATGATTTTCACTCTTTCAGTTTATAGCAAATGAACCAAATAAATTTCATTGAATACTGTATTTCTATATACATAAGGGGAATAAAAAGTCACTAAAGGCTAGAATTTGGAGGAGGAATTCTGCATTTTTGGTTTGGTTTTTGTTTGGGGACCACATCTGGAGGTGCTCAATGGTAACTACAGTCTCTGCACTCAGGAATCACTCCTGGTGATGCTCAAACCTGGGTCAGCTGTGCAAGGCAAGTGCCTTACCTGTTGTACTCCAGTCCCTGGAGGAGGAATTATTGAGGAACTCTTCAAATGTACTTTTCTTGAAAGGACTTTCAACTCAGTATGAAATTAAAGGATTTATCAATAGAGCAAAAACTGTTTAATGTACTTTGAAAGTAAGTCCTATGCAGGAGAAAACAACAAAACCAACAGCATCTTCTGTCCGTAGCTTTTCAAATAAAATTATTGATTTTATTTATTTTGATCAGGGTTTATCAGACTCTAACAGGCAGACAATGGGGGAGGGGGAAATCATGGGACATTGGTGGAGGGAAATGGGCACTGGTGAAGTGATGGGTGCTGGAACACTGTATGACTGAAACCCAAATATGAACAATTTTGTAACTGTATTTCTCATGGTGATTTAATAAAAACTTAAAAAATAACAGGCAGACAAAATCCAACTTTTTGCTTGTTTTTATAAATAACTTTTTGTTTTAATACAATCAAAAAATGTTTTACATATTGAATACAATTACTTTTACCATAGAACTAATTAATAGATAACGGAAGTGAAAATATTTATTTGACATACATAAAAAAGTCTATCAAAATGATTTAGATCATTTTAACCTCTTTACTAGTGTTCTTATATGTACTCAGCATATAATGATTAAAAAATTTCAATGTTGATTTACTTCTTCATGTAATATTGGATCAATCTGATTTGGACAGCAGCTTCAAAAATGGGAACTGTAAGGTTGAATCTAATGTCTAAATCTTCTTGCACGTGTTCCAAATCCAAATCATCAGAAATTATGAAGTTGTTATTACACAACTGAAAGCATGAATTTGGAAAGCATAATTCTGATTTTAACCATGAAGATTAATATTCTGAAGGGAAATCTTATTGACATTAACACAAGAGATATTACTTGATTGATAACATACTTCCAAATACTATTTAGTTTGTATACCTAGAATTCATATCTATTTTAATAAAAAGAAAATAAAGCTTTGATAATTGTAACTTATTAAGTTACCTAGTAACTATAACTCCTACTAATGTATTTATAGCTCCTAATTCAAAACACAGAATAGTCTTTGCCACGGGCAGAGTAATGTTGAAAACATTTATTAGCTTATGATTAATCGGTCTGGTTACTTTTATTGGTTTGCTTTTACTTTGGAAGGGAATTTGATGATCAAATGGAGTATTTCATTTAGCTTAGGGTTTCGAATACATACTTTCTTCATTAGGTTGGACTTTTGATCCTTGTTCTAAGGATTCTGCTTCATATTTGTCTTTATTGCACATGACTTTAATTTTATGTGGAAAATTAGTTTTGAGCAGCAAATATATGAAACTAGAAATAGATAACTGAATTATCACATTCACCGTACATATGAATCTATATGAAGGCAATTAAATCAGTTGATTGACTTGAGGTTCATTGCAAAAAAGCATAAGCCAGACATTTCTGATTAACTCTAAGATCATAGAAATCACATGGTTTGTCCAGTCACGGGAGAAAAGATATTTAGCTTGTCCTGTAATTAACATTTCAGAAGGACTGTAATTATATATTACACTATTTCTCCAGACCACTGCACATAAGGGTATCTTTTGTGAATTTAGGAACAACTATAATAACACAAATTTCAATGATTGACAGTCATGGGCTAAAATGCCATCATGAACTGAAGTCATTTTATTCTGAAAATTTCATTAACTTCAAATATATCCTTTTAAATAAATATTTCTTATTGAAAAGTAAGTTAAAATTCAAACATGACTTTGAAAAAATAAAAACAAAGTAAAAAAGGAAAAAAACTGAAATATTAAGTGAATTATTAGTCCTGATCTTATCTATTATTTAACTCTTGAATTACTTTTTATAGCTGTGATTCATGTTTAAAAGCAAAAATTAAAAGCAAATAATTAAATTATTAATTACTTTCTTTTGCCTTATCTTAATGTGGTATTCACAAGCAACTTGAAGATAATATTGTGAAAAACCAAAACCCGCAGCTGAGTTACAAATATTCAGTGTACTATGATCACTTGTATCACTTGTCTTCTGTTGTTCATCGACTTGCTCCAGTAGATGCCAGTAATGTCACCATTCATTGGGAATGAGGTCCATTGTTGTTACTGTTTTGGCATATTGAATACCAAATACACCACGGGTAGCTTGCCAGGCTCTGCTGTGGCTCTGGGTTCATCGCAGGGGCCCATTCTTTTTCTATGTCAGATCATCAACCATCCAGGACCCAAGGAGAAGAGCCCAGGGTGTGGACAAGTCTGTCTCCCTGTCCGCCACCTGTCCATGCAGCCAGGTACCACAGCCGCACCTGCAACACCTTGAGGGGCAGGAATGCTATGATCAGGCTTCTTAAATATAGCTTATTTTGTGCCGTTTTTATTATTATAGATTGATTGAGATAACATTAGTTGACAAAAATGAAAATATGTATGTATACAATGTTACCATAGCCTGCACATTGCTAAGGATCACCTTCCATAGGCTCTTTGTCACCCTCATCCCTCACCTTAGTACTGTGGTCAGAATCAAAGAGCCTGTTTTCATGCGATAATATTTACTCCCTTGATAATTTTTTAAGAATAGTGTCATGACATCTGATGTTTGTCTTTTTCCTACTTACATATTTTGCTTCATGGGATATCCCTCAGAGACATCCACTTTACAGTGAAAACTAAGACTTCAACTTTTTTTTTTACTATTTTATTATACCACCGTGAGATATACAAATAAAAAGATATACAATTAAAAAGTTCATATTTGGGTTTTGGTCATACAGTGTTCCAGCAACCGTCCCTCCACCAGTGCCCATCTCCCAACAACAACGTCCCCGGTTCCCTCCCCCCTTCCCTAGCCCACCTCCATGGCAGGTTCTTTATTTCTTTCCCTTTCTCTCTCTTTCTCTTTTCCTTCCCTTCCAGACTATGGATTACAGAACATACATTAAAAGGTTGTCATGTGTATCCTTTTACCTCTATTTAATGCTCAGTTCTAGGTTGGCATTAGTACCCTCGACAATTATTAGCACACTGTTCCATTTTCTGTCTTACCTAACCTCTGACACCCACACGTTTGTGATAATTTCCACCTTTGACAAGACCTCCTGATATATGTTTCACTTGACCTTGGATATTGGTATCATAATATGTACATATATATTTATGCCATGCAAATAAATGCAGTCATTCTGTATCTGTCTCTCTCCTTCTGGCTAATTTCGCTCAACATAATCTTCTCCATGTCCATCCATTTATAGGCAAATTTTATAACTTCATTTTTCCTAACAGCTGCATAGTATTCCATTGTGTAGATGTACCAAAGCTTCTTTATTCAGTCATCGATTTTCGGGCACTCTGGTTGCTTCCAGATTCTGGCTATTGTGAATAATGCTGCTATGAACATAAAAGTAGGGATGGTGTTTCTGCTGCGTATTTTTGGCTTCCCAGAGTAGATTCCCAGGAGTGGTATGACTGGGTCAAATAGGAGTTCAATTTCTAGTCTTTGGAGGAATGTCCATATTGTTTTCCAGAAAGGCTGTACCAGCTGGCATTCCCACCAACAATGGATGAGTGTCCCCTTTTCCCCACATCCACGCCAGCACTTGTTGTTCTTGCTCTTTTGAATATGTGCCAGTCTCTGTGGTGTAAAGTGGTATCTCATTGTTGTTTTGATTTGCATCTCTCTGATGATTAGTGATGAGGAGCATTTTTTCATATGTTTTCTGGCCATTCGAATTTCTTCCTTGCTGAAGTTTCTGTTCATTTCTTCTCCCCCATTTTTTGATGGGGTTGTTTGTTTTCTTCTTGTAAAGTTCTACCAGTGCCTGATATATCCTGGATATTAACCCCTTATCAGATGGGTATTGGGTGAATATTCTTTCCCATTCTGTGGACTGCTTTTGTATCTTAGTCACTGTTTCTTTTGAGGTGCAGAAGCTTTTTAGTCTCAGGTAGTCCCATATGTTTATCCTTTCTTCTAGTTGCTTTGTTAGTGATGTTTCACCTTTGAAGATGCCTTTAGCTTCAATGTCGTGGAGGGTTTTTCCTATATTTTCTTCAATGTATTTTATGGATTCAAGTCTGATATTTAGATCTTTAATCCATTTTGATCTGATTTTTGTGCATGGTGTTAGACACAGGTGCAATTTAATTTTTTACATACCGCTGCCCAGTTTTCCCAACACCACTTGTTGAAGAGGCTTTCCTTACTCCATTTTAGACTCATTGCACCTTTATCAAAGATTAAATGATCATGTGTTTGAGGTTGGGTGTCAGGATACTCAATTCTATTCCATAGGTCCACAAGTCTGTTTTTATTCCAATCAGTATTAACTGTGATTACTATTCATTGTTTATACATCCTCAACTCCTTTAGGGCCTTCTCAAGCGTGTTCAGGAGACCCAGGAACTCCTTCTATTGATTCTTACTGATTCTCAGGAAGGAATTGAACTGAGGGTGACTACATGCAAATTATGCTTAATGTCTTTACAGTCATTCTGCCCCTTGCCACAATGTTTTTTACCCACTTATCTATAAATGGAATTTGAGCTATTTTCAGATCTTGTTTATTGTAAATGTGCTGCAAAACAAGTTAGGCAAGAGAAATAAATAAAAGGAATCCAAAGTGTTAAATAAATAGTGAAGCTATCACCATTTTAGATAACACCATGATATACATAGAAAATATTAAAGGTGCCAACAATAAAGTAAACTAATAAAAACATAAACCAATACAGTTAAATGCAAATACTACAAAATCATTGTTTGCATGTCTGTATTAAAACAAACTGGGAGAAAAAAAAGCAAAAAACAAACCTGTCTTTAATAGCCTAAAAAAAAATCAAGTTAACTAAGACTCATATAAGGAGCAGAAAATACATGGAAAAATTAAGTCACTGGTAAAAGAAAAGGAAAACAGTAGGAAATGGAAAAATTGCTTTATATTTTAAAAACCTTTTTTTTTGTGTGTGTGAAAAGCTTGTTTGGAGGTTCTAGCTCTTCACACACACAGAAAAAATCACTGATGTGGGGCAGAGCTGCTACTGGCTACTGGCTGCTACTGGCTACTGCAGCTACAGCTGCTACTGGCTGCTACTGGTTCTCACTGTGCCCAGCCACTCCATGAGGTCCCCCGGAGGGGATGGCAGGTTCTAGCCCTGGCCTGCCACCCCAGCAGAGTCTCACAACAAGGAAGACGACCACCCACTCCATGAGGACCTCCATTTTCCATATCCGGACTTTCTCCTCGTCAGAACTCCTCCCAGCAGACCAGCCTATCACAGCCCAGCTCGCGGTGCCGCAAGCGGCCACATGGTTCATCAATAAATGCTGGATTTTGAGATGACTACAAGAGTATGCTACCTGCACAGCAGAGCCTGGCAAGCTACCCATGTCGTATTTGATATGCCAGATACCAGTAACAATTATAGACCTCATTCCCATGACCTGATGGAATGGTTTGAGGCTCTTTATGTTCCTGGAGCAAGCAGGTTCCCGAGACAGGTCATATGGAGATGTTACTGGTGCCCGCTCGAGCAAATCAAAGATGAATGGGAAGACAGTGATATAGTGATACAGTGTGTGAAGAATAACACAAACTGAATATGTGTGACTTATAATTTGCAAACAATTCTAGTTATCAATATAAAAGCAGTACTATATTGAATAAAAGAGGTGAGAGTGGGCACCATCCCTACTTTTATGTTCAGAGCAGCATTATTCACAATAGCCAGAATCTGGAAGCAACCCGAGTGCCCGACAATAGATGACTGGATAAAAAGCTTTGGTACATCTACACAGTGGAATACTATGCAGCTGTTAGGAAAAATGAAGTTATAAAATTTGCCTACAAATGGATGGACATGGAGAAGATTATGTTGAGCGAAATTAGTCAGAAGGAGAGAGACAGTTACAGAATGACTGCATTTATCTGCATAACATAAATATATAGGTACATATTATGATACCAATATCCAAGGTCAAGTGAAACATACATCAGGAGGTCCTGTCAAAGGTGGAAATTATCACAAACGTGTGGGAGTCAGGAGGCTAGGTAAGACAGAAAATGGAACAGTGTGCTAACAATTGTGAGGGTACTAATGCCAACCTAGAACTGAGCATTAAATAGAGGCAAAAGGATACACATGACCACCCTTTAATGTATGTTCTGTAATCCATAGTCTGGAGAGGAAGGAAAAGAGAAAGATAGAGAAATGGAAAGAAATAAAGAACCTGCCATGGAGGAGGGCTGGGGGAGGGGGAGGGAACCGGGGACGTTGGTGGTGGGAGATGGGCACTGGTGGAGGGATGGGTGCTGCTACACTGTATGACCAAAACCCAAATATGAACTTTTTAATTGTATATCTTTGTAATTGTAAAAATAAAAAAAAAAAACTACTGTAAAAAAAAAACAAAAAAACAAAAAAAAATAAATAAAATAAAAAGCAGAAGTCAGGAGTGAGATATTTATATATCTCCAAAATAGGTGATTCTTGCGTCTCTGCGGACCCCAAGCTGCCCCAGGGAAGAGCGGAAACTCCATCAACGGGAACCAAGGCAAACTGCCTTGGTTCCACCCCCGACCCTTGGGCCCTGCGCTTCTGGGAAACGCTTCCACTCCCCCACAGGTGTGTGTGTGTGATTCTTGCGTCTCCGCGGACCCCATGCTGCCCCAGGGAAGAGCGGAAACTCCATCAACGGGAACCAAGGCAAACTGCCTTGGTTTCACCCCGGACCGACCCTTGGCCCCGCGCTGTTGGGAACATCCCAAAACTCAAACTACCTACCTTGCATGAGGTACCAGTGAACCCTGGTTCCTACATCCTTGCCAACCACCCAAACTCTGCAAACAGATCAGACACCTACTAACTGTACTATCTAGTCACCCAAGAACTCACATTTGCAACCTACAATAGTCATAATGGTAAAGCAATGCAAAATTCCATCAAGCTCTGTGAGTGAAGTCACTGGGCCAGATGAGTCTAGCAATACCAATGAGTTGTATAACCTCTCTGAAAAAGAATTTCGGAAAGAACTGTTAAGGATTCAAAAGGAATTCAAAGAACCAATGGAATGCAAAATCAATAAAATACAAGAGGACATGAGAGAAGAAGTGAGGAAAATGCAAAGGGAAATGACAGACATTAAAAATGACCGTAAATAAAATAAAAAACACAGTGGAAGGCCATCATAGCAGAATAATAGCTACTGAAGAAAGAATTAGTGATCTCGAAGACGAGTTCCAAAGATTCTCTACACAACACCAGAAGATAGAAAAAAGGCTCACAATTACCGAACAGACAACAAGAGATAATCGGGATGAAGGCAGAAGAAACAACATACGGATCATTGGGGTCCCAGAAGGGCAAGAAGAAAACCCTGATGAAGAAGAAACTGTCAAAGCCATAATTGCTGAAAAGTTCCCGAACTAAAGAATGCTTGCCTCAAGATCCAAGAGGCCTGTAGGATACCAGCTAAAAGAAACCCCAACAAGAATACTCCAATACACATCTTAATAAAAATGACAAAAACTATAGATAGGGATAGAATACTGAAAGCAGCAAGATCAAAGAAGGAAATCACATACAAAGGAACATCTCTAAGATTTACAGCAGACTTCTCTGATGAAACACTCCGAGCCCGAAAACAATGGTGGGATATTGAGAAAAGGCTCAATGAACTGCAGGCTTCACCAAGAATTCTTTATCCGGCCAGGCTCACATTCAGATATGAAGGAAAGATACACAACTTCATGGATAAGCAACAACTCAGGAACTTCATGGACTCAAAACCAACTTTAAAAGAAGGACTGAAGGGACTACTGTAATGCGACCAAACCCATAAGCACAACAAACACAAAAAGAAAGATGGCACAAAATCCATTGACAATAATCTCTCTCAATGTCAATGGTCTATATCTCCAAAATAGGATCATAGAACTCAATTTCTGTATTTAGTTTGAACTATTCATCCTGGTCATACTATGGCTAAACTGCAAGAATTTAATGCAATACTGATTCTGCACCAAAATAAACACCTCATTTAGTACTGAACTGGAAGAGAGATTCATACCACAGTTCATATTTTTTTTTCTGAGTGTCGAAGGAAGACCTTAAAATACCATTCATAGGTCCAGGGTGAAACATTATTTTGTTTCATTTCCTCATTCAGATTAGAGAGTCATTCTCAATGCTTTCAGCACTTAATATGAGAGTTACAGGAAAGTATTTCTCTGATTAAAAACATTTTCTTTTGGACAGTAGTAAAACAATGACTTTATACATATTTGGGGAATTAAGTCTTACTCTATACAACACGAAAATTTAATGTATTAGAAACTATAGGGACAAACACCAACAATTTCCCAGGAATTTGAATAAATTTAATGGAGGATTTAGTCTAAAAGTACATCAAAAAGGTTTGGACAACTCTTGGCCACTAATCTGAGATTATATTTATTTTATTAGCATGGTGGTCACAACAATGAATGGAAACTAAAAGCCCCAATTATGATGACTTCCTTCATAGAATAATGTCTTTCAATTTAAGTCCCTGACTCTAGTAGCCGGCAATTACAGATGTTACATTGCTCCCACAGATTTGAAGTTGAAATAATTTTCATGGACAATAGTTGTAAATACGACAGAGGCTGTCAAGTTACCCATGTTGAATTTGGTATGCCAAAAACCAGTAACAATTATAGATCTCATTCCCATGACCTGAACTAATGGTTTGAGGTTCTTGAGTTCCTGGAGCAAGCAGATGCCCTTGAGCAAAACTAGCATGTGACGGGAAGTATGGAGATGTTTCTGGTGCCCGCTCAAGCAAATCGATGAACAATGGGAAGACAAGTGATACAAGTGAATAGTTGTAAAATCAGAGAACAGATTACCTCTATAAACTTTATAAACTTAGCTCAAAACATCGTTGTTTGAATACAGTAAGCTTTTTAATTTGACTGTAACTGGAGAGATAGAACAGTAAGGTGCTTATCTTGCACATGTCTGATTGGGGTTAAAACTCTGGCACACTATAAGGTCCCTGACCCTACCAGAATTGATCCCTGACTAAGCCCTGAGCATAGCTGGTGTGGACACAAAACAAAAATAAAACAAAGAACAGCCCTCTTTGATTTGACCAACTTTTACTTAGACAGCTTGATTAATATTATAAACAAATAAGAATAGAGAAATAAATCATAGTTACAAATGCACATAATAAATAATGGAATGTTTTGTTGTAAAATGAGAATATAAATATAGCTATGAGGAGGTCTATAATTTTTCAGAAAAAGGAATGAGTCCATTAAAATACAATAGTATAGTAACAAAGTTGTAACATATATGCCAATTTCACAAAAGTAAATTACTAAGTCCTCAGAGAAGGAAGAGTTTGATTTACTTCCTTAAAAATGTAAAATAGTATTATTGTCTGAATTGGAAAATTAAACAGGAGTAAAATCTAAAGTTAAATTCATTATACTAACCAGTCTTTAGTAACGTTAACCCACTCTTTTGTTATTTGAACTTATCTTCGGACTTCAACAAATCATATTGCTCACCTCCATATAACGAAAAATAATGAGCAGCAGCATATATTGAACTTTATACGATATTTATTAATATAAACCAGGATCATGGATAAAAGCAATAACTACAGCAGTGTCACTAATGAGGAAATATTTTTAAATGTTATGGATTTAATAGCACACAGACCTTGGCTGACACAATTTAAAATGACAGATAAAATTTAAAGACTAATATTTTACCTTTATGATCAATAATTTATCAGTAGCCATGTCAGATGAGGTCTAGTCATTGATATAATTAAAATATTTGGCACTGATACAACATAGTTAACGCTTTATATCAAACCTGTTTTTTTGTGGGAAATAGTATCCTACATTGATTGTATATATGGAAGTATGCTTAAAATTTTTTCAAATTATAATAATTTAGTTCAAATACAAATAACATTCTTCTTATTACCCAGCATGCTCTTAAATAGGTTTTATTACTATTACTGTGGTTGATACTGTTGTTATCACTACTAGTGTAACAAAAAACAAAATCGAAGCTTAGATAAATAAATTTCCAAAGGTTACACCACAACTGGTAATCCATTAGAGTCTAGATCTCTATTCCATATCATCAGAAACTGCTTTTGCTCTGTCCTTAAGTATCTGTCTACCCATATATCAGAAACATGCCTGTAATCAGTCTTCATGACTGCCTCTGAGTTTTTAAATATAGCAAATACGAAAATACTTAAAGAACTGTTTACTTAAATCAGTTTCTGAAGGTAGGCGGCAGATGTCCTTTACTTGAAAAAATCCCAGAAAAAAAATCCCATAGTTACCAATGTTTCAGAGGATGTTTCGGAGGAACAGTATAAAATCATCTTTAATCTGAATGTGAAAGAAATAGTGTTTTGAAAAAGTAAGTGGTTCAAATATAATTGATCTAAAAACTTAGCTAAAAACCTAAGATATCTTTCACAAAGGGCATTGGGGTGGGAAGTAGGGGAATTATGCTGTTTGAAGAATGGATTCCCAGTTGCAAATGGAACATATTGTAGCATGATGTGCATGAAGAAACATGTTCACATAGTGATGTCTACAGGAGCGAAGGACTCTGTGTGTGAGAGAGAAACATTTAATGCAAGGCTAAGCTTCATGTTCCATAGGTGATAAAAAAAAACAACAGGTGTATAAATGAAATAATTCTTGCTGAGATCTATAGATGTTTAGGTGTTGTACGAACAGCTTTTGAGCATATAGGAATGATATAGATATATTTGATGATGTCCTCTAGGTTTGAAGGTGCTTCAGGCACTACTGAAATCAGCTTCTTAGATTCATATAGGAACATGCACCAGAAATTCCCTTCTGTATTCTTCAGTGTATTTAGGGGAGCAGACCAATGAAGTTTCATGCATCTTTCAGTCTTGCTATTCACTTATCTAACTAGGTTGTTCCCGGTCAATGAAGTTGTTCCTATCCCCCTGCCACTCTCCCCTCACCCCATCTTTTCACCCTCATTGCCCATCTAAACTGTTTCTTAAATTAACTACTACAGCAATAAACTTGAATTTTTTTCCTTGTAAATTGTTGTTTGTGGTAGGATTTCATCCTGACTAACAAATTGCTTTTGTTTTTTTAGCATATTTTTCAATACATCTTATTTGTTACATTGAACTGGTCTAAGTCTTTCTAGGAATAAAGACCTATGTGTGTTTCACCTAGCAAAAAGCAAAGAATTCTTATGACTCCTGAAGATAGGAACAAAGATGAAAGATATTAGTATTAAAAAAAGAAAGATATTGGTATAAATAAGCAGAAGAAAGATGCATCTTCTGGATAAAATCACATTAAGAATATAAAAACAGAAACAAAAAAGATTAAAAATAGAGCTTATTATTATTGTTATTATTATTATTTATTTGGAGCTTCTGCTATTTTGGCTCTTGCTATTTTTAAATCAATCATGTGCATTGATTTCAGGGGGTTAGTCCAGGCCCTGCACTCGGAAATTATTCTTGACAGGCTCAGGGGACCATATGTGATGTCGGGATTGAAACTGGGTCAGCCGACTGCAAAAAGGCCTCTCCCGCTGTATTATCGCTCCAGCCCCACTCTCCTGATATCACTGGCTCACCATCACCTTTCCTAGCCTGTTTGTGAGTCTGCTCAGTTCCATGTATTTTCATCATCACAGCCACACATCTCCTGTTTCCATCCTTGTCATCTACCCTTAACCCTGCTGTTTTGTTTTTGAACTTTCTGCCATCTTCAATTAAAGTTAGCTTCAAATTTACCTATCGGGCTTACAAGATGGCTCAAAAACTGGAGCTCACGCTTTGCATGCAGCAGCCCCAGGTTTGAGCCCCAGGCACTGCATGGTCCCCCAGAATTGCCGCTGAGGGCCCTAAAACTAACCTTTGATTGGAGCATGATGGATAAATTCTACACAATTTTTTTTACCTTTCCATTGAGATTATTGTATTTCCTTTAAACAGCTTTTATGTTTTCCCCCCCATACAGTTTCAATGAAATAGAACTTAAAAAAAAAGTTGTACTGTCAGCCACAGTGCTCTGTGTAAAGTGCCTAAAGCTTTTTTAACCATATGGACTATACCCGCATGGCAGAGCCTGGCAAGCTACCCGTGTCATATTTGATATGCCAAATACCGGTAACAATTATAGACCTCATTCCCATGACCTGATGGAATGGTTTTAGGCTTTTTATGTTCCTGGAGCAAGCAGGTGCCCTTGGCTCTACATGCATGAGACAGGACATGTGGAGATGTTACTGGTGCCCGCTTGAGCAAATCGATGATAAACGGGAAGACAGTGATATAGTGATGCAGTGATTATTATTATTATTATTATTATTATTATTATTATTATTATTATTATTATTATTATTATCTAAAGTAGAATGTGATGAAATTCTAAAAAGGAACTTTTTCTACCTTTAGAACTTTTGTTAACTTTGCATATGCTAGAAAATAAAAGCTGTATGGTCATGCAAATATAATATGACTTAAGCCAGTATATAATTTGCTATAATTGCATACTATATATGAACATATCTAGAAACACATATATGCATTATATTCTTACTAACCAATTGTAGACACATACAAAAAATTTTAAACACTATGAAGAGAGTTTAAAATATAGTTCCTATGAACTATTGGAATGTTTGAGGCTCTTTATGTTCCTGGAGTGAGCAGATGCTTTTGGGCTACACTGGCAAGTGACAGGACATATTGAACTGGTGCCCTCTCTAGCAAATGATGAACAACAGGAAGACAAGTGACAAGTGATGAAGCTTTAGAGAGATAGTGCAGTGGGTTAGCACTTGCCTTGCATGTGATCTACCTGGATTTGATTACCAGAAGCCATATAGTCCCCAGCGTCTTGCTGGGAGTCAGCCTTAAGCACAAAATCAGAGTAAGTTCTGAGCATTACTAACTGTAGTCCCCAAAACAATTAATAAATACACTGTGAAAAAATTTGCAAAGAGTGGGGCCAGAGCGATAGCCCAGCGGGTAGGGTGTTTGCCTTGCACGTGGCCGGCCTGTGCCAGCCTGGGTTCGACCCCCAGCATCCCATATGGTCCCATGAGCACTGCCAGGAGTAATTCCTGAGTGCAGAGCCAGGATAAACCCCTGAGCATTGCTTGGTGTGACCCAAAAAGCAAAAAAAAAAAGTATGCAGAGAAAGTCTTTGGTAGATATGTGTTTGGGAAAGAGGGTCTGTCACGTCTGGTGGTGTTCAGCTGACATGTGGTTCCAGGAATCAAATCTGGTGTTCCTGCATGCAGAGTATGTTCTCCAGCCCTTTGGGCCATCTCCTACATCAATAAATTGAACGATGGTTACAGGACTATTATTAATATAATTAAAAATATCTTAGTAATGGTTTCTTTAGTGGCAAACATAGCTAAAATTAAACAAAATGTAACTAAAATAATAAACATTATGGTCTATAAGTCCCCAATTTTATCAATCATATCAGAATAATCAAGTCAAACAAAATTGATGTGATAATAGAAATAAAAAGTATATTATAAGGTCATGAAGTATACTTTATGAGCGCAGAATATATTTTAAGTTTATTCAGAGCAACTATGAATTTGGGGCAACTTTACCTGTCAACATATTGCTTTGTTTGAATTTTTATCTATCTTGTCTATCTTAGATATTGGATATTGAAACTTGTATTAACTCTTACAATCTATTATTGGAGCACCAATGTCCTGAACTATAAATCTATCTCTGTGAGTTGTCAGTTTGAGTATTCTGATTAATGGACAAGACAAAGTTATGAAATGAAGAGCATTTTATTTAAGCCATCAAATCATATCTAGGAAACTACTAGAGATTGGCATTTTATTTGGATATTATGTAACAAAGTGATTCAAATTCAGAAAGTATGTTTTAACATAATATATTTCATAAGACATAGTACATTGGGTTGGCACTTGCCTTGCATGTGGTTTACCTGGGTTTGATTTCCTGTTGATAAACACAGCAGGAAAACTACTTGTGAAAAAAATTCTCATTTCATTGAAGGATAATCTTTTCACCAGCACAGTGGATTGCTTCCAAAATTACTTTCTCCCTAACATATTTTGTTCTTGAATTTTTTCAACTCTCTTTTGTTAATGACTAGTTTTCTCTTTCCAGGTTTCCTTCTGTTTCCCTCCTACTTTAATGCAAGCACATTGACATATTGACGATCTGTCTTTTGCACATATTCAAGCAAACCCATCATTTCTGTGTTTCCACATGCTACTCTTCCTTTCTGTCCTTTTCTGCCAACCTTTATAAAGGATTTTCCTAGACACACTTTATTTGCTTTCTACCTCCCAGTACTTCATGTTTTTTTCATGTCATGGCATATACAGAAAATGATAAATGGCTAGTGCTGTCACTGACTGTGGGGACTGCCTCCAAGAACCCAGCTGTCTCAGGCCCTCCTGTCTCTTCCAAAGTGCTGAAAAAATCAACAAAGTGGCATGGTGTAACCACGTCGGGCTAACTGCTGTCCTCAGCTACAATGGAGGGAGGTTCTGCGTCATTTCAACTCATTCCAACATCATAGGTCTATAATGCAAACCTAAAAAATATGTTCACCAAGGTCACTTAAGATTTTTTTACTACTCAATGTGATATATGCCTTTCACGGATGTTACTTTATGTAAAACATGCCTTCAGTGTTGACTTCTCCTGTCTAAAAATCTCAAGTCCCTTTCCTTTCTATAGTGCCATTCCTCACTTCACTTTCAGCTTGCATTGGACATGTATGTGTTCCACCCTATATCCTCTGGGTTCACTCTAATTTGAGAAATAGCTATAATAATCAGTGCAGCCTCAACCAGGTTACCCTGAGGTCTTAGATGTTTGAGACATGGAGTGTTGAAAGAAATCCCCTTTGGGTAAGCTCGAATGGAAAAGCTCTCTTACAGGTCCCGAAGCAGAGCATGTTTTCTGTTAGAAAAAATGGCTCATGTGGAAAAGCAGTTCTTGGAATGCTACTGGGATCAGTTAAGATTGAGTGTTTAGCTTTATGAGAAACTAATTGGCTATGAGATGAGAGACACCACTCTGAGCTGGGTCTTATCAGGTCAAGCTACCTAAGTTTTGGCTCCTGTAATCTTTCAGATAATGGACTCTTCATTTGGAAATGGACCTGAGCATACTAATCAGTTTCCGGATTACAGGATATATGTACTCAAGTGAGTTCCTGAAGTTTTCACTAATGCCCATTTTCCATGTATACATCTATGACTAACAGTGAAGTTGCTCTGGCTAATCAAGAGAGAAGGAAACCATGGTCTTAATTCACCAGTGGATCAGTCTTGATATCTTGGCAACGGTATCACTTTATGATGTTACTCAGAGGTAACCTTGCAGGATAGTGGTAAAAAAATTCATCATCTAGACAAAATTTCAAGTCTTTATGTTATCCAGCTGGTGTGGAAGAAGATGCATCTGAAATACAGACACCCTCCCAGTCCCAACATTGGGGTGAATGGTTTAGTGAAGAATCAGGAATAACCCCTGAGTGTGACCCAAAAAGAAAAAGAACCAAGACCTGCTTTTTGCTTGTCCTTTTTTCCTAGCCCTCCTTCTCCTCTATCTGTTAATGTGGCACCCAGTTGCAGAACTTAGTAAACTCAAAGCACCTCTCTCAGAACACCATTCTATCACTCTCTCAGAGCTTGTGAACTCTTTTTACCACATAAAGTATCTATGGAAATCAGTACAGTCACTCTGAAACAAGAATAGGACTGGAAGTGTAAGGGAATCAGCAACCCAAGACACTTTAACCATAGGGGCAGTAGTCCGCAAATAACTGTTGGTTATAGGGGGGAGGCAATTTTGTAGTGCATTGTTCATAGCTCTTCAGAGGTCTCCTCTCAACTTCTGCTGCCCAGAATAGTGGTGTTGTCATGAGACATTTCAGATTGGTACTCTCCTTGTTTAATCCTTCCAAATCTCCCCACTCCTCTTCTGTGGAATAAATGACCAAAGTAATCTTTCTGCTACATTTAATCCCAGGCTCTGGTTTTAGAGAGCAATTCACTGAGACAGACTGTTCTTGTATTTTATTCAGTTTCTAAATATGTTTTCTTTTGCTTGTTGCTTTGGGTGTGATATTCCCCAGGGTCCAACCTTGACTACTTTCTCCATTCACTTTACAGCTTTATCTCACATTATAACCATGATAATCACCTAAAATTTTTAAATATTTTCATCCTATAGCATCTTTTAATTCCTACTAGCACATCCCACACCCATTATATAATTCTATTTAAATGTTCTAGTGCACATTAAGTGCGTGAGAAGGGACACAAAAGTAAAACTGCACTCACATTTGCCGGTTCTGCCTTCCAACATTTCTGCCAGCTTCCTGCTTGGCGAATGACGTCTTCCTGTTCTGAGTTACAGACACACTGTCTGCATCACTGTCTTCCCGTTCATCATCGATTTGCTCAAGCAGGCCCCAGTAACATCTCCATATATCCTGTCTCATGCAAGGGCACCTGCTTGTTCCAGGAACATAAAGAGCCTCAAACCATTCCATCAGGTCATGGGAATGAGGTCTATAATTGTTACTGGTATCTGGCATATCAAATACGACATGGGTAGCTTGCCAGGCTCTGCCGTGCGGGTGGCATACACACACAAGTTAGAAATCACTGACTGGATGTTGATTCCTCTCTTTCTAGGGGCCCCATATCCCCCAGGAAAACAACACACAAGACTGACTGATTTCACTTCTGTTAGATATTCTTTGAATTTGGGTAGTGGGGAATTTATATCCAGTCGTGCTTAGATTGACTTCTGGTGGGCTAAGGGTGTATGTAACAGACATTGGTTGGGGAAGTAAACACACATTTGATTTTTTTAGAGATGTTGTGGACAATGAAGGATTTCAACCGAAATGAGTGATTAAAAGAAGAGAGTATCTTACTAGAATAGCTTATGCACAAATTTTACCATCCTTAAAATACTATCTTAAAATCTGAAAATGTAATTTGCTAAGATTATATCAGTATAATGTGTTTAATAACTTTTTATTCTAAACGTTGGTGAATTAGATCTTGGAGTCTTTAATTCTTATGAGAATATTGGAAAATAGTTGACTAATGTTTATGCTGATGCACCTAAAAGAGAAAATTTTCATATCAATACATATTTACATGTTAGTACATTGTTTTGTACATATTTTTGACAGTTGGGGGACTAGATCACAGAATACAGGAAGAGTACAAGATTGGGTGGAAAGTTAAGTTTTGAAGCATAACATAAAAATGTCTATTGCCATTCCTCCAAATATCTTCATTAAATTTTTTAATCTTATGCATATTTTAACACCTCTGTAAATACTTTTCGAACAAAGTATGAAGATATTACTTCTCATTATTTGACAGGTGGAATTATGTTAGAAAATTATACATAGAATAGGAAATAAGCAGTTCTTGTCAAGAATCTAATAAAAATGTTAATTTTATATTAAAACAAACACGATTCTATGTTAGTTCATATATCAATGGGGTTACAAAACCAATGACCTTCATTGTAGCCCAGTCACTATATAGAGTTCCCCAGAACTGTCAGAAGTGATCAGATTGATCCCTGCACACAGAGCCAGGAGTATGCACTGAGAAACACACACACACACACACACACACATGTCTCTGAGCACCACAAAAAACTCAAAACAAAATCATATGATTAAATAAGTTAGTGATACAGGAATCCTAACTACACAGATGTTTAATTATTCTTTTCTTTATAAGGGAGCACATCTGGTGGTGTGGGGGAACTTTCCCTGAGATGGAGCCTGATTTTTGTCTGCAAACCTGCTTCTTGCACTTAGCCTGTTGATATATTTCTTCAGCCCTACTCAATTATCCTTAAGTACACCTAACTCTGCCTGAAACGATCTTTTCCCCCTCAATGTGAATATACCCATGCTTGCAAAAATTTATTGTCTTAGGGATCAATCTTTATTGTCACTTGAATCTTTAGTGACATAAATAGACCTTCTAAATATCACTAAATATTGACATCACTAGCATATTGCTAGGGAACACGTAGAGGCTTGTAAAAGAATAATGTGATTTTAGAATAATACAAAAATAATTACTGCTAGTTCAAAATGGAATGCCTTTCCAAAAAAAAATCACATTTTTTCTCTAAAATATCGATGACCAACTGGAGTATATTCATTGGATCTAACATATTAAACTATTTTTTATTTGAATTGATGCCAAAAGACAATAATTGGTTCTATGCATTGCCTTGAAGCAGGTGACTCTGCCATCTGGGCATGTGTCCTCCACTTCACTGAGCAGGGATCTGATGAAATACTGTACTTCTGGCCTCTGGGCAAAAAAATAAATGTGTAGTCCTATAGATCCTGGTAATAACTTTCCTGCCCCTTTTGAACTGATAGCTCACTTACATTGTGTGAAGATTTTTAAAGACCAGGCAAGTGACATGGGAATTATAATGTCGGAGCTGTCCCAGGCATGCAAGCTTTTTTTGCTCTTTCAGATTCCAGACTATTGGCAATTCTTTGTTTTCTCGGTAAAATTAGGGAGTTTTCGTGGTTATAGCTTCGTAAAATATGATCAAGTATCCTGCAGAATCGACCACTGTGGATTGTCAGTGGGAGACCTGCATGGCCCACCCGCTGGCTCCTGTTTGATCAAGTCTCACTAGTAGTTCCGTGAACAATCTGCAGGGAGTGAACTCCAAGTTGCCTAGAAACAAGCAATACATCTTTCCACGTTTGGCTTAACAGGCCATTACCTAGTCATTTCTGCCCTTTCAACTCTCAAATTAAAAAATGTTAGCATCCTTGTTTTCTCTTTTTCTCTATCTCTCTCCTTCCTTAGATGCTTTCTACCACCCCCTGAACATGGTACATCCTATTCCAGTTGGTCAGACTCACCCAAACTTCATGAGGAGGGCACTCACTATTGCCTTTCAGACATTACTTGACAAGGCTGTAATTAGTTGGACCGTTTTACACCTGCCTTCCCAGCTGGGCACTGCTTTTCTCTTACAGTGATTTGTATGAGAAATGAAAGAGCCTTGTGTTGAGAGTGAGCTCACAGTATCTGGCCACAGAGTACAGATTCCACATTATAGAAAATGTGAAGCAAGAAAAAATTCATGCATTCCTTCATTTTTTGGGGAGGGTACAAATGTCTCTATCTTCTCCCATTAAACGCTGTTGATATTTTTCTGTGGACAGTTTCTAAACAGAAACCAAATTGGTGTTCTCTCTGAAGTTGGAAGCACCTTATTTATTCTTCAACTTGACTTTTGGAGAGGTCAGTCTCTTTACTTAATAATACAAGCTGATTTTTAGACCATGAGATAGGCCCTTCAAATAATTCAGAAAATATATTCGATTGCCTTGGTAAATTAAACTCTTCAAACTGGAATCTATGTGGGTAATATTACATTTAATGTCTGACATTTCCATGATTGCTCATAATATATTGGCCATGAAACAAAATGGTCCAGGGAAACTAAACATATGCCTGAAAACTCCTTGTTGTCTGTTCAGGGATCACTTCTGGCAAGGCTCAGAGGTCCATAGGGGATGCTGGGGATCAAATCCATGTCTGTTGTGTGCCAGTGGTCCACCCATTGTATAATCACTCCAGCCACAAGATGTAAAAATCTCACACACATGGGGGCTGGAGCTATAGCACAGTGGGTAGGGCATTTGCCTTTGCACGTGCAGCCACGCGGGTTCCATCCGCGGCATCCCATATGGTCCCCTGAACACTGCCAGGAGTAATTCCTGAGCAAAGAGCCAGGAGTAAACCCTGAGAATCACTGGGTGTGACCCAAAAAGAAAAAAAATCTTACCCACATTAGTTAATATTCTCTCTCTTTGAAACTCAACTTGGAAAGAATTTACATTGTCCACCTTCCTTGCACCTCTTTCACTCTTGTTATCTCTTTTTCCTACTATTATTCTCTTCATTTGTCAAGACTGGTACCTCCTAAATCACTTTTACAATGCTACCAATTAAGTTTAAGTGCCAAGCTCCTTTTTCCTCTAATAAGAAAAACTTTCACCTCCATATACACCACCAACCAAGTTGTCGGTCCAGTTTAGATCTTCAGCACACCACACGTTCCTGTGAAAATTCGCATTGAGATGCCTACCTCCACTCAGATTATCCCACCAATCTTGCCAAATGAATTTTATTGTTTTTTAGCATTTGGCTTGGGGTCCGTACCCTGCTGTGGAATTGCTGGGTCGGATGGAAACGCAATTATTAGTTTTGAGAAGCGTCCATATAGCTTTTTTTTTTTTCCCTTTGTCTATATCAAATCTCCTAATCGCATTAATTTAATATGTAATACATGATTACATACATAATTACATGCATTGCATGCGTATTACATGTATTACATGTAATGTGTATTACATGTGATGCGATTTGGAGATGACCGCTGGACTAGAGCCGGTACCGACCGGATCCCAAGGGATGTCAAAAGACCATGTGGCCGCCCACCTACAAGATGGTCAGACTTCCTTGTCAAGACCCTGAAGGGAATGGTTTGAGGCTCTTCATATTCCTGAATCAACCAGATACCATTGGGCTACAATGGCACGTAATAGGGTCCAATGGAAATGTTACTGGCTCCCGCTCAAGCAAATCGATGAATAACGGGATTCAAGTGATCAAGTGTGATCTATGTCAAAACTCAGTAATTGCATGTCTCTAAATAGTAAAACCCATCACTTGCATCACTTGTCTTTCTGTTATTCATCGATTTGCTTGAGAGAGCACCACTAACATCTCCATACGTCCCTGACACATGCTAGTGTAGCCCAAGTGCTTCTGCTCGCTCCAGGAACTTGAAGAGCCTCAAACCATTCTTTCAGATCATGGAATGAGGTCATGGAAAACCCATAAACTAAGTATTTTATAGGTACATATATAACACACTGCATTTTTGTCTTGTTTCCACATCCAGGCTCCCCTTTCGTCAGAACTCCACCCACCAGAAGAGTTCTGCTCGGTTCATCAATAGATGCCGGAGATCAGAGGTGACTATAAGAGTGTGTCACCTGCACGGCAGAGCCTGGCAAGCTACCTCTGTCATATTTGATATGCCAAATACCAGTAACAATTATAGACCTCATTCCCATGACCTGATGGAATGGTTTGAGGATTTTTATGTTCTTGGAGCAAGTATATGCCCTTGGGCTCTATTAGCATGAGACAGGACATATGGAGATGTTACTGCTGCCCGCTCGAGCAAATCGATAATGAATGGGAAAACAGTGATACAGTGATGAAACTTTATTTGACTTCCAATTTATATAATTCTTATCATTCATTCTACCAATTACATAAAAATCTCTGAAAGGAGCATCCCCATCTTATATTTTGCATCTCAGTTAAAGCTAATGAGTGTTTAGTTTGGCCTAGAAGTTCCAAAAAGGTACATTTAATATGTAATACCCCTTGAATTTAGAGAATCAGATGTTTATTGCAACTCCAGACAGCATTAATTCTGTTAAAAGATTATATAATCATAATAGAGTATTCCTTTCTAAGATGCACCTAATTATATGGAAAAACGTTTATTCATTCCAATAGGACTCATAATGAAATGTCTTAATATCTTCTTCAAAAAATTTTTCACAACAATGCCTTATTAAAATGAATATTCTTCTAAAGAAATAAGAAATTTCATATCTATTGAACTCTCTCTTGCCAGTTTCAGATTGCCATAATTATGTGTCTTTGAAAGAACCAATAATTTTGTTTTCTATTACACCTTTGATACTGTACCTCATACTATAGTACCAGCTGTCTTGGGTTTTTCTTAGGAAAGAAAGCTTTAGGGTAATTTTTTCATTTTACTTCCAATTTATTCTTTATCACAAAATTCTGGATATAAGTGGCAGAATGACTGCCTGATCTTTCATGTTACTTTTATAGAAAATAAACAATTAGAGAACTAAAGAGCTATATTCATTTATCTATTATCATAATTACTGAATCCCAGAAGATGTTATAAGTTGTGATGGGTTTTATTTTGAGGTGTTAGCTTGACTAGAAAGATCCATGGGAGTTCTAATAGTGCTTTTCCTGCTGCCTTTAGAATATTTTTACACTGTTCTCTTGTTTTGTTTTGGGTCAAGATTGCTCTTTGTGAGAGCCTCATAGTACAGTCCTCATAGGCTTTTACAAAACAGATTTTCTTTAGCTTTTGATGTGTATAGTCAATACTTTTTAAAACCTTATATTCCTGGCTCTTTCCTTAAAAATTTTTGGAGGGGCTTTACCCTGCAGTGTTTGTGGGACCATGTATTTCTGGGGACCAAACTCAGGCCTCCTGTAAATAACGTATGTGTTCTGGCCCTTGGAGCCATGTCCCTCCTCTTTTATTGGAATCAATACCTGGCCCCACCTCCCCAAGGAAGCACATTACTTCTGAATCACAACCCCAGCCATTGTTGGTTATTTTAAGTTGGGACTCTTTTTACCCTGATTGTTGGTACTAGGTGTCATTTCGTCAAGCTTTCATTTGAGGTTACAAAACTGAGCTAGCATGAGTTAACTTTGAATTATTTAACTTACTATGTAATAGCTGACATTCTATACAGAAAATTCTCTGGTGATAGGTTCTTGGAAACTGAGATTTTTAAGCTGAATGACACATAACAAAAACAGGTCTCTGAATAGTGTAATTTTGTTCAGCGCGGCCAGGACCCTCTTCTTTTTCTTCTTTTCTTTTTATGCTATATAAAAATGCCTTTTGAAAATAGCATATGAACAATCTTAAACATTTGTGATCTTTAACTGCACACAAATGTCATGTGTTTCTATATTATTAGAAGGACCTATAGTTTTTTTTTTGCTTTGTTTCCTTTTACTTTTATTTGATCACCCTGAAATACAGTTACAAAGTTGTATGCACAACTTTGGGTTTCATTCATACCATACTCCAACATCCAACCCTTCACCAGTGTACATTTCCCCAGTTTCCCTCCCATCGACATACTCCACAGCCTGCCTCTATGGAAGATACTTCTCCCTCCCTCCCTCCCTCTCTCTGTTTTCCTCCCTCTTTCTCTCTCTCGCTCACTCACTCTCCCTCTCTAGCCCCATCCTTAGTTTACATTATCAGGATGGGAAACTAAGGCACAACAATGTTAAGAGATTTATCTATAATACAGCTGCATCATCTGTATACCAGCTGTTTTAACTGCTGTAATTTACATTGAACTAAAACTATTCTATATATTATCTTTAAAATAATAATTTCTTAGTTTCTTTTTCATTACTCAGCACATTTCTATTCGTCTGGGTGATTATCTTGTATTCTTTGTAACCATTAATTGATCAAAATTTCTGATCTGAGAGGCATTATTTTAAAATTGTCCAATCAGCAAGGCATGATGGGTAAATATACTCCCAGCAGTCTTTCTATCAGAAAAAGGTTATCCTAACTGCATTTTGCATGCTGTTACGGGTATTTTATTTCACCAGTTATATTTCGCTATGAGGTGAGGAATAATCATGTCACTACTTATGGAGCCAATAGATAGATTTAGTGCTCAATACACATGTTTTCTGATCTTTAATATGGAGAAGCTGGAGAACTGAATTCACAGGGTCATTGTGATTTGGGGAATGTATTCTAAGATACTGGGACTCTATACTTATATTTCCCAGATTCTCTTGAAGCAGATATTCAGAACGTATTTTAGATTTCAATAAAGAGATGTATTTTAGTGCATTTTGTTGAATCACTTGATCACTTCACTTGATCACTTGAATCCCGTTATTCATCAATTTGCTCCAGCGGGTGCCATTGGACCATATCACGTGCCAATATAGCCCAATGGCATCTGGTTGATTCAGGAATATGAAGAGCCTCATAACCAGTAACAAAAAAATGTTTCGTTGAATCAGGACTACAAAAATAGATTTAGACTGGAGAAAAGGCAGTGTTAGAGAGAACAGTTTTATATAAATTATGACAATAATAATTACAAATTTCCTAATCTTACAGGTGACATTCTAGTTCAAAATCTTCATCACCAGGTAAATTGTCCAAGAAAACCCAGTTTTTCTGTTCTTCTGGGAAGCTCAATCAAAATTACATTTCTTTTAACCTTCCTAACAACTATTTAGCTGTTTCATATACATGAACAAATCCATTCTACTTAAGTTTAGTAAGAATGAATTTGGTTTTCTGCAAGTGAGTCTGATTTTTGTGACTGTATCGTACTGATACGCTGTCTATGTTATTAAATATTAAGCCAGATTTTATAGCTTTATCTTTGCAGTAGGGAAATAAGAAATTCTTATTTTAGAATGAATTGTGTTGGGCATTAGTTATTATTCCTGTTGGTAATTTTTATTACTTTAATAAAATATAAACTCTAATATATGTGAATTATTTAGTACTCAAGTTTGTTATTCTTGTCACTTTTATCACTTGTCTTCCCGTTGTTCATCGATTTGCTCCAGCGGTCACCAGAAACATCTCCATACATCCTGTCACATGCTAGTGTAGCCCAAGGGCATCCATCTCTCTGGGAACATGAAGAGCCTCAAACCATTCTTTCAGGTCAGGGGAATGAGGTATATAATTGTTACTGGTTTTTGAAATATCAAATACGACACGGGTAGCTTGCCAGACTGCTTTGCAGGTGGGATATTCTTGCAGTAGCCTCTCATCTCGTGCATTTATTGATGAGCGCGGCCACTTTGCAATCACATGAGATGGGAAAGATCAGCTTTTCTGTTGGGTGGAACTCTGACAAGCTGTGGAGTCCGGATGTTGAAAATGGCGGCCCTCATGGTGCGGAGTTTCCTCTGGCTTCTTGCGAGGCTCTGTTGGGATGGCGGGCCAGGGCTTGAACCCGCCTTCCTCCTGGGTGCCTCATGATCAGTTGGCACAGGGAGAGCCTGTAGCAGCTCTGTCCTGTGTATCTGAGTCTCTGGATCAGGCATACCTGGGCCTGAAATAGACGGCTGTAGGGTGGGACTCTAACAAGCAGGGCTGTAATCAGCTCTTCTGCTGGGTGGAGCTCTAATGAGCTATAGAATCCGGATGTTGAAAAAGTTTATTATAACTCAATATATATTTATTGGGTACCTATAATACTGCAAGAAGAGTTCTTATGAAGAAGGATGATACAGGGAACAAATAAATTTGACTCTACTAATGTGTAACATAAAGTCATCTACTACCAACTTACAGGTTTAATTAGCATCTCATGTTAGTTAGGTTGCTAAATCAGTTAAAAGTATTTCAAAAGCATAAAAAATATTGATAATACTTCAAAATAAAGCTCTTTTAGCATTGACATGGCTAATTTAAAAGGTGGCCTGCTTACTAATCCATAAAATGGGGGGCTATATTCATTTGTCAAGATGAGCATGACCAAAATAACTCAATGGAAACACGGTCATAAATCACTTATATGAGGAATAAATACATTTTAAAAAATCAATTGGGTAATAGTGATGGAAATCACAGTAATTTTATACTCTTATTACCAGCAATAATGCAGAAAACATGATGAGAAGCAATAAATGCTTTTCTCCACAGTTTGCATTAAAATGAAATTCAGGTTATTAAATAGTATGTTTAACACTTACATTATCATAAGTACATAAAGGGCTATAGACATGGACTACAATTCTTATATTATGATCATATTCAAAAATTACATAAGGGAACTCTTCAATTTGGTTAAAGTAATTCCAGTTTCAAAAGCAATGATTCCAAATAGGTCTATTCACATAATTTTGTGCTTATATTAGGAAAGTGTACATATTACAAAAAACTTTGGATTATGTATTCGTATTGAAATTTTTTTTCTGTGGAAAATATGAGGGTAGAAATCAATTTTTGAAGGGTCTAAAATCAGGTTTGTAGTTCATGGTTATTTTTGTAAAGCAGAAATTGGTAAGTGAAATTATCTCCATCAGGGAGAATAAATTCTAATAGGGTTAATCTTGAAGCAAAGGTCTCCATAGTAAAGAAAAATAGACTTTCAGTTGTCAAGAAATTTGTAGATTTGTACCATTGTGCATCAGTATTTTTTATGAGTCAGTGATGCGATTTTAAAAAGGAAGGGATAAAGGGTCAGAGCAGTAATACGGTGAGTTGAATTCTTGCCTTGAATCTGGTCAACCCTGGTTCAATCACTGGCACTGTCAGAAGTAATTTCTGAAAGCAGAGCTAGGAGTGACCTCTGATAACTGCCAGGTGTCACCCAAAACAAATCAAAACCAAAAAAGAAGTAAAGTGATAAAATAATAGCAGTATAAAACTGGGAGAAGAGATGAACAGATACTTTCTTAAATAAGACAAACAGATAAATAAGATAAATGCATACATATATGAAAAACACCCCTCATAACTTATTATTATGAACATGCAATTCAGAATAACAATGAGCAGTCACCATATACCAATCAGAGTGGAACACATAAAAAAATTCAGTTATTCACAGGTAAAGAAGTTTTTTTTTCTTTTCATTCCAAGAATAATTTAAAATGTTTGCAAATTCACCTCTTTCCAAAAAACTGCAAATGTTGTTGTGGGTGTGAGGGAAAGGAAACCATAATCGATTGCTGGTAGAAATTTTAATTAGTTCAACCTCCTTGTAAAACAGTATGGGCACTTCTCAAAAGCTAAGAACTGAGCTTCCATATGAAGCAGCAATTCCACTTCTTGGCATGTACATCAAGGCTCCCAAAAGTTTATTTCAAAAAGATGTATGTGCCCATATTCACTGCAGCACTGTTAATAATAAACAAGTTATAAGATCTAGAAATAACCCAATTGCCCAAAAATAGAAGATTTGATTAAAAAAAAACCTTTGGTATATATATACAATGGAATACTGCTTAGCTCTAAGAAAATATGAGATCATGCAGTTTGCTGCACAGAGATGAAAATAGCGAGTTTCATGCTGAGTGAAGTCACTCAGGAGAGGGGCGTACATAGAATGATATTTCTCACATATGGAATATAAATAAACTCACATGTGGAATATAAATAAGCATGGTGAGGGAAGAATAGTCAAAAATAGACCTGGATACATGGTTTACAGAACTAAAATTACTTATGGGGAATTAGAGGAGTTCCTGGGACACTTGTAGAATGAAGTAGCACTTCTTTGTAGATGGGGCGCCAAACAATCTATTATGAGAGTAACATTGGCAGTGAACCTTTGTTTACAAATACCTTGTCAACAAAGGTTCATCAATAAATATGGGAAAATTAAAAAATGGTATGTGAAGATAGCAATGCAGAACAATTAAGAGAGCTTAAATGTGAAAGCATCCAAATAATGATTGCTGTAACTTTTATTATAAACAAAGAATAAAGGTCAAGAAATTTATCTTTGATTAAGAAATGGTAAAGTTGAAGCAAATGTATGTAATGCACAGTTCTTCTAAAGTTAAGGAAAAATGGTTCACATTTCCTATGATCAATTCTTTTTTTTTTCTTTTTGGGTCACACCTAGTGATTCTCAGGGTTAGTCCTGGCTTTGCACTCAGGAATTACTTCTGGTGGTGCTCAGGGGACCAAACGAGATGCCAGGGATCAAACCTAGGTTGGCCACATGCAAGGCAAAGCCCTACCAACTGTGCTGTCACTCCATTCCCTCCGATGATCAATTCAAGCCTACATACTAGTCCTATGTTTTCTCTTGGTAGCAAATTTCATGAAGATTTGTCATACCCAATGAGAATACAATGAGAAGCACAGCTTTACCATATAACCTGGATCTGCAATGACTAAGATTTGTCAAAATGGTGACTCTCATTTCCTTAAAAAGCATGATGAATATAGAATGTGTGCATGTGTGTATGATGATGAATATAGCGTGTGTGTGTATATTTGTGTGTGTGTGTGTATGTGGGGTCAGGGAATGGATCCAGATTTCATGCCTTCGATATATACTCTTGACTGCTAAGAAATATTCCTGGCCTCTAACTCAGATAAATATAGTATGTCAAAGCTCAAAATAAAAAGCTTATTGGTGTGACTTTATTTTATTTTTTTATTGATGTAATTTTAATACTTAATAAAATTGCTGTTTGATTTCTGAAATATTATCATAAAGATAAAATGGTTTGTATTCAAAGATAAATTATGCTCTCTGGGAAGTAGTAGATATTTTATAATGTGAATCTGAAAGTAAATTACAGCTATGAAGAAAAGCTTTCATTTTTCACAATATAATCTGAGGGCTGCCTGGAAGAAGCAAATGTCTTATACAAAGGGAATTCTGAAGACATGCTGCCTCATTTCCCACTCCTAGGTGTCAGGCAAGATTCTAAGTCATAAATAGTTGAGCAGGCGGAATATGCTCAATAGAGAACAACTTTCCATTCTAGCCATCACAATAACAGAGCAAATTACTTTAGTGTCCATGGGAGTTTTTTCTGTTCTTTTTAAACTTCTTGACCAGAAAAGAAGAAAGCAAACTTTGAGCCTTGAGAGCTACATTTCTGAAACATAATTCATTTGCTATTATTCCCCTCCTAGGCTGGTCTCATGGAATAGGCAGGAAATCACGTGATTATTCACAGGTGACAGAGAGTCTTTGTTTTCTTTTCCTTCCATGGCTGAATTTAAAATGTCTGAAAATTCATCACTGCTCCCCAAACTGTAAGGGTTCTTAAGGAAAATTGCCCTTGGAGCCATGCCCAGGACTTCGGGCACAGTGGCCTTGGGTAGGAACAGCAGGACCACATCTGGCGGCCTTGGGAGGGCCATATTGCATCATGGATTGAATCATGACCCCCAAATTGTGAGCTTTCTTCCACCAAAATTACAGCTATTAATTATAAATGGTTTAAAATTAGGGCCAGAGAGATAGCTCAATAGACTGAATATATGCTTTAAATGTTGAACTTCTGGGCTTGGTTCCTGGTATTATGTGGTCCCATGAGCACTTCTTGGAGCACTGTCAAGCTCAGTGCAAGAACCTCAAGCATCTCCAGATTTTTTCCACTACCTCCCTTCCCATACACAAACAAAAGCCCCCACCAAAAACAAGGAATAACAAAACTAATATTCAGTCGCATCTGAGTTACTGTGAAGGACACATGGATATAAGTTGGTCATCTTAGATGTAGCTTTTATTTATATGTCTTAGATTTCATTGTAAAATTCTTGTTTTATGATATAGAATGTTCCTATTTATTTGCCTATTTTCTTCAAGTAGTGACCTAACGGCAACCTTTCCAACACTATTTGATCCCCCTCACTCACATTGAAGTTCTATGACCCAGGTAGGGTCCTGTGACCAGTTGTTGATGATCCTTCCAGAATTCATACTGTATATTTTCTTCCAAGCTCCTTTGAGTGTTCATAAGCATTCACACACTGGCTTCCTCTTGACTTCTTCAATGTCCAATGAGTCATCTTTTAATTGTCCAAAACTGATATTCCATACCAATTCTCATCTTAGAGGCACATGTATTATATTTGTGTTATTTCAAATCACGGACCCCACTTCTGCATTTAATAATAATATGCTTGGAGGAGGGAAAGGACTTAAACAACTATGTAGGGAAATAGAAGTACTGAAGAGATTCTGACTGTTCTCTACTTGCATCACACAGGATGCAGGATAAAATTTGTTTGTAAAGTTCTGGAAGATGTTTAAATACTTGATGAGCAAGCATAAGTTCTGCAGTTCATACCACGGGACTGTTCACCAGCACTTAAGTCATCCCTACAGCTCTGAAGAGAGTCTAGAAGATGGTTCAATATCTGAGGAAGAACTCAGGCCAAGCAGGAAATCCTAAGCTTAATCGCTGTTACTTCATTTGCAAAGGAAATCCAGACAAGTCTAATTAGAGTGATCCTCGATAAGAAAAAAAATAAAGAAACAAACAAATCAAACTTGTTTGAAATATAACTTTAAGACCATACAGAAAGCATATTTCTTACTATCAGTTGATCACTTGATCACTTGAATCCTGTTGCTCAAGCGGGCGCCAGTAACATTTCCATTGGACCCTATCACTTGCCAATGTAGCTCAATGGCATCTGGTTGATTCAGGAATATGAAGAGCCTCAAACCCTTCCTTCAGGGTCTTGACAAGGAAGTCTGACCATCTTGTAGGTGGGCAGCCATGTGATCTTTTGACATCCTGGGGAATCTAGTCGGTAATGGCTCTAGTCCAGCAGTTGTCTCCAAATCGCATTACATGTCAAGCCCATCTGATTTTCGATGCCTTGACAAACGAGACAGCGTCCCTGATTCTGGAATAGCGACGGAGCTCAGAACTCCAGAGTCCTTCTCTCACTTGGAGTGAGGAGTGATATTCCAAGCATAGCTCTTTAAATTCCTCTCTGGGGAGACCCGAATAGCATTCTCATCCTGCTTTCGTAGGGCCCAGGTCTCTGAGGCGTATGTTAATGCAGGGAGAATGGTGGAGTCAAAGAGATGTGCCCATAGCCAGAGGTTCTTTGTCCTTTTTAGCTATTTCTTCGATGCCTTTGAAGGCATTCCATGCCACCTCTCTTCCTCCTGCGCAGCTCAGGTTTTAGGTCATTCATCATGTTGATTTCTCGACCTAGGTACACATAACTGCTGCATTCAGAGATGTTTGTTCCATTGAGAGTGAATGGGGCCTCTGGAACTAGTTCATTTTTCATAAACATAGTTTTCTTCAGATTCAGCTGTAGACCTATCTTTCCACATTCTCGGTCAAAGTCAGTCAGCATTTGTGCCGCTTGGCTAATGTTTGGTGTTATTAGAACGATGTCATCAGCGAGCGAAGGTGGTGTAGTTGCCGACCATCTATCTTCACTCCCATTCCTTCACATTTTAATTGTCGCATGATGTTTTCGAGGGTGGCACTGAAGAGTTTTGGTGAAATGGTATCACCCTGTCGAATCCCCTCTTTTCACATTAATGATCACTTCTTTGTAGAATGGTGAGATCCTGGTGGTGAATCCGTAATACAGCTCATGAAGGATCTTGATGTATTGGGTTTGAACGCCCTGTTTGGCTAGGGCTTCGATGACTGCTTCAGTCTCCACAGAATCAAAGGCTTTCTGTAAATCAATGAAGGTGAGACAGAGCGGCATCTTGTACTCCCTACAAACCTCAATGAGCTTGGTTACTGTGCGGATATGGTCAATTATGCTGAATCCTTTCCGGGAAGCCTGCTTGCTCGCACGGTTGTCCTTCATCTAGTGTTCTGCTAATCCTGCTAATCCTGCTTGTAGATGGCGGCCAACAGGCAGATGGGGCGATAGTTGCCGATGTCGTGAATGTCTCCCTTCTTGAACAGTAGAACTGTCCTGCTGGTTTTCCATTGGGAGGGTAACTTGCAATTGGACAGGTAGCATGTGAAGAGCCGAGCTAGTGTATTGATGAGTACCTACGGCAGATTCTTCATGTGTTCGGGTCTGACTTTGTCTGGGCCTCATGCGGTTCCCTTCTTTATCAACACGATGGCATGTTGAATTTCAGAAGGGAGAACATTGGGAATGACATATCCATCCTGTGGAATTTGGTATATGGGCAGGTGGATGTGGCTATCAAAGAGATTTGAGTAGATGTCCTGGATAATCTTCTCCATTGCCTTTCTGGAAGATGTGATAGATCCATCGGCGTTGGAGGGCAGTCATCTTGGTCTTATAGTTGGTGAAGGACAGGCTGGCGGTCTGAATGCTTTTCCTGGCTTCTGCTGCATCTTCCAGTATTTCTGCTCTTCTATCTTTGAGGTCTTCTTTTATTGCTTCTCTGCACCGTTTAGCAAGCTTGGACGTTAGCATTTGGTCTCCTGAGGCTCATGCCTTGCCACATTGGCGAATGAGCTCAAGAGTTTCTGAAGACAAGCGTCCTTTGTGTCTTTCTCTCTCTCAGCATTCTTCGCACAATCATGGAGGTGCTGAACCAGTCGGTTGTTCTTCATCGATGTCGTCTCACGATGGTATCTTCCCATCTTGCTACAATGGTGCCAAAGAGTTCCCAGTTGGTGGTCGTTCTGGGAGTTCTCTTCTTAAACTTTGCAGCCTTTTCTCCCTATTGTGGGAAGTAGAATTTTGCACAAAGGAGACGGTGGTCCAATCCTGTTTGGAATTTGGGGATGACAGCTACATTGGTCAGACAAAACCGTCAATTGAAGATGATGTGGTCAATTTCATTGTGGAACTGTCCACCAGGAGATTCCCATGTCCAATGTTTTGCTTCAGCCTTCTGGAACTTTGAGTTCCCATGAATGGTCTTGGTGGACATGATGAAATCAGATAGTCTCTCACCCTGTTCATTCCATTCTAAGCCATGGATCGATGTGGAGTTCTTTTCGCCGATCTTCTTGGTCCTTTCTTGGCATTAAAATCACCGACTATGATCTTGTAGAAGGTGTGATCTTTTTATAGAACTCCTCCAATTCCATGTACTCCTCCAATTCCAGCGTACGTGCATTGAAAGTACAGACAATCATTTCAGTCCTTCTTCATTTTGGCAGCCTAGGATGGCCGTGAAATCTTATCAGGCACTGCTTGTTTGCCTTTCTTACTGCTGCCATATTAAGGGCTCTTTCAGGGTCAGGAAAATAAACATTTCTGTTACTGGATTTGGCATATTGAACATGCATCAGACAGCTTGCCAGGCTCTGCCATGCAGGCGCTATATTCTCATTACTTTGTGGGGCTCTCTCAGAGGGGTGGGTAGAATAATTTACGGTAATTTGAAGGTAAAACACGTGGCGGCGCAGCTGTCGCAGCAACAGAGAAAGCTGGTTTCTGCTCTGATGGGTGTACCTGTGTCTTAGGCTCAAGCATTCCTGGGCTTGAAATACTCTCCTCTGAAGGGCGGGTCTCTGCAGGGTGGGTCCTTGTAGGCTGGGTTTCTGACAAGCTGGGCTGGAGACTGGATTAATCTGCAAGCTGGAGACTGGATTAATCTGCTGGGTGAAGATCTTACAAGCTGTGGAGTTTGGATTGTGAAGATCGCTGCCAGCAAGGTGTGGGGGGTTTCTCTGGGCTCCTCCGAGGCTCCATCGGGATGATGGACTTGGGTCGGAAGTTGCTCTCATGGTCCATGGAATGCAGGGGGTTCAACGGTGAAAGCTGGTTTCTGCTCTGCCAGAAACCTGGTTTCTGCTCTGCCAGAGCTGCTGGTGTAGCTCTGTCGTACTATATTGTTAAGAAATCCACTCCACCACTTAAAATTAATTATTTCTGTGGCAGTTCTTTTCATTTGGCCTTATCTGCCTTTTTTTTTTACATAACTAATAAATTGCTATTTCCTATTGAAGATGCTTCTCTTAGCTTTGTTTCCTAGGGCCTCTTTGTCTCATTGCTCTCATCTGGATTGCAGTTTAATTTCTCTTGTGTCAAAAAGAATGGTGTATTGGAATCAAAACAGACCTGTGGACCTATGGAATAGAATTCAGTATCCTGACACCCAACCTCAAACACATGATCATTTAGTCTTTGATAAAGGTGCAAAGAGACTAAAATGGAGTAAGGAAAGCCCTCTTCAACAAGTGGTGTTGGGAAAACTGGGCAGCGACATGTAAAAAAATGAATTTGGACCTGTGTCTAACACCATGCACAAAAATCAGATCAAAATGGATTAAAGATCTCAATATCAGACTTGAATCCATAAAGTACATAGAAGAAAATATAGGAAAAACCCTCCACGACATTGAAGCTAAAGGCATCTTCAAAGGTGAAACATCACTAACAAAGCAACTAGAAGAAAAGATAAACATATGGGACTACATGAAACTAAAAAAGCTTCTGCACCTCAAAAGAAACAGTGACTAAGATACAAAAGCAGTCCACAGAATGGGAAAGAATATTCACCCAATACCCATCTGATAAGGGGTTAATACCCAGGATATATCAGGCACTGGTAGAACTTTACAAGAAGAAAAGACACAACCGTATCAAAAAATGGGGAGAAGAAATGAACAGAAACTTCAGCAAGGAAGAAATCTGAATGGTCAAAAAACATATGAAAAATGCTCATCATCACTAATCATGAGAGAGATACAAATCAAAACAACAATGAGATATCATTTTACATCACAGAGACTAGCACATATTCAAAAGAGCAAGAACAACAAGTGCTGGCGTGGTTGTGGGGGAAAAGGGGACACTCATCCATTGTTGGTGGGAATGCCGGCTGGTACAGCCTTTCTGGAAAACAATATGGACATTCCTCCAAAGACTAGAAATTGAACTCCCATTTGACCCAGCCATACCACTCCTGGGAATCTACTCTGGGAAACCAAAAATACGCAGCGGAAACACCATCCCTACTTTTATGTTCATAGCAGCATTATTCACAATAGCCAGAATCTGGAAGCAACCAGAGTGCCCGAAAATCAATGACTGGATAAAGAAGCTTTGGTACATCTACACAATGGAATACTATGCAGCTGTCAGGTAAAATGAAGTTATAAAATTTGCCTATAAATGGATGGACATGGAGAAGATTATTTTGAGTGAAAATAGCCAGAAGGAGAGAGACAGATACAGAATGACTGCATTTATTTGCATAACATAAATATATATGTACATATTATGATACCAATATCCAAGGTCAGTGAAACATATATCAGGAGGTCTTGTCAAAGGTGGAAATTATCACAAACATGTGGGAGTCAGAGCTAGGTAAGACAGCAAATGGAACATTGTGCTAACAATTGTCTAGGGTACTAATGCCAACCTAGAACTGAGCATTAAATAGAGGCAAAAAGATACACATGACAACCCTTTAATGTATGTTCTTTAATCCATAGTCTGGAGGGGAAGGAAAAGAGAAAAGAGAGAGAAAGGGAAAGAAATAAAGAACCTGCCATGGAGGAGGGCTGGGGGGGGGGGAGGGAACCGGGGACATTGGTGGTGGGAGATGGGCACTGGTGGCGGGATGGGTGCTGGAACGCTGTATGACTAAAACCCAAATATGTACTTTTTAATTGTATATCTCTTGAATTGTAAAATAAAAAAATTAAAATAAAAGAGTGGTGTAGTAGGTAGGGGCCAGAGCAAATAGTCTTGCAGCTGGAGTGATAGGCCATTTGCCTTGTATTTGTCTGACCCTGGCATCTATTCCTGGAATTCCATGGGTTCCCAGGAACCAACAGGAGTAATTTCTGTATAGAGAACCAGGAACAATCCCTGAGCATTGCCAGGTGTGACCATCCTCAAAAATGAGTGGTAAATAAAGGTAAATGCAAGTAGAGAACAGTCAGAATCTCTTCCTTACTTCTGCCTCTCTACTTAATTGTTTATGTAGAAACTTGTGACTCTGATCGCTTTATAAGATTAGTTTTTCTTTTCAGGCCAATACTCCAATAGGCAGGTGGGGTTAAGGATGTGCTATCTAAGAAAGGCAGCTTTTGTTTTCTACTCTCTAGAAAAGGAAACTAAATTAATTATATAACTTCTGTTGGAGCAAGTCTTCACAGTTACACTTAGAAAATCATACCATGCTATGTCTCGTTGGTAAATTTGTGAATACACATTAATGTTGAGCCTTTTTCCCTTCTGTAACATGTGATATGAGACTTAGGCACTGCTACTTGATTAAACAGTGAACAGTTTACCAGGTTTCTCACTCTTGATAGCTGTACTCAGATCACAATAGTACGGCTCAGAAATAAGCCTTCAAAATATATTGCAGTGTATCCATCAATAGGCAAAGAATATGCCTCTTCAATTATTCTTCCATATACAAATCATTGAGACATCTATTTGATGAAAGACAAGGAAAGTCTCCAATTATATGTTTAATATAAATGAAATAGAATAGTTAAATATTTCAAAAAAGAAATAGTTAAATATTTATAGACGTATCCTTTTATAAAAGTATTACCATGGGACAAAGAGATAATTCCAATGCCTTGCACTGGCATGTCTCATGATCCCTGAGTACTCTGTAGTATGATCCCAAAACCTAAACAAATAAACAAAAACTTACTATTATCTTCTCAAAGTATTTATCTTCAAAACAGCTATCTTATTTTCTTAAATAATATATAAATTTTCATGTTAAAAGATAAACTTAAATACCTTTGATTTTTTATGTCCTAATATATATATTATATTATTAACCAACAAGGACCTACTGTTACCATTGATCATCTGATTACCTAACTATTGTTATATTTGTTGCATTTCTTACTTCTACTTATAGCATATAATCATTTAAACAAATTTGCATTATTTTAATAATAAATACATATAGAAAAGGTACAAAGAGAACTAGATGAAACCACTCATTTGCCTATCAACACACAGTGAGTGACCAAAGTTAACAGTCTTTAACTGACTTTTTTATGTGTAAAATTCTATTTGATGATAACAAAATGACAGCTTTTGCACAGAATTTTATTTATCTTAAGTCTTAGTTGACTTTTGTTTTAACTTAGGCTTTGAAAATATAAACTGTTTATAATGAAAATATTTTAAAAATAAAATAAATCACATAGCTATAAAAGTTAATCTTTTATAGCTTAAAAGATTAATCTGGTTTAATCTCATATACCAAGGGAAGCAATGCTAGATTTGTTAGCCATGACATATTCTGTATAATAAATGCATACATGAGATATGAAAAGATATCTCAGGTTAGAATTCAGAAACAATTTATATCATCAAAGTTTCATTCACTGTAATTCTACCTACAGTATAATATATTGTTTCTTAGTTTTATCTCTTTGGTTTCTTAATTCCTTATTAAATTAGTATTAGATTCTTTCACTCCCTTAAAAGAGAAGGAAATAAAATATAGCAAAATAAGAAACCTATAAACAGCTAACAGAACCATAAGAGAAATAGAATTAAAGTCTATTCACTTATTTTCTATATCGAAGTCTTTAGTCTGTATCATGTGGTGGAAAACAAAACAAAAAAATCTTAGTTCACTTAAAACGGAATTGTTTGGGTCTAAAGAGATAGTGCAGTAGGTCGGGCACTGGCCTTGGAAGTTCCTGTCTTAAGTTTGATCCCTGGCACCTCATGTCTTAACCTGAGCTCTAGCAGGAGTAATCCCTGAGTTTAGAGTCGAAATAGGCCCAGAGCACTGTTGGCTGTGGCTCTCCCTAAACAACAAACAAACAAACCTGAATTTGCTTAGAGCTATATTTTCTCCAGTAGATTTTCAAGGGACTTTTATAATTTTATTTTGTGCAGACTAAAATGAAAGTAAATATGAATTAGATGGATGGATGTGAACGAAAATTAATAGAAAGAATATTCATATGGGATCCTGAAAAAACGTTTTGGTAAATAAAGACTTTCAGACAAGGATTGGGAAACAGTATAGGGGTTAATAATCTAGATTTTTGTGTGCCTGACCCTGGTTCAACTTGTGATACCATCTATGGTCTCTGAGCATTAACAGGAGTGATCCCTGATCACAGATCCTCAGGAGTGAACCCCAAGGCTGTGGCAGATGTGGCCCAAATCATGTCCACCATTCCCACCAGGCAACCTCTTTAAAATGAAGACCTCCAGATAAAATTCACCTTCACCTTGGATGATTAACAGTCACTCATACACACACATCATATATAAAATATGTCTGCATATATATGCATGTATGTATAAATACATATATATGCTTGTCATACATCTGGGACATATTTTAAATCATGTTTTTTGTTACTATTTATTAATGTTTCCTATCAACACTTTCTCTATACAACCTGACACTTTGCCTCAGAAGACAGATTACATTCCACACATGATTTAGAACGGTCATAAAGATTGTTCAAAATTTATACTGGTTGATTCACAGGTTTCTTGCATAGCTCCCAAATAATATTAGTTCCTGCTCAGTCCTTATATTGTTTCTCCAAGACCTGATAACTAAAGGGTTAACAATATACAGTAGGGGCTGGAGCGATAGCCCAGCAGGTAGGGCGTTTGCCTTGCACACTGCCGACCTCTGCCAGCCTGGGTTCGATCCCCAGCATCCCATTTGATCCCCGAGCACCGCCAGGAGTGATTCCTGAGTGCAGAGCCAGGAGAAACACCTGAGCATTGCCAGGTGTGACCCAAAAAAAGCAAAAAAAAAAAAATAATAATACATAGTAAGGTAACTCCAAGACTTTGTCCCAGTGTTTTCAATTTTGCATCCATTATTATTAGTGCCAAACCATACCACTCACTGTTTTCTACCTTTAATAACATTACTATTATCCTGACACTGATATCTGCTTATTATAAATCTATACACTGCCATATGCTTCATCTACATTATTAGCTACCATGAGAATCTCTGAGGTAGGTGTATTATTTTTCCATAGGTGAAAATATAGAGTCCCAGAGAATTTATGTCACTGATCAAGGCAAGAAAGTAAAATTTAAGGGTCAGAATTTTATCTCAGTGCCTTAACATACCCTAAGAGCCAAAATCTAAGCACCTCATCTTACTTCTTCCATCACATATGAATACCTCAGTTGGAAGCAGGACCCTACAATCCTAGTATAATCTGCTCCTGTGAAAGAGGAGAAGAGGGAAGGATATGGTGTCACAATTAAGTTGTCAGTGCAGATACCCATTGCTCTGGTGCACAAGCTGTGCTTATAAATTTTCTCTGTCCACAAGGCATACTCATTACTCCGTTATTCTGTACTTTGGATATCATTGCCTAAGCAATCTAGCAATAGTGGGTACTATGTCAGACTGCCTCATTAATAAAGATTCTGAAGTGAGACCAGTAGCAATGATTTGCCCCCAGATAAGGTTAATATTTTTGAGCAGCTAAAATCTTACTGCACTCCCACACTTCAGTTGCATAGGCCACCGCATGGTTACCGATGAATAGTAATAATGCAAACACTAAAACAAGGTCCTTCCCAACTGAGGAATTCCCTCAAATTCCTCATAAGGACCATGCTTTCTTTTCCTTTCTCCTAGCTTTATTGAGATACAGTTAAGTTAAACATTGCATAAGTTGCAGTTGAACAACTATAGTGTGTAAGTTGTGTTACAGAGGAAAGTGAGACTATACCAGATAGGTGACTGTACAATTGCACTGCAAGACAATTACAGCCATAGCATTACACACATCTCCATGATGTCACCTAACTACCATTTTCTTTTTGTGATGAGAACATTAAGGTTTGCTTTCTGGGTAAGTTTCAAGGATATAGTACAGTATTTTTAACTCTAAGAACCAGTCTGTGCACTCCTGGAAGTTATTCATTGTGTTACTGGAAGTCTCTCTTTGATAAACACCTAATTTTCTTCACTCCAAAGTCCTTCGTAACCAACCTGAAATTTCTCTTCCTGTACCTTTCTATAACTCGGTACTAATTTTGTCCCTTAGAGTTGTGCAACAAAATGTAATCTTTCCATGCGGTTAATACTTCAGATAATTAAAGAGAACGGCCTGATGTCCATCATGTCCTCTCTTGCGGTAAGCACTGTTAATCTCTTTGTGTCATTATTACATGTATGCTATGATTTCCTGCATCTTCCTCATCCTATATATAAGCTTTGACTTTCCTTTAAATAGTTCTTCATGAAATACTTAGAACCTAGTGCCACGTCACTTAAAATGGACAGCTCAAAATAGAAACCACCAATTTCTGTATTCTAAACATTTATATAAGCCTAAAATTATATGGGTTCTATTTTGTAAATGTTTTTAGTAACAATACCATTTCATCATATAGTACAAGATGTAGCTTGAAACTGCTGTTTTCTAAACGCTGCTGAGTTTTGCCTTGTTCTCTCCCCATATACTTTCCCTTAATTAAATGTTTTGAGAGCATTGAGAATCCACATGCTATTGTAAGAAATAATACAAATATATTTGTGGACCTATATGCACGCATATATGTGCTATTGCTCTGGTCCCTGACCCCACTTCTACACAGCTGCTGGGAGCTCCCTGAGATCTACTCCTAAGCGTAAAGCCAGGAGTAGCCTCTGAGAACTAGCTTGGGTGTGGCACCAAAACACAAACTAACAGTATAATATAGTAAGTATACCTTTGTAATTCACTCCACTGGGTGGGAGAGATGGTGCCGGGGTTAAGGTACTTGTCTTGCATGTGGCTGACCCTGGTTCCATCTGATTCACCGCTCTGGTCCCTCGAGGCCTGGCAGGAATAGTTCCTGAGCACAGAGCCAGGAGTAAGCCTTGAGCACTGGAGAGTGTGGCCCAACACCCACCCATAAAAAAATTAAAGTAAGTTCACTCAGCTAGATGGAGGAGATGGCTCAGAGGGCTGAGTGCAAGCCTGAGAACGGATTCCAGGCACTCATGGGCTCCTGAGCACTGTCAGGAGCTGTCTGAGCAGAGGCCTCAAGATGTGAGTGTCCCTAGTGCTCCACTCCATGTGGCCCCAGGAACCATGAGAAAAGGAGGGGAAGGAAGGAAGGAAGGAAGGAAGGAAGGAAGGAAGGAAGGAAGGAAGGAAGGAAGGAAGGAAGGAAGGAAGGAAGGAAGGAAGGAGGGAGGGAGGGAGGGAGGGGAGGGAGGGAGGGAGGGAAGGAAGGAAGGAGAGAGAGAAAGAAAAGAAAGAAAGAAAGAAAGAAACGAAGGAAGGAAGGAAGGAAGGAAAGAAAGAAAGAAAGAAAGAAAGAAAGAAAGAAAGAAAGAAAGAAAGAAAGAAAGAAAGAAAGAAAGAAAGAAAGAAAGAAAAGAAAGAAAGAAAGAAAGAAAGAAAGAAAGAAAGAAAGAAAGAAAGAAAGAAAGAAAGAGAGAAAGAGAGAAAGAGAGAAAGAGAGAAAGAGAGAAAGAGAGAAAGAGAGAAAGAGAGAAAGAGAGAGAGAAAGAGAGAGAGAAAGAGAGAGAGAAAGAGAGAGAGAAAGAGAGAGAAAGAGAGAGAGAAAGAGAGAGAGAGAAAGAGAGAGAAAGAGAGAGAGAAAGAGAGAGAGAGAAAGAAAGAGAGAAAGAAAGAGAGAAAGAAAGAGAGAAAGAAAGAGAGAAAGAAAGAGAGAAAGAAAGAAAGAAAGAAAGAAAGAAAGAAAGAAAGAAAGAAAGAAAGAAAGAAAGAAAGAAAGAAAGAAAGAAAGAAAGAAAGAAAGAAAAGAAAGAAAGAAAGAAAGAAAGAAAGAAAGAAAGAAAGAAAAAGAAAGAAAGAAAGAAAGAAAGAAAGAAAGAAAGAAAGAAAGAAAGGAGTGTCCAAGAATTGAAAAGGTTAAAGAATCAGTTCAAACAATGAGATATCATCTTACACCATAGAGACAGGCACATATCCAGAAGAGCAAGAGCCACAAATGCTGGCATGGAGTGGAGAAAAGGGGATTCTTATCCATTGTTGGTGGGAATGTCGACTGGTAACAGCCTTTCTGGAAAACAATATGGACATTCCTCCAAAGACTAGAAATTGAGCTCCCATTTGACTCCAGCCATTCCACTCCTGGGAATATACCCTGGGAAGCCAAAAACACGCAACGGAAACACCATCCCTGCTTTTATTTTCATAGCAGCACTATTCACAATAGCCAGAATCTGGAAACAACTAGAGTGCCCGAGAACTGAAAACTGGATAAAGAAACTTTGGTACATCTACACAACGGAATATTATGCAGCTGACAGGACAAATGAAGTTATGAAATTTGCCTATAAATGGATGGACATGGAGAGGATCATGTTGAGTGAAATTAGCCAGAGGAAAAAGACAGATATAGCATTTATTTGCATGACATAAATATCTACCCACCTATCTACCCACCATGCTCATCCAGCGGCTTGTGGCTGCATGGTTCATCAATAAATGCTGGATTTAGAGATGACTACAAGAGTATGCCACCTGCATGGCAGAGCCTGGCAAGCTACACGTGTTGTATTTGATATATATGCAAATACCAGTAACAATTATAGACCTCATTCCCATGACTGATGGAATGGTTTGAGGCTCTTTATGTTCCTGGAGCAAGCAGATGTCCTTGGGCTCTACTAGCATGAGTCAGGACATATGGAGATTTTACTGGTGCCCGCTCGAGCAAATCGATGATGAATGGGAAGACAGTGAGTGATACAGACAGTGATACACACACAAATATATGCTAAATGGTCTTAAAAATAATAATCCAAATAAGAATAATATAGAATAGCAAAATGTCAGAAGCAAATAAGTCTTGTGAGAACAGAGATAGAGATGTATTCTGTGCAGAGTTTCTGGGTTGTGGTTTTTGTTTTGTTTTGTGAGTTGATTAATATGAGTGCAATCATTTCAAGTATTATCTGAACCAGATCCATTGCCTGCTTCTTTTCAGTGTACATTAAGCTTCATTATCAAAGGTCACTTTAAAAATTACTTTACTCTTCACCTTTCCATGACTCCACTAAGAGACAAGTGGTCCTCAATGATGGTCATTGAATGAATGAGAAGGTTTCCCTGGGTTTCTTTTTGACATAATGTCCTTGATGTGTTATCCAGCATGGATCCATTGTGAATTGAATTCAGTTATTTTCAAGGCACTCTTTTAGACAGCATTAGATAGTCATCCTGTTATGCACTTGTAAAAATCACATTCAAGAGCTGCAACATTTTTACAATACCTTGAGAAAAGCATCTTAAGGTTTATTTTCTTTGATTCACAGTAAGCTTCTGAATTTTGTGATTTCAGCAACATATTTCTCCAGTTTTATTAACCCCATATTTATATCTATGGCATTCAAGTATGATGAAAACACAGTTTGCTATAATTTTCAAAAGGAGTCTACAGTTGTTAAGGAGTTCTGGATGTCCCTCATAACTACTGATGGGTGTGACCATGCAATATATATCATGTTAGGGTGACTGATAACTTGAAATGGTTTGTACAAACAAAAGCTATGTCAGCAGATTATCAGTGAAGCTGATCGGTTAGATTCCATTAGTATTTGTGCCTTCACTCACAGTTTAGCTTTTGCATTCACACAGGACTTGATCATTTTTAGGAGTCAATTCCAGGTTTGTGTTTATTTCTACTATAGGTAGAAATTTTGGATGACAACATGATCTTTGTTTTTAATAATACCCCTATATAATGTCACACTGTATGGTTAAAAAGTTGCTACAGATATAAGGAAAGTTATTAGTCAGTTGATTTTGACATAATCTAAAGGGACGCTATTGGGGTGTACTGACAGGACTCAAGAAGCAAAAAATAAAAAAAATCACACCTTCCTCCAATTAGTATTTTGCATATTAATTAAAGCAGTATTGTATTAGAATAAAAAGCAAGCATAGATATCAATGAAAAAAACTGAGTGGCAAAAATATAGTCTGCCACTATTATGGGGGTGTCACAACTGACAATGCTTGGGGTCACTCCTGGCACTACACTAAGGAATCATTCCTGGTGGTGCTCCAGGGATCCTTAAGTGTGCTGGAGATGGAATCTGGGTCAGTCACGTGCAAAGCAAGTGCCTTACCCACTGAATACCCAAAACCTCAATGTTTTGATAAGGCGATACAATAAAGAACACAGTTTTGTTGATGTTGGGAAAACAGCACAGCTACATGCATAAAATGAAACTAGGCCATTATCTCATAGCATGTGAAAATAATAATTTCAATATTCTAAAGATTTACCTATAATACCTGAAACCACAAGACACATAGAAGAACCCAAATGATATGCCCCTCAATATTTACCATAAGAAGTCTTTGAGAATTCAACTTTAGTGGCTGAAGAAATGAGTGAAAAAAATTACTTGTAAACTTAACTTCAGTGGCAGAGGAAATGAGCTAGAAAAGTAAACAAGTAAATCAAGTTAAAAAAGCATCTACACAGTGAAAGAAACTATCATCAAAATGAAAATAAATATTACTGAATAGGAAAACAGATTGCACACCATTCTATACCATACATTCAACAAGGGGCTAATCTTCAAAATAATGCCTTAAACTCAACTACAATGAAACCCAACCAATCCAGATTACTAAGTATCTTGTTGAGGGAAGTTATGCAAAAGTAGAAGAATGGAAACAACACGATCTGTCACATATGTGGGATGGGTATTTAAAGAAACAATAATGGAACAACAAATGGTTAAAAAGCAACAGAAAATAGAACAGGTCTACAAAGCTGAGCTTACCAGTCCAGGGGTATAGGAAATGGAGATGGGGGCAACAATATTGGATGGGGGGGAAATGGAATGTGGATTGCTGGAAAGTTATATGTATGAAACCTTATCACTAAAAAGTACTGTAAATCAGAGTGCTGGAAATATATATAATATATATTATATATCATAATATATATGTAATAGTATTGTACAACTATATAATATTGTATATAATTAGATATAGTTACACATATATAATATATATTATATATAAAATCTCTGGAACATCTGGGCATTCCAGAGATTTAATATATAATATATATTATATATTTGTATAATATATGTAATTATATACAATATTATATATAGTTGTATAATATACTACACCACCCAGCAGACCAGCCTATCACAGCCGGGCTCATCGAGTTCCACCCTGCAGCAGTCTTTTTTAAACCGCTCAGGTATGCCAGTCCAGAGACTCACAGACATGGGGCAGAGCTGCTACTGGCTCTCCCTGTGCCCAGCCGCTCACGAGGTGCCCAGGAGGGATGGCAGGTTCGAGCCCGGCCCGCCACCTCAGCAGAGCCTTGCAACAAGCCAGACAACCCCCACTCCATGAGGGCCTCCATTTTCCACATCCGACTTCTCTCTCGTCAGAACTCCACCCAGCAGACCAGCCTATCACAGCCTGGCTCAGGCGGTTCATCAATAAATGCTGGACTTAGGAGAAGACTACAAGAGTATGCTACCTGCACAGCAGAGCCTGGCAAGCTACCCGTGTTGTATTTGATATGCCAAATACCAGTAACAATTATAGATCTCATTCCGGAATGGATTTAGGCTCTTTATGTTCCTGGAGCAAGCAGATGCCCTTGGGCTCTACTAGCATGAGACAGGACATATGGAGATGTTACTGGGGCCCGCTCGAGCAAATCGATGATGAACAGGAAGACAGTGATACAGTGATATATAAAATCTAAAAATACCAATGAATCTGAATCAAAATCCCTAAAGAACATAAACAGATGGTCAGCAGACATATTGAAAATGTGCTCATCATCTTTTCATTCTTAGAGAAGTCTAATTCAAAAACAGTAATGAGATATCACTTCATAACTGTTACAATGGCTATTATCTAAAATACAAGAAATTATGGATGTTGAACAGGGTATGGAAAGAATGGAAACCTTAAATTTTACAGCCAAAAAAGCAAATTTGTACAGTCATTATAGAAAACATTAAGAATATTTTTAAGAAATTAAAGGTAAAAATTCCACATAATTCAATAATCCTAGTTGTATTTACTAAAGTTAATATAAATACACTAATTTATGGCAATATCTATACCACCATGAACTTTGCAGCATTCTTTTTAATGGTTAAAAGATGGAAACAAATCAAATCATTGTCTAAAGAGAATATTGATATACAATGCAATACTACTCATATATAAAATAAATGAAATCCTGCCATTTTCAGATATATGGCTTAAACAAGAAAACATTATATTTAGTGAAATAAATCAAATGGAAAAGACAAATAGAAGATGATTTCACTTTTATGTGGTTTATGTAAACCAAACAAATAGATGAGGTAAACAAATTTTTAAAAAAATAAGCTCTTCGACTATATAACAAATTTAGTGGTTACCAGAGGGAAAGAAAAGGTAAAATGGCTCAATCAAATAAAAAGAGTTTAATTCTGTACTTAAGGAGAAAATCAGACTTCAAGTGGTGAACTTAATGGTAGCATAATGTTACACACCCCTAACATACATGTTAAAATAGTTGCTTAAATAAAAATATGTATAGTTAAAAACTAAAAATTTTCTATTTGAAAACAGTGATTTGTTTCTATAGTCAATCCTGACTGAATCACTTAACATGAGGCTAATCCTAATATTGAATAGTAAGATACAAACAACAATATAACATGAGCCATTTAGATAATTTTCTCCAGAATACTGAAAAGCAGAGAAAAACTCATGCATCAGATTGGTTCACTATTCTTTGTAGTTATACAGATGAGTAAGCCATGTATAAAGACAGAAGGGTGGCCTCTAGTATCTGAAAGTAAAGATGCTACCTACAAAGAAAGAGAAGGTATTAAATTTATCATAGCATTAAATAAATTCTGCCAGCAATCTATAACTTTGAAGGCGATTCCCCAGAGTCCCAGATAAATCCCACCTACCTGACATTTGATCTCAGCTTTAGAGAGCCTCAAACAGATTTCTAACCTATAGATATCTGCAATAAACAATAACTATTTATTATTGAAGTTGATCTTTGAAATAAAACATGAGCTCATAGAAGAAAATTGTTTAATTCATAGTAATTTATTGTGCTGCAATGGAAAATAAATACACCTCTGAAATGTGGAATCCATTATGTTTTTCTTTATATCTATAAAACAAAAAATATGCATACAAGGCATTGTGCCGTTATTGACTTTTAATAGATTAAAAAGGTAAATTACTGAGACATGTTACAGAATATGTGTAATAGCTAACCAAAATTTTGAAAGATAGATGCTGTGCTCCTTCAAAGCCACATCTAAGCCCAATCAAGAATCATTTTTAATTTCAAAAATACTTTTTCCAATTATTTCCTGGAACTGTATTAAACAGTCTAAGATAAATAACATAACCGACTACTCGAATTGGAGTTTTTAATCTTATGCCTCATGTTACAAGCATGAGATCTAATTTAATTTTTATGAGCGTAGTGCGCAAGGTAAAAATAGTGATTATTTTGGCTTAATGCAAAATGAGTTTCAAACATGGGGTCTAAAAATTTATCATTCTGTTCCATATCGTTGATAATAAAACCCCAAGAACATGAAAAGAAAACCAATCATTCTACTCTTAAACATTTTTACTTTTTGCTTCACACTTTTGTCATCTCTTAGAGGTTCAGCAATCATAATAATTACCCTGAATGTTCACCGACATACTCCCTCTCAAGTCTTTATAGTTCAAAATGCAATAGATAAAATGATAACCTTTAGGTACTGTGTGATCTTAAGGATAAAGTTAAGGGTCTAAAAATCCCTTAAAACTTTCATATTTATAATATTATATATGATATATATTATTGGCCATCGATCATATATATCATACAGACTCACAAGACATGGGGCAGTGAGCTGCTACTGGCTTTCCCCTGTGTCCAGTCGCTCAACAGGTAGTGCCCAGGAGAGA
>JAJIBD010002684.1:0-77800 GCA_021461705.1 Cryptotis parvus
AATGCCTATTTCCTCTGATTTGTTATCAATGTCTTTTGCCATATTCCTTTCTAACTATGATTTCTACTGTGACCCATTTAGAACCCCGCAAAATTCCCAGAACAATTTAATATCAGTTGGACTTTAAATTTTATGTGTAGGCAATACAGAACATTAGAAACCTATTATAGTTATCCAGTATTTATATGGCATATAAACACCTCCTCTCCTAACTTAGTCTTTTAGCTGCAATGAGAAAAGTCAAAGAATTTATTCTCACTAGCTTAAGATTTCTAAGCAAACTTTTCTCCCCATTAGAGTGATAGCATTGTTAGCTGAGACATCTTAAATTTTCAAGTAAATATCCAAAGCCTTTTTTATCTTTGTATTAAGTTAATATTTAACTCAGTTAAATATTTTTATTTTTAATTAATATTTCATTATACTGACGTGAGATATACATTTACAACATTGTTCATTTTGGGGGTTTCGATCCGCATAGTTTTCCAGCACCCTTCCCTCCATCAGTGCCCATTTCCCACCACCAATGTCCCCATTCCCTCCCCCCCCATAGCCTCGCCTCTATGGCAGGTTCTTTATCTCTTTTCTCTCTTCCCTCTCCCCTCTCTTCCTTCCCTTACACATTGTGGATTGTAATACATACACTTAGAGTGACATCATGTGCATTTTTTCTGCCTGTATTCAGTGCTTACTTCTAGGTTGGTATTAACCCTTTCGACATTTATTCACACATGTTCCTTTCTCTGTCTTACCTGATTTTTGACTCTAGACTTTTTTTGCAGCAACATCTTGATACTTTTATAAACTCTTTTTTTGGTTGAATAGTCATATTTAGTAAAAATATTAATTTAGCTTTCCCAAGCCTCATGCCAATGTCATCCTTTTTTGTCTTTTTTGGGTCACAACTAGCAAATGATCAGGGTTACTATTGGCTCTGTACTCAGGAATTTCTCCTGGCGGTGCTCAAGTCACTATATGGGATGTTGTTGGATGACAGGTCTAGCTAGCTTTGGAGCTTTGTTGTTTTATCCACTCAGAGCTATTTACATGTTCTTAAGCCATAGGGTCCATACTAATGAGATCTCTGGAAAGAATGGTTTGAGGCTCTTAGTATTCCTGAAGCAAGCAGATGCCATTGGACTACACTGGCACGTGACAGGGACAAATGGAAACATTACTGGAGCCCACTCGAGCAAATTGATAATTACGGGATGTCAAGTGATCAAGTGGTGTTATCTAGGTTGGGCACAGCTCCTCTTTATACCCACTGGACCCAGTGTGGGACAGTTAGAATTTAGTAGTAGACTACCACCCTGGCTACATTGAGACTATCATATAAGAGTATAGGAAGGATCATACTAGTTTGCCCTCAAGCAGGGGACTGTGACATTCTCAGCATACAGAGAACAAATACTCAAAATCACCCTGTTGCAGATAATAAATAAGAAGGACCTTGTGGTTCTTCCATCTAGATTACATGAGGCCCATGAAATTAAGATGTATTACCTTATACCAGCCCCCTCTATTGTTTTGCATAATAGATAATCTCAGAAGAAGGGATTAGTACTTGGCCTAATTCTTTGTTTATACCTGTAGTTGGTTGTGGCACCACCCTTCTACACTCTTCTACTATCAAGAAGCTGTTTAGGGTTCTTTGTTTACAGGACTCTCCCTGAAGTTAGGATTACTTTTGCGTATATAAGGAGACTGACTTGAGCTACTGCTCTCTCTTTGTTGGGACTCCTTTCTGGTAGGACTCTCTTTGGTGGGACTCCTCATTGGCAGGACTCTCTACCTGGTAGGACCCACTTTGGTGGGACTCTCGCTCTCTCTGGTGGGATCCTCTTTGGAGGGAGACTTGGGCTCTCATGTGTGATCTAAATTCTGACCAGAGCTAGAGTTCTTTCACTATATTGGATTATGGTGGTAGAGCTTTTGTACTATTAAAAGCTGTTTTGGAAGTGGGCCAGAATCGTGAGTTTTTTATTAGTTCCCAGGCAGCCTCAGAGGTAGAAGAGAACTTCTGTCCCTGATACTGTTGGGACCCCAGCGGCTCCCCAACAGGATGCCTTGGATTGAACCTGAGTCAACTGCATGCTAGGCTAACATTCTACTCGCTGTGCTACCATTTCAGGTTACCCTCATAGCAATTTCTTAGGGTAAAAATATTCTTTTTAATTGAAGTAACACTGATTAAAGGCATTTCCTAGGCCTCAAGTATGCAATGTTTTTTTTTTTTTTTTTTTTTGGGTCACACCGGAGATGCTCAGGGGTTATTCCTGGCTCTGCACTCAGGAACCACTCCTGGCGGTACTCAGGGACCATATGGGATACTGGGGATCGAACCTGGGCGGCATGGCCGGCCAGCAAGGCAACAACGCCCTTCCCGCGGGCTATCGTTCTGGCCTAAGTATACAATGTTATGATTTGACCTAACCCACTCTTGTTTCTGACTACCACCATCCTATTAATCTCCTTAAACAATTCTAAAAACAGTGGTTCCCTTAGAGAGGAGAATTATTGTTTGTATTACATCTTGATACAGGTATGATATTAAAATTACCTAAGCAATGGTCTTCCGTAAGAAGAATGGCATTACATGTGTGCAGGAAAGAATCCTCCTCTCAAGTTGGAAGACCAAGGTTTAATCTCAGTTTTGCATGTGACTTGACGTGTGGGTGTTATTGATCTCAGTTCATATCCCTGAGTTTCATTTTTCTTTTTTGAGGAACAAATTAACTGCAAACATTAGAACTGGAATACACCAAAATTTTGATACTCTCCTTTGAAAATTCCATATTCATAATGTCATGACAATATGCACATTCGAACACTTAGAAGAAGAAAGTACGTCGTTTATAATCCTGCCACCTTGCTTTTCTACAGATCTGCCACTCGGCCACTGCTTTAGCTGTTCTTGTAAATTATCTAAGTGCTATGTTTCACTTGGCCTTACCTGTGCATTTTCTATACTGCCATACATCTTTAACATTAATTTTTTATTCCATTGCTTTATTTATTACTGTTATTAACATTTTACATATAAATAGATATATTGGATTGACTCTGAAATTTCAAAAACATGTCAGGGCTAGAAGGATCTTTGGGTGAGCAGCTAATCTTTCATGTTAATTGGAATCCACGGATAACGTGTTCTAAAAAAGAATGTCTGTAACTACAACAGGAAAGTGTAATGACTCTCTTCCAATTGTGCAGCATTAGGTATTAAGTTTTGGTCCTGGAAATTTTTTGCAATGAAAGGTTAAACTTGTCTTCTCAGGTTACCTTCTGTAAAAGGTATTTAAAAATAAATACCTTGAAATATTTGGGATCCTATTCACATAATATGGGGGCAAGCATTTTAATGATAATTGTGCATAACTTATATAAAGAGGTTCCAGACTATTTTGAGTCATAAGTTGAAAGACATACCTTATTTATAAATGGAAATGTAAAGGTAGTTAAATAGTTATTAAATCCCCACATTTCTTCCCATCTCAGAGTAACATGACTATTAAAGAAAACATTAAAATTGTATATCTAATAAAGAACTAAAGTGAAATTCAAGTTATTTAGATAAAGGACACTATATTTATTTAGTTTTGGGTTTTCTTTTTGCTTTTGGGTTTGGTTTTTTTTTTTTTTTTTTGGCTCATACCTGGTGGAGCTCAGGGGCTTACTCTGGGTCTTTACCTAAGCATCACTCCCATTGTGATCAGGGCCAATATGGGGTGGCACGAGTTGAACCAGAATTAGCTTTGTGCAAGGGGAACACCTTACCTGTCATATTATCTCTACTCCACATATGATAAATTTAAAGATCAAGGAAAATGAGGATCTAAGAATCCGTGACAAGTTGCTAAAATTGTGTTTTTGCACTAACGTAGATGGAGACCCTCACAAAAACACCATCCAACCTACCATAGAATAATTGCATGTGGACCTACGTACACAATTAAGTGATGAACTTAACATTCTTGGAGGATGTCTTGTTCTATTGGTCCTGGAGCACTTAGTGAATGCGTTTCAAGTATATAGAAAAAATATATCCTGATAGGCATTAAAAGAACATCTAAAATTAAAAAAAATGGAAGTAGATTCTGGGACCTGATCAAAAGACAGCAGATAGGGTGCTTGTCTTATACACAGCAGACCGGGTTCAATCCCTGGCATTTCATATGATCCCCAAGCACTGCCAGGAATAATTCCTGAGTACAGAGGCAGGAATAACTTTTGGTTGCAGAGTAAGGATCAAATACTGTCAAAACGACAAAGAAAAAGCAAGAAAAAAAGAAAGAAAAAGCTAGATTTATTAAGTATGTATCCATTTGTAGAAATACGTATTTTATGGTTAGAATTGGGGCTTGTGAACTTTTTCTGTAAAGGGTCTGAGAGTAAATATTTCAGGCTTTGATGCTAAGACTTTCTCAGTCACAAAGATTCAACTTTACCTTTGCAGCACAGAGAAGTCATAGAATTTTATAGTAAAACTTAACTGCTTATGATGTTGGATTGCTATGGGGTCAAGTAATTGCATGTGGGGGTTACAGAAAATTGGCAACAATAAAGGTTTCTGAAGTGAACACAAAACATGAATTCAAAATCATCTATGTTATGAATCTGAGGTATTATTGGCTAAGCTCTCCTATGCTTGCAGAGATATATGGAGTGCTGTTAATCTGAGAGTAGGGACAGCAGAATGCAGCTTTCTTATTCCTGAGTACTATGTCTTTGGCCTCACACATACTGTTTGATCACTGTCTGTACGCATAGATTCCCCGAAGTGAATCTTAGCAATTTAAAATAATTCTTATTTAATTTTGTTTAACTGGGGAAAATATTATCTTATTTGTTGTTTTAAATTTCATGTCTTTGACCTCATGGAAGTTTTCTGTGTGTATATATTTTATTTATATTTTAAATAAAGCATTTTATAATATTTATTTCCTCCCATCAAGCTATCCTTGTGGATCCTAAATAGGTTTGTCTAGATTATTCTGCCTCCTGGTCATTTGACTTCTCAAATTTCTGGAGCGCTCAGTGGCTATTTCCAGTCCAAAGCAAGCCAGCATGGTAGCATTCATCTTCAGGCATTTTTAACTTTTCTTCTGGGTTCATAGCCAAGTGCTTGGAACTTTATTTTCAGCTCAGGTATGACCTGTGACCTAGCCTAACTTTTTGCCAGCGACCAAGAATGGCAGAGTTTTGCCTTCTTGTTCCATCCTGACTACTGTGTAGGCTGTCGCCAGCATTGTGAGTGGGAGTTGTCTACATATTACCTGAACCACCTGTGACCTTTGGCTTCTGAATGCCGTGATAGACAAGGTCTGCCTTCTTTCTCCATGAATCCAGATGAGCAAACCGGGAGTGTAACTTACTCCCTCTGGTTGTACTATTTCAAAATCCTCTCAGCATTATGTCCGCATCCCTGAGTTAAATACCATTTCTATTTTCCAAGAGGAACTCTACCCAGCAGACCAGCCTATCACAGCCTGGCTCGCACGGGTGGTTCATCAATAAATGCTGGATTTTGAGATGACTACAAGAGTATGCTACCCGCACGGCAGACCCTGGCAAGCTACCCGTGTCGTATTTGATATGCCAGATACCAGTAACAATTATAGACCTCATTCCCATGACCTGATGGAATGGTTTGAGGCTCTTTATGTTCCTGGAGCAAGCAGTTGTCCTTGGGCTCTACTTGCATGAGAAAGGTCATATGAAGATGTTACTGGTGCCCGCTTGAGCCAATCGATGATGAAAGGGAAGACAGTGATACAGTGATTTTCCAAGAGATAGCATTGGTAACACGGTGGAAGTATTTGCAGAGTTGCAGAAACATTCCTCCAGAACACACATGATGGAATTATTATAGTTACAGAGGGTGCAAGTGCCGCGTTGTTGGTGCCTTGTCTTCTTGGTTTTGGTGTGCTTCAGTTCACAGTATCAGCCACTGCCCCTCCCTGCTAGCTTTCCACTGCTGGGTTGGCTACAGGAACTGAGACAGTTAGGACAGAGATGAGCTGGTTTCTCTTCTCTTTTTGGAAATCATTGTTTGTCACAATTCTAATCACCCTTTCTTTCTCAGCTTATAAATGATAAAATCATTGTGGTATTTTTTCTTATTGCCTGGGTTTGAGAAGTGCCATTCGTAGCTTCCTTTAACATTCCTTGATCAATAATGTTTCTTTCTCTCTCTGTCTCAATTTCTGTTTATGAAACAATCATGTTTTACTTGATTCCTTTAAGCATCTCCGAGAGAAGCAGGACAGGCTATTTTGTCTACAGTTTATAGGTGGAGAAGGGACGTTATAGTGAAGTCTGAAAGTCCACGGACTAAGTGCACCTTGGAATTGCTGGTGGAAACACCATTAGATGTACAGCCTTATCCCTGGTCCATTGGTTTCTTTCTGCCCATAAGACTGTTTCCCTTGGGGGCTGGAGGCGATAGTCCAGCAGGTAGGGCATTTGCCTTGCACGGCCGGCCCGTGCCTGCCCAGGTTCGATCCCTGGTATCCCATATGGTCCCCCAAAGCACCGCCAGGAGTAATTCCTGAGTGCAGAGCCAGGAGAAACCCCTGAAGCATTGCTGGGTGTGGCCCAAAAAGAGAAAAAAATAAATAAAATAAAAAAGACTGTTTCCCTTTTGTGAGTTTCAGATAATTTGTGTCTTAGGCATGAACAACTTTCCTTGAGAGATTTCCTTGATTAATTGTAGCGTTAACTAGAATTGCTAAGATTTCTCTCTGTTGTTGGTCTGGGACCTTTAAGGGAATATGGCACATGCAAATATTCTCTTAAATATATTTTTCTTCTCATAAAAATAGGCATTTTCCAAGGAGACAGTAACACTGAGGAATTATGCCTGTTTTCTGGTGTTCATAATTCCAATCTAACTGATACTTGATTTTCTTTCCTTTAAGGTTTCACCCAGCTGTAAATTACCACAAAACATCACATTCAAGACTCAGTGATTCTGTTCCTATTTTAACTACATGAGGTCTCTGTGTTATGTGACCTTTGTGCTTTGACATTCAGATTTGGGGAACTGGAAATTTAGGAAGTTTTGTTAGGATTTGAATCCAAGTAAATTCCCTTGTGAGTACAAAGACACACAGTTTTGGAATGTTGGCATTTAAAAGGGCTTTTTCTTTCTTTCTTTCTTTCTTTCTTTCTTCCTTTTTTTTTTTTTAAATCCCTCTAGCTTCTTTTACTAGAGGGATGGCCAGTGAGTGGTCATGCTGAGACTAGAATGCTGAGATAAGATGAAAATGTTTCCTCAGTGTTAGTTCTCCTGTGCCAGCATCTTCTTCCCGCCAGGCTTGGAGCCAATCAGGCTGCTTCTGTGTCTGCCCCTGAAGTTCTTGCTCCCTCATGATGATCTGAATGTTTAATGTAGGCACTCAGGATTTGCTTGCACTGCTAATGATTTGAACTTGTTTCTTGTTGATAAAATGTTGGTATTCACAGTTGAAAACTAACTTTTCAGGATTTTGAGGTGTGCATGCGTGCATGCGTGCGTGTGTGTGTGTGTGTGTGAGAGTGTGTGAGAGAGAGAGAGAGAGAGAGAGAGAGAGAGAGAGAGAGAGAGAGGGTGTGTAGGTGTGATTAGGTGAGGGCACTTGCTTTGGGAAGCAAAATAGATACAAATATTTTAAGCAGAAATGATTGAATGCAGATTGTTAGTACTTTAGATTAATTGGAAAGAGCTTGTGGAACAGGCTCAAGGATAAGTTTTAGCTATCAATTCAAGAAACAGTTACTGTCTCTCTCACTGTTGATTCAGTAGAGACACGTGAGGCAATGTCGAATCTGCTGCATTTAATAATAATAATCATTGTACTTGGGAACCGACAATTAAGAAACCGAGATTAAGAAATTGGGATAATGAGATACACTTCCAGTTCTGACAAAGTTGTTTCTTGATAACCTCAATATTGACCACTGAATATAAAAACCAGAGGTATAGAAAATTCCATGATCATAGTTTCTGCAGAATGCAGCCAAATTAGTGGTGATATGGCCTCCATTTTTGGCTTCCCTGTTGAAGCACCTATCATTTGGCAGAATCTCCTTTGTCATCAAGCCTTAACTTCAAGCCCCTTAACAATATGGCAAGTGTAGTGTTAATTTGTCAGATACAACAAAGTCAGGGTAAAGATTTGCACATCCTGGTCTTGTCTCCATAAGTCTTTGTATTTGGAAGAGTGAGTCTGCTTGAACAATGACATTCCTTAGCTCTCTCTTTGTCAGTGTAATGAATTACATAACAGAAGGGAATGCAACAGTTTTACTTTAGGGAATCCCTAAGGGGAATTCCTAATTATCAGAAAAAATGCCATAAGGAGGGAAGATTCTTAGCTAGGAGAGTATTTTAAACTGTTTTGGTTTCAAATATCTTGGAAAGTACTTCGGCAGCATGCACTACTATGGTATACAGTGCTTCCCATGTACTGGGGAGTTCCACTGTTGGCTTGGCAAGGGTTGGTATCTTCCTCTTTGATTCTTCCCTCCTTCTCTGCCCTCTCAGAATACACATTCAGAATTTGCAGTGGATTCCATGTAAAATAGTTTTGTTAAAATGGATTAAGTGTACTATTAGCCTGCGGGACTGAACTGAATGTTCAGGGGGTCTGAGATCCACTTCCAGTGGTCCTGAACCAACTGGGCTGTTGGTTTAATGCTCAGACATGGTGATTCACTGCTGCTCAAACTCAGACATTGTGAGGGTCATCAGGGTCACCCTGGCAGTATGTCCTGACTTCTCAGGCTATACCCAGCCGTGTTTAGGAGCCAGCTGATGTCAGGGATTGAACTTTGAGACTCCAACATGCAAGGCATATACTACAGTTCTTTGAACTATCTCCTTGATTCTTGCAGTGATTTCTTTGCTTTGTTCTTTCTTAACTCTTCTGTCACCCTGCTAAGAAATGTAAAGTGATCTTAAGACATCTGAAGTTTTACTCTAGTAACCTAGAGAATAAATATACACCCATTTTATTTCTGTTTCTTGGCCACACCCTTATTTTTCCTGTTTCAAGTTGAGAATCAGGCAAACTTGTTTTGCTTGAAACCAAATAAACCTTATTAAAAAATCACATTTGACGCGGATGGGGGTAGGGTACAAGAGGAGGCTGGTGGTAAAAATAGAATTAGAGCGAATAAGCTGGTTATTAAAGGAACTATTATAATCCTTGTTTTAGGAAAATGTCTGTATGAGTAGAATTGTTGATAATAGCTTTTGCTAAATTTTTGCTGTTTCAAGCTTCCACAGAATCATTCTGGTACATTTCTACCTTTTTACTGGGATATACTAATTTCTGGAGCAATTGCTTTTCCCCCAAATTCCTTCTGATTGTCTAACGTGCTCAAGTGAGTTTGTAAATCCCTAAGCATGCTAGGTCTTTGGTCAGGTGTTGTTTTGAGGACAGAAAATACCATTAGGTTGGTGTTACAAGAATAGTGCAACAATAAAAACGTTTAAACGGGAACACTTTTGGAGAGTGAAATGGAGCACATTTGGTGATTTCTTGGGTACAGTAGCAATCATTGGACGCATGGCCACTTGGCGTATAGGGGATGGCATGAAAGTGTTTAAAATGTGAATTAATATGACTCACAAACCTTAGGCTTCCTTTCTTCTTTTGTAATAATCACTTTCCAGGTACCAATGATGGGATAGACTGTATCATGTACAAGGGAAAATAAAGATGAGGATGACACCATTTTTGTTTTTAATTTCCTCCCTAATCACTGTTTTAATACTATTCTAGAGCAGTCTATTCTCAACATGGCTGATAACGTTGGAAGAGTGAAGGAGGTAATGTATTTTATGCTTCCCCTGAAATTGAAGTGTATTCTGCCAAAGGATTAAGATTTAAATATAGTCCAAACTGCTATACCAAATCATTTATTTTATACATAAGTTTTCTTTAAGATTTGGCATGAAGAATGTGTAATTACTAAAGAAAAGTTTTAAAACTGTTGATTGGAGATTTAAAATTTTATATTGTTCTCTAGTTTATAAGGCTAATTTAAAAATGGAATAATTGTGCTTTCAAAGCTTAGAACATGGGGAAAATGGAGGAGAGAATACATAATTTAAATAATAGGCAGAGCTACTATGGTTATAAGAGAACCTTAAAGTTCACATTTAAATGGGGGCAACTAAAGATGATTGTTATGGGAATACAGATTACAATTCCTTATCTTTTACCTTTTATAACTTTACTGCCATGAAAGGGAAAATCTTGTGTGCTAATGAGTTCCTGGTCAAATGATATATCATCAAACTTCTAGAGAGTTGTTTAAGTTTCACAGTGACTTCCACATTAGAAGTGATGTTTTTACTAATAATTTCCTTCTTCTTAGCTAGCAAGAATCTGTACTGTATAAGGCTTATCTCATTAGGTATGACTTTACACATGCCTAACTTTGTGTATGTATTATTTCCCGTGAACATTAGTAATTTTAGTATATTCATCACTCATTTTATTGCTTTTTCATGATAATAATTTACAAAGATGCAGTAGATAAAATATTAATATACTTATCGGGGCACATTTAAAAGGGATTTGCATCCACTATTGTCAACCTGAAACTGAGCCAAAATAGCCTGGCTTGTTTTCACTCAGCTGTCATTGGTTAAGGCTTCTAGAGATTTCTTCTCTGTTTCAAAATCTTGATATAAAAGTGGAACAACTTCCAGCATGATTTATGAGAAAGGTCATCAGTTGAAAATTGTTTCAGATTGTTTTGCTATTAAATGTTAAATTGCAGAACTAGTTTATCTCTTACATAATTTGAATTTATAACACATTCTAATAAAAAGTTTGTTTTTTTTTCATACCATTTGAAATACTGAGAATTTTCTCTGGGCTTTTAAATTACTGTTAGGCAAAAAATATCATTTTAAACATATAATAAATAAAATTGATTTGTTTTCTGAAATTCTACTTCATGGACTTTGAAAGTTAGATTTTTTCTTTCCTATGTTACTTTTTTTATTTATTGACATTTAATATTTGGGTATTGAAAATATTCAGCAATATGTTCTATTTTAACCTTAAAATAAAATAGGTTTGGGGCTTAAGGATTAATAACAAGTAGAGAAGCAATTACTAAATTTGAATGTTTGATTAGTTGTGACCTTTTTTAAGACCAAATAACATCAATTCAAAATAAACTAACTCAATACTGTCTACAAGTTTGTGTTGATCAGTAGTTTTTCCACAGAAGTTATCATATTCATGGAGAAAATGAAATATTTCTACTTTTCAAATTATAACTAAAATATGCTTTTAATTATTCTGTTTAATGAGCTATCAAAATTAGGTAGTTATAGAAGACCATAGGAAAATATAAGCAAACTTGATAAGAAAATATCAATTAGGGCATTCCTTAAGTGCTAATAAAATTCTATGGCCTGTATGATGAGCAAAACAGATTTATGAGAAAGAAGATACAGAATATTTATTATCTCATAGTGATCTTTATAAATTTAGTATGAATTTACACAATATAATGCAAGTTTGAAAAACTTGTCAGGAATGAAGTAAGTAGCAGTTAACTGGGATCTCTCCAGTTATGAGTTGACTTCAAGTAAGATTTCAGATAATACAAAAAGGTTTGCAAGGATTCGGCGTTAATACTGATTTATTTTTCCCCATTGTTTTTTTGATGATGGTGGAGTGGAGGCAAGCTATCAACTAGGATTTTAAAGTTCTTATAAATCAGATTAAAAGCAATTCAGGGCGTTTTTCCAAAAATCGCGTTTGCACTTTATTTGTTTTTACATTTTATTTGTTTATTTATTTGTTTATTGCTTTTTAATTTTAGTTTTTATTGAATCACTATGAGACACAAAGTTCCAAAGCTATTCATGGTTGGGTTTCAGTCAGACAATGTTCCAACTTCCATTTCTTCCCTAAAAGTACCTTCAGTTCTCCCCACCCCCCCCTGCCTGCCTCTCTCTCTCTCTCTCTCTCTCTCTCTCTCTCTCTCTCTCTCTCTCTCTCTCTCTCTCTCTCTCTCTCCCTCTCATCATGATTGTTCCTTTATCTACTTTCAGCACACAGTTCTTATCCAGACTGATCATTTCCCTCTGTTACTGTCACAGGTCTCTTCTCTATCCCAACTGCCTTCTACCCAACACTTGAGACATACTTTCAACCGTGGACCAGTCCTGGCCCTAGATTCTGCTGTCCTTGGGTGTTAGTTTCATAGGATGCTTTTTATATCCCACCAGTGAGTGCAGTCGTTCTGACTCATTTCACTCAGCATATCTCTGTGTCCATCCTTTTATAAGCTAATTTCATGACTTGTTTTTTCCTGGTGGCTATGTAGTATTTTGTTGTGTAGATGTGCCATAGTTTCTTTAACCAATCATCTGTTCTTGGGCACTTGGGTTGTTTCTAGATACTGGCTATTGTGAGCAGTGCTATGATGGACAGAGATGTGTGTTTGTTTCCTACAATGTATTTATCACTGTCACTGTATCGCTGTCTTCCAGTTCATCATCGATTTGCTCAGTGGGCCCCAGTAACATCTCCATATGTCCTGTCTCATGCTAGTAGAGCCCAAGGGCATCTGCTTGCTCCAGGAACATAAAGAGCCTCAATCCATTCTGGAATGAGGTCTATAATTGTTACTGGTATTTGGCATATCAAATACAACACAGGTAGCTTGCCAGGCTCTGCCGTGCAGGTAGCATACTCTTGTAGACAGGTAGCATACTCTTGTAGCATACTCTCACTAAGACATTTATCTTAGTTTAGAGTATTTATCCTGCAGTGTATTTATCCTGCAGTGTATGTTTGTTCCCCAGGGTATATTCCCCAAAATGGTATTGCTGGGTTGTGTGAAAGCTCTTCTTCTATTAATCTAGTCATTATTTTCTTTGTATAATACTTTCCTTTTCTTTTATTAAGCTGATGCTTGGGTCTTAAATTTTTTTTTTCTGAGAAATATTTCTGGTTTCAATTCTACGAAATTCCTAAGCTGTTGCTGCATTTTGAAGCTTTGAAGCATTTCTTAAAATATGACTGAATTACAAATATCATTGGGTAGACTATTCTTGCTGAGGTATCCATTTTATTTGTTTATTTATTTGTTACTCTCTGCCACAATTTTCTTTTGAACAAAAGAGTCTCAATTGATATACCTGCTCTGATCTTAATGTGCCTTTCCTTGTATGTAAGTTATTTCTTTGCTTCTTAATATTCTGTCTCTCTCATTGGCAGTTGATTTTTTCTTGTGTCCATGTTGCCAGTGATAGGATTGTACTTTAATGTTAATTTACATTCATATTATTCTGGCTCGATGTTAATTGTCATTTAATATTTTGAGTTGTCCCCTATCTACCTTCATCCTATAATCCATAGTGCTTGGAACTCATAGGAATTAAGCCAGCCTACAGCAAGATATAGCAATTCAACTTGCATGTTTGATGGCAGAATAATTGAACAATAGTTTAGTGGAATGGTTGCATGCATGTAGTCATTAATTCAGACAGATAATGAGGTAGAGAGAGCACAAGAGACTAATGGCAAATTCTCAAGTTTTGACTAAGCTAGAAATTACACGCAAATCCTTGCATCCAAGTCCAGTGTTTCCCCCTTATTTCCAACTGTCTTTCAGAGAGCCTATATAAAGGTTTGGCATTTCTATAAGTTTTTTCTAGTCACCCCTTCCGAGTAATGCCAGCTGTCCATGCGGCGAGTGAGGCATTTAGCCAATGCTGGACCAAAAGTGCCTGTAAGAAGTTGAGTGACTGCATTGACATTTTCAGTCTGTGGTAGATCCTGAGTTGTCCTTCCAGGGTTTTATGGGACCTGATGCTTCAGAGGAAGAGTGATTACATCTGCTATTCAACTAACAATTGTGTGTAATTTTTCAGCCTGCTTTACTTATTCCTTCACGTCTTCCCACGCTTCCGTCACATGCCACCGCATATCTGCTTTGTAATTATACTGGTAGGGACTTACCTACACCATTTGGAAGAAAGGTTTGTCTAAAGTACTTATTTACTTGTGCATAATAAATCTTGATTGATACCTTAGTAATCTCTAAAATCAATCTAAGAGTCTCTCTCCCACAAGGTGGGGGATTGAGGAGTCTGAAAAATAGCAACAGGAAAAGAAGTGATGAAGAGGGTTGCTTGCTGACTGATGAGTTAAGAGGAGAATCGGAGACGATGTAAATGTTCCGTGCATCACTTTTAGATGTTTTTGATTACTTTTACTCTTCGAACTTCTATATCATCTCAAATATTTGGGAATAGGGTTGTGATTAGTATTTATCCCATCCAATTCCCTCATTTTCAGTGGCAGGGACAGGAATCTCAGGAAACAGACATTGCATCATGAGCTTGTGGTATCGTTCAGACTGTACACATGGCCAGAATTCAGAAGACTGAATGCCTAAATTCTGAGGTATTTAAATAAAATGATTATTGGTAAGCACCTTGTACCATTTTGAGATATTATTAAGAAAACACTTGTATGCTCTTGAGGACATTCACTTTGGTGGTACTGATTTTTTATATCACGAGAAATGACAGTGAACTACCCCCAAATTATGAGAATATATTGCTTATTCAATGGAAAACATTTTGGACAGAGACAAGTCCTAAACATTAGTCTTACATGAAGTAATTTTTTGACTTTTCATTCAAGTAGCACTTCAATCTCCCTATTATTTTGTCTTGCAAAATAGTAATGCATGTATCTGTCTATTCATTCAGCTTCATTCAGCAAAACTGACCAAGAGCCAGATTGGGTTAGATAAGGGAGACTTAATGATGAATACGACATGCTTTGTATATTTACATAAGTGCGTAAGTAAGAAATTTCAAAATTTGGTTACTAATACATTCTTAAATATCACCGGTGTGTTTGTTATGTAAAGAAAAACATTTCCTTCAAGCTTTATCACTTATTGTTAGATAACACAATGCAATGTCTGGCTGATTGTTTTTAAATTTTGTCTTTAATGTTTTAAAAAAGGAATAAATTTATTTTGGAAATGAATAGAACTTAAGCAAATACTTCAGTTTTTTTGGATGGTGATGACTTGGTTTGTTCACATGTATTTAGAGCTGCTTACTAATTCTGTGACTATTAAATATCTCTGTACTGTGACCCTATCTTTTCTGTACTTGTAAGTGAAAATTAGTGGCCAATGTCTGGACATTTATGGTATGAGTTGGGTAGTTAGGTCAGACATTTGGCTTCATCATTTTGTGCTCCTGTTGCTAATTATAATGATGTTGGATGGAATAGAAAATAGAGAACCTTATAACAACAGAATCCAGGTGCAAGGAATGGAGATCAGAGGTAATAAATTGCTCCTAAATGACTACTGCTTTCGGATGTTGGCCTTTCTTTCCTCCAGATCTGTTGCCATGGTGAAAGCCTTGACTTTGTGCTGGAAGGCCAGTACTAAAGTTTAAACTTGGCTGTTTGTGAGCTGTGTATGTTTTAGCAAGTTCCTTCCACTTGTTTCAGCCTTAGATTCTTGATATGATACATGTGGGGGATGATACGCTTCATGTAACAGGATGATTATGTGGTCAATAGAAGTCCCCTTGGCGTATAGTAAGTCATCAAAGAACATTTGTGAATTGTTTTCTTTCTATGGCTTTCTTGTACCTGCTGAATAGCTATGAGTACAAGGCTGAAAGGAACAGCAGGTTAATAAATGAAACTTAGTTGATTCTTTTAAATGACTTTACATGTGACAATTGTTCCTAAAATATCCAAAGCTGGGGAGCAGCAGGTCTTGTCTTTCTTCAATAGGAGAATCTGGCTTAAACGAGACCCATTATTCTTGTTTTCTGTTTCTCTGATAGTACTTGTGCATTTTCAGAATCTCAGAGGGGATCTTCCTTTTTCCTTCTTGCTTTCATGACTATTAGAGGTTTAGAGTGAAACTGAATTGTGCCAGAGAAAGTAAGAGCAGCGTACGCTTGGGTTTAGCGATGTCAGCTCTCACCACTGTTCATCTTAATTTTTAGACTGAGTTTGTGTGAGAGGCTGAGAAGTCCCAACTGACACGTAGTTAATGTATTCACTGATTTTGTGAGATTTCCTCATGTCCATTTGCCTAAGTGAGGTTTTCCTTACTATTTATTGTGCCACTGTGAGATATCACAGCAGAGCCTGGCAAGCTACACATGTTTTATTTGCTATGCCAAAAACTAGTAACAATTTTGGACCTCAATTCCATGACCTGAAGAATGGTTTGAGCCTCTTCCTGTCCCTGGAGCAAGCAGATACACTTGGGCTACACTTGCTTGCAACAGGATTTATGGAGATGTTACTGGTGCTCGTCCGCTTGAGCAAAATCGATGATCAACGGGAAGACAGTGAAGACAGTGACAGTGAGACTGTGATACTTAATAGTTACTTAACTATTGCTGAATTTTAGAGAAGGGAAGTTCTCAATAATGTTACAACTGATTAGGATTTTACAGATATTCGTTTTGCACCTGAAAGTGTCCTATGTTGTCAGTTTTCACTGGAAAATGTTGAGGAGAGAGCTGGGACTGTCAATACTCCAGGCAGTACTATTTATCCCTCTCCTAGCCTCTGTTTTTAAATGAATTTTTAATCGCCTAGAATTATCACTATTATTGGATTCCTCTTTAAAGAGATACAATTTCTAGCTTTTGTTTCTCTATCTAACACCTTTAAAAACTAGCTCTCTTTCTCCTGTAAACTTTCCCCCCCTCAAGTGATGCTGGGTTCCTCATTTCAGAGTGACTTGTTCCTTATCCCATAGAAATACCCCTTCATACCTGAGCTCACATCAATTCTTGACTTATACTTATTGCTCCACTTTTCAACAGAGCTGCTTTGAATTCACAATTCTTAATAACAGCTATTCCTGTCTAGTGTTTGCTTGCTTCTGTGACATGAACCACCTTTTAATATGCTCCCCACCTTCTTATGTAAAAACATCTTTCTAGGGTAGTCTCTAATCTCCTTGAGTACAGGATGAGACTGATTCATCTTATGCTTTAGTGCCAGACTAATAAATTCATTCATTCAATAAATTAATAGACTTTTTATTGAGTGCCTATCATGTATTAGGACTGGGACTATAAGATGATAATTACTTCCACTTTCAAGGATTTAAGCGTTTAATCAGAATACATGTAAGCAGAAAGGTAGAGTGACATGCATAGAATATAGGGATGGCTGTATTCCAGGTGATGTGAAAATGTGGTAGAGGGTTCCTAACTTGAACCAGAAGATAGTTCATGAGTGCCATAATGTCAGGTGATGTTCAGCATCTAAATGATGTGTAGTGATAGATGAGATATCATTTGTAATTGAGTGGTAGATTAATTGAAAGTGTATAGAGAAAATATATCTTAGAGCAAATGGATGGATTTCTAGAATAATATAGTTGCTGTAAAATTACTGCAAAAGAAATATAAAACTACTGTTATATCAGCTATAGCAAATATTAGTAAGAAGTTTAATTTTAAAAAAGTTTCATATAAGATGACTTTCCACTTAATTTAGATAAATCTTTACCAGAAAATTAAAATCTTCACATTAAATTAACCCAAATATTAGGGAAACATTTAGAATCTACATATAAAATTAAAAATTGTTAGATAAAACAGCAGAGAGAAACGCATCTATATATCATCTCTGATTCATTAAAATTTCAAAATACTGTGTGACTAAGTCATATGATTTTCTAGGAATGCAAAGATGGTTCAATACCTGGAATTCTGTCAGCATGATTCGTTATACTACAAAATTAATGCAGCAAAAACAAGAGGATTGTACCAGAAATGAAGGAAAATATAGTTTCTAAAAAGGCATAGTTAATTAAAGAGATAGCCTTTTATTTATTGACTCATTTGTTTATAATCTTTCTCCAAGGGTTTTTTAATTAGCATTGTGATGATGTTGTGAAACCACCCAGAAGCTTCCAGTTTATTGACTCAGTTAGACAAGGAAATAAAGACCTGCCATGTAAATGGTTGCAAGTGTGGAGAAAGTACTAGAAGAAACTTGCTATTTTCCCCCTTTTGAGTGGGTAAGAAGCAGTGAACACTTACCCAGTGGACCTTTGTGCAATTGTGCCAATTCTGGTGAAACCTAGCAGTGAAGGCCTAGTAGCTTCCACCCAGACAGACTTTCTGATGCTAGATATTGAACTCAGGGCCTCATACTTCTAGGCATGCACTCTCATCTCTCTTCCTGACAAAAACTACTATTCTGAATGGGAACTAAGGACATACCTTTACAGAATCAGAAACATTGCTCTAGTCAAGAGGAAACACAGGGCTTGACTCAAAGTGAAGCGAGGTAAATAGATAAGCCTAAACACAAGCAAAGCACTCCAGGGTCATTGTAAATTCATGTCATTCTGTCACTGTGGACCTACAGAAAAATGGATGAGAAGATGTTACAAATCTCTTGGATAATCAGTTTATCTTGAGAGGGAACAGAGGAGGTACCTCAAGGGGGAGGGCAGTATGTGGTACTTTATGAAGCTAAAGGTAATGAAAATGATGATGGAAACAATGCTTTGTTAGTTTTCTCCTTATTGAATTACCAACACACAGTTATGAAGTTGTTCTTGATAGGGCTTCAGTTATTCAATGCCCCAGCACCCATCCCTTCACCGGTGCACATTTCATATCCCCAAAGTCCCCAGTTGCCCTCCTGCCACCCCTTTCTTATTGATAATGGAATTAAAATTGGTTTTCTTCTCCCGTCCGTTGCTCTTCTTTTTCTATCTGTGGCATGTCTTAAAAGCTTAGAATTCTCTAATCAATTGGCAGTGTGGGATAGCTCTGGAAATGTGTGCCTGTGCTTTAAAAATCACTGCGGGCTATATTAAACTGTTTTTAAATAACTTAAACAACTTATTCTACTTCAGAATAACTTTAGATTCACAAGAAAGTTGGAAAGATAATATTAACCATTTTATATGTATAGATACAATTTATACTACAAATGTGCCTAGTGCATTAAAATTTCCAACTTCTGTTTTATCTTTTTTGTTCTCCTCACTTTAGTCCTGTTGAAAACGGAAGAAACACCTTTTCCCATTTTAGTGGAAAACTGAGAAACAATTACAATATATAAATCCAAATTATACTCCCTGAATTCTGAAAGATGGGCTTGTGTGTGTGTGTTATAATATCAAATGATTCTAAAAATGCTGCCAGATTCAAGAACCCTGAGCAAATCAAAATGATGTTTGATTTCTTTTTTTTTTTTTAATTTTATTATTTTCCCCCAAATGTTATTACACCATTTTAGACATACAATTGAAAGATGCTCATGTAGAGTTTTGGTTCTACAGTGTTCCAACACGCATCCCTCCACCCAAACCCATCTCCCATCACCAATGTCCCCACCTCCCTCCCCCTCCCGCACCTCAACTACTTGGCAGATTCTGTATGTCATTTCTTTCCTCTTTATATCTCCTTCCCACCAAACTTTCCTGCTCTTCGTGGAATGATGTTTGATTTCTTTACAGCCTTTATGTTGTACCTCAAGGGTCAGGTATAGGGGCCGGGATATGCAAAACAGAGGTCTGGCCCTTTCTAGGAAGTCATCACCTAGAATGTTGATTTATAATTTCCCTATGCCAGGAATAATCCAGTACAGCTATACAAGCCCTGTTCTCCAAGTTTAGGGCAGCGATTTGGTAAGCGGGATCCTACTAGCAGAGCGCTACAAGCAGAGTGAGAGGTCATGTCCTCACAGGCTGCAGTACCAGAAGCCTTCTGTCTACCTGTTGGTCTCCTCCTCCATTCATGTGTAGGCTTCCACTGAGAAAACTACCTCAAAGATCCATCACTTTGCCCAGCACATATACAGTCTATAACACACTGATATGATCTCATCAGTTGTTATAAGATCTTTGTTATTTAAGGCGGACAGGGCTTTATGTTTCATTAGAAAGGAGTGAGGTTACCTGGAAGGCAGCAGATGGGGCTGCCCCAGGTCATATCATTCATCCTGGAGTGACCTGGTGTTACCCAGGCCAGCCTGTGCCCTTTCTCCCCATTTTTCCCAACTTTCCCTCTTATTGCTCTCTCTTCCTGGCCATGCGACTTAAGAAACCTTTATTTTTTCTTGCATTTCCAAGGCTCTCTGTTTTTACACACATCTGGAAGTAATCACATAGCACTCTCAATTAATTCAGTTCAATTAATAAATTGCTGTGTGGATTTGGGCTGGGAGTGGGTATAGGGTATCTTCCGGCCCTTTCTTTGCTGTAGAGCTCTTGTAATCAGAGTGGAGAGCCCTCCAACTACAGTGATAGTCTCTGGGGCTTAGATTCTGCCTGCAGCCTGCCCAGAGAGGTGCTGGCTTCCCCTGCTAAAAAAATATAGTGCATTGTGATTTGATCAGAATGCCTCCTGCACTGGGCTGTCCTCCTTCGTTAGACCCCTTTTTGATAAAGGTCAGATAGGGGACATTAGTTCTGCATAGCTCTTGTTGGGTGTTACTTTGGCACTTCAGGCTGACTTATGCATTATAGATGTCGCAATCATTAGCCACTAAATATTAGTCATTGTCCTTTAGTCCTTTTTAGTCATTTTGACAAAAAAAAATTCCCTCCCAAATTCCATGTGTCTCTCGGTGTAGGGATAGGGCTGTTTGTGACCAAGAGACTCTCAAGCCTCTTTCCGCACACCTGATATGCCTTTGTTTCAGAAATAAACATTTAATGGGTCTTTAATATATAGCATTTACATTCAAAATTCAAACTTGTAAGCAGGGTTGGCTGTGTTTTGGAGCCACCCTACTTTTAAGCTTTCTGCAAGCTTTCTTTCCTCAACCCTCCTTTCAGCAAAACTAGACATTAAATGCTTTATTCTTTCCTTCCTCTTCAGTTTTGCTAAAGTTGTTTGGGCCTGACCTCTACTTGGCCTTCAGAGGTCTCCTCTGAAGCTCATCTCATGAGTGTGGGCTTCTTCATGTTGATCTCTGCAGGAGGTTGGTGTATCTTTCTCTGTATCCTGACAACACTTTCTTTAACCTCATTTATTTAACTTATCAGTTTATTTAGGTAAGAAGTCACAACTTAATTGGTGTGCAGTTATTTTAATCGATGATCTATAAAACTGAAGCTGTTTTCCAATATTACTTGCTAAGATTCTTTTATAAATGTTAGGCGCCATTTATTAGGCATATCTATTTCTTGAAGGGTGATAGGAACTAAATTAAGTAACTGTTAGAAAATGACGTTCAAAATTAATTGGGAATATTTAATTTTTCCCTCACAATTCTTCCTTCTGCTTCTTTCTTCTCAGAGAGCCTTTTCAAAACCTCAAGATAAAATAATTCAGTGAGGTATGATAGGGCCATTTTCATACCTATTTAAAAACAATCTTTTTTTTAAATTTTAGATTCCAACAATGTCTCACCCATCTTGGCTGCCACCCAAAAGCACTGGTGAGCCCCTTGGCCATGTGCCTGCTCGGATGGAGACCACCCATTCCTTTGGGACTCCCAGTATTTCAGTGTCTACACAGCAACCGCCAAGAAATTTGCACCAGTTGTTGCTCCAAAACCTAAGTACAACCCGTATAAGCAACCTGGAGCAGAAGGTAAGTGTGGGTATATCACGGTTTTCCTGGTGAAAGTTGAATATAATAAAGGTGGTTTGCAATGTAATGTTGTGTCTGATAAAGGTGGCCTAAGAAGTTCTAGTTTTAGTTTGGGGGTGATAGCTCCAAGTGCTTAGGGCATGCTTTGCTTCAGAAAACCTGGGTTCTACCCCTGGCACCCTTAGTCACAGCTTACTAAGAGCAATCCCTGAGGACTGAGTAGGGTACACCATGAGCGTGTCTGTATTTGACTCCCACAAACACACAAATGTTATAGTGTTGTTAGATGAAGAAACATCTAGAATCCTTCACAAGTTTTTAAAAACCTTGATACTGCCCGTCAGGGGTACTGGAAAATATAGCGAGGTGGTGGAAGCTTTGGGTGTCACTGAGAATGCGTTGTTTATTTGCTGAATGAAGATAGATTTCTGAAAAGAGATTGGTAGGCCAGATTAGTTTGGGAACCTCAGATGGCCAACTCTTCATTTAGAGAAAAACAGATTGAGAGACCTTCTGGGTTAGAGAAGTATGAATACTCTGTGAGCTAAGACAAGACCAAAAATAAGAACTCTGGTATCTTCATTCATAGCTCAGAGCTCTTCTACTTCATTATCCTCCACCCATAGTACATTATTTCATAGAGAAATATGTGCACAGTCTTCGATCACCTAGAGACATTTTTTCAGAAGATGGACCACATATATGCCAGTGGTCCCAATACGTATACTGTGTAGCCTAAGTGTATAACCGGCTATATAATCTAGGTTTAACCTAGAAACTCCCCAACACACCACCACCTTACCCTTACATTGGCCCCCCCCCCCCACCCCCCAGCCCCAATAACTGACCCCCGCCTCACCAAACAACCCCACATGATTTATATCGTTGCATTCATTCATACAACAGTAGTCAGCAAACAAGATTGCCTAACGATATAATTTTCATAACATTAGCCTATTATTATGACCCCTGAGGGTTATGCCATCCAATCATCGTGCTTTCTTGCCATAGGACCCGAGTGTTCCAAGATTCTGTCAGGTAGTGGATGGTAGAAATCTACAGAAAGTGAATCTAATAATGCACATGGAATTATTTTGCTTTGGGGGTTATTTTTCCTCCCTTAGGAGGAATTTTACCAAAGGATAACATTTTGCCAAAGGATAATTTTACCAAAGGATGAATTTGTCCAAAGGATAAATTTTTACCAAAGGATAAATTTTACCAAAGGATAAATTTAATTTTAGCAAAGGATAACATTGTCCTAAGAGCTCTGTGAGAGCTGCATTGTTTGAGACTCCCAGGCCTTTGTGTTAAACACCCGGGTGTGGTGGCATCGGTATAAGTATATTCAGTTTTTATTCGTCTTTGCTTGTTGAGTCACACCCAGTGATGCTCAGGGTTACTTCTGGCTCTGCACTCAGGAATCATTCCTGGCAGTGCTACAGTGACCAGATGGGATGTCGGGATCGAACCTGGGTCGGCCAAGTGCAAGGCCAACACCCTACCAGATGTGCTATCGCTCCAGTCTCACCTGAAGACTTGCATGTGCTCACCATCTCCTCTCAGGTGCCTGTGTCCATCTTCACTACATGATCTTCTCCTCAGGCACTTTATAGCTGGTCATGCTCTTCACACCACTAATGGCAGTAACTCATTCAAATCCTTGAGACAGAAACTTAGACCTAATAAACAGATCACTTGTTTTCTGGGAGCCGAGAGGGAAGAGCCAGAAAAGGGAATTCAGCAACCCAGTCTTATTTTTTTCTCCCTGCCCTACTTTCACAAAATTACCTTACGCTATCCATGATGCTGCGGAGACAATGTGAGCATGTTTGTTTTAGAATTTTTGCATCATACTGATTCATGTTCCAATATAGCTCTGTCATCTCTTTCCCTCTGGGTCCCCTTTCTGTTCTCATTGAATACTTTGCTGGCCTCTTGGTATTTTAAGAATGTGGTCTAAAACTTAGGTGTTTAACTTGTGTAAGGTTGGACACGTAGGCACATCAGAGGGTGGACAGAAATGCCCAGACAGTCTTGAAACATGGTTTTAGGCTTTTGTGTATCATTTCTCCAGAGAAGGTAACCAGAAAACCATCCAAGAGCTGATATGGAAGACAGTGAAGTGAAATCTTTGATGTTTTTCTGGTCTCTATGTTAATGTCTTGTATTTTATTGCTCTGAGCTAAGCTGCACGTTTACATTATTGAAGATTTAGTGAAATTGGTTTTCTTTTCCCTGTTTTTCTTTAGTGATTACAGGACTTACCAATGATATTGGGAAGGAAAGAAAGAAACAAACAAACAAAAAAATTCTTCCCAAAGATATGAGACATGTATGAGCTTTCTTATTTATCCTTTATCTGCTAAAGAGCAGGGATGCTTTTGTGTCTCCTAACATTTGGGAAATGCTTAGATGGACTTTCCACTAATATATGGGGAGTAAAGATAGATTATGTATAGAGTGAATGACTGGGAGGGGTATCTTAGTAGGGATGAGAGCTGATACATATCCAAAGGGCCTGGTGGAGGCAGTTTCTTTATTAATTTAGTTATTATCTCAATTTAACAAATGGCACATTTTAGAGAAAGGAGAAAGGCATACCAAGTCTGCTTTCAGACCTTCCATTCCACTATGAGTCACCATGTATTAGTCCATTTACAAATATTTAAAGAACTGTGATTGACAAAGTTATTGAGAATTGAGTTTTAGGAATACAATGTTCTAATTTTTTTACCACCAGGATAAACTTTCCTCCACCAGTGTTCCCTCTTGCACCTTCCACCCTCACCTACCCCACCCGCCATCTTTATAGGCACATTATAAAGTTTGGTAGTTTCAATTTAGATCTCTTGATTCACTGTGGTTATTTATGACTGTGCCTTGAGTATGGAGCTATTGGATGACTATCATCACTTTGAATAGTCTGACTTCAAATAATGTTCACTACTTCACCCACTGTTTTTTTCTTTCTTTTCTTCTTCTGCTCCTCTAGCATGTTCTCTAATATTTTACAGTATTTTTCAGTTCTGTCTTTTTTTCTTGTGTCATGATACGCAGTATGTTATCAGTCTAAATCCTATGGTTATTACTTTCTCTAAGAGTCACCAGACTAAATCCCATGGTTATCACCTTCTCCAAATGTCTAGGTCGGGTTCAGATGAAAAGTAACTTTTCTCACTTATCTGGATTCCCTCATATATCTTTACTATGATTTTTCAGATTTCAACGTATTTTGTTATTTTCTTTCTTTAGTTATTCTGTTCCTACTGGACATATACTCTTGTAGTCACTTGTCACTTGTGTTCCGGTTGTTCATGGATTTGCTTGAGCAGGCACCAGTAACATCTCCATTCATTGGCAATGAGGTCCATTATTGTTACTGTTTTTGGCATTCAAATACACCCTGGGTAGCTTGCCAGGCTCTGCTGTGGCTCTGGGTTCATCCCATGGGGCCCAGTCTTTTTCTATGTCAGACCATACACCATCCAGGGCCCATGGGACAGAGCCCTGGGGATGTAGGCAAGCCTGTCTCCTCTCTGCCACCTGCCAACGCAACCCGGCACTGCAGCCACACCTGCAACACCAGTACTATACATTTTTTCAGAAAAGAAAATCTATTACTTTACCATGAAACTCCAAAGTGTTTTTTGTATATTAAAATATTATCCGTTTCCATGTATTAAAAACAAGGAAGATTACAGAAAAGATACCATATTTATCTCCATTGTTTTGTGGTTCATACATTTTGGATGTGAGCCTTGTTCATATCTGTATTCCATATTACTTTTCCTTCTATTTTTATGGTATCTAGGGGTCTAATGCCTGTAACATGTGCTTCCCACATTTTTATAGAATGTAAGAAATTCTTATACATTTTTTTCTTTGTTTCCCCATTTAAATAATAAGATAAGGTTTTTCACTTCTATGTTCCTCTTGGCTCTTATTATGTTGCTAATAGCTATGGCTGCCATGTATGTGTATTCATATAAACATGTATATGTCTAGGTAGATAGATAGATAGATAGATAGATAGATAGATAGATAGATAGATAGACAGACAGACAGACAAACCCACAGACAGATAGATAGACAGATAGATTGATAGATAGATAGACAGACAGATAGATAGATAGATAGATAGATAGAAAAAATAATAGATAGATAATAGATAGATAGATAGATAGATAGATAGATAGATAGATAGACAGACAGACAAACGGACAGACAGACAGGCAGACAGACAGACAGACACACAGACAGACAGACAGACAAACACACAGACAGACAGACAGACAAACACACAGACAGACAGACAGGCAGACAGACAGACAGACAGACAGACAGACAGGGAGGCAGGCAGGCAGCAGACAGGCAGGAAGGCAGGCAGGCAGGTAGGTAGGTAGCTGGATTTTGATATATGGCAGATAGATGAATGGTTCCGTGCACTGCTCTGTAATTCTTGCAACAAACGGCCCAGAATATGGCATCTTTATTTGTAGTAATCTAGTCTCTTTTCATTTTGAAGTCCTGATTCTTTCTTGCAATTCTGCCAATCTCTTTCTGTCTTTTAATAAAATCTTTTAAAATATATGAAAGAAGTTTCCCTTGAAATATATACTTTAAAGATAATTACAGAGAAAATGTCATGTTTTTTTAATTTAAAAAATTTAAGCCACATTTCTTTATCTCTTGTTAATTATACCATATTTATTGAAAATGTAAGCTTTGCTTTATTTTGTATTTAATTTAAATGTTACTACAGCTCTATTACTCTAAACAATGTCTTTTGCATATAATGGCCCATTTTTCATTTAAATTTTTTGTGCTTTTTTAAAAGTTTGCATCTATTTTATTTTTGTACTTACATTTAAAGTTGTCTATACCACTGAAAATGAAATATACCTAGATAATAGGTGATACTTTTTATTCACAGCAAGAATTGATTTTGCCAAGGTATTCTCTTTCAGCTTATATTATTCTCCACCTTTAGTGAAAACAACACTCTCACTTCATTTCTGGACCACAGGTCTTTTCATTCACAGATTAATTGATCACCTGACTTCTAAGAAGGTTAACTGCAAAGACAAAGTTAGAGCATACAGAAATTTCACACTCTTCCCTTCTCTGACTCAAGTATGAGAACTACAGTACATGTTGTTTTGGTCAGATGGTCTGCTCAGGGCCAAGTTGGAACCTAATTCAAGTTGCTTTGTCCAGACTCAATTATTCAGGAGCCTCTGATGTACTCTGATGAGCAATATTTTTCACTATCTAATCCTTATATATCTTATTCAGTTCTTACTTATCACAGCATGTCTTTTGAAAGAATGAATTTATTTGTCTTTGCTTTGGTAGACTCAGCACCTTGGAAGCTAGGAGCGGCTTGACTCATGCCTTTGTCCCTACAATTCCCAATAGTGCCCAGTTGGTCCTCAGTAATGTGAAGCAGTACTTGATCCAGAGCTGTATAGACACGCTCTCAGGCAGTTTCTGACTTCTTAGCTGCCAGATATTAGGGTCTTAGAGCTCATTATACGTGTCTGAATTGCTTTTACTGCCCTGTATTCATTTCTTTCTCTTTTATAGGTCAGTGCCTTCATTTATTTTGTTCATTTACTTGCTTATGTATTTGCTTGTTTTGGGGCCACATCCAGCGGTCCTCATGGCTTACTCTTGGTGGGACATAGGGGACTTTATGGGGTGCTAGGGCTCAAACCTGTGTCAGCTGCTTACAAGCTAAGCGCCCTCCTGCTGTACTAGCTCTCCTGCTCCCTATCTTCATTTCTGGAGCTTTCCAGTTCAGAAATTATTTAACCATGAATGGCTATCTTAAAGCAAACAACTTTTTCTCAGCTTGGCATTATATCTGCAATCTATATGATTTGCTTTTTTATTTTATTTTTATCTATCTATCTATCTATCTATCTATCTATCTATCTATCTATCTATCTATCTATCTATCTATCTATCTATCTATCTATCTATCTATCTATCTATCTATCTATCTATCTATCTATCTATCTATCTATCTATCTATCTATCTATCTATCCATCCATCCATCCATCCATCCATCCATCCATCCATCCATCCATCCATCCATCCATCCATCCATCCATCCATCCATCCATCCATCCATCCATCCATCCATCCATCCATCCATCCATCCATCCATCCATCCATCCATCCATCCATCCATCCATCCACTTGTTTGTTTATTTGTTTACTTTTGCTTTTTTGGTCACACCCAGCAATGCTCAGAGGTTACTCATGGCTCTTCACTCAGGAATTACTCCTGGTGGTGCTCAGGGGACCATATAGGATGCTGGGGACTGAACCTGGGTTGGTTGCATGCAATGCAACTGCCCTCCCCACTGGACTACTCACGCTAGCCTGCTTTTATTTATTTATTCATCTATTTATTCATTTATCTATTCATTCATTCATTCATTTATCATTTACCATTCATTAATTTATTTATCCATTTATTTATCCATCCATCCATCCATCCATCCATTCATTCATTTATTTATCCATTCATTTGTTCATTCATTCATTCATTTATTTTGTTTTTGGGTCACACCTGGCAATGCTCAGGGGTAACTCCTTGCCCTTTGCTCAGGAATTACTCCTGGCTGGGCTCGGGGGATCATTTGGGATGCCGATCGAACCCGGTCGACCGCATGCAAGGCAAACACCCTACCTGCTGGGGCTATAGCTCCGGCCCCTAGCCCTGCTTTTACAATTTAAACTTTGTTTCTAATGCAATTGTATTTTCATGTTTTCCACATAATCTTACATTTGTGTGACACTATGTGTTACACTCTTTTATAAAATTTTTAAAAATTAGCTTATTGAATCACTGTGACTTAAAACATCACAAAGGTATTTGTGATTCACCAATGTCCACATTCCTTCTTCACCAGTGTTCTCAGTTTCCTTCCCAATCTGCAGCCTGTCCCTCACCAGACAATTTCCCCTTTCCATTTCTGCTTTTAGGTAGTTTATAATACTGTTAAGGATAAACTATGCTACACACAAGTTTTTGGTTAATATCTTGATCCTCAAGGACTTTGAATCCTAATAGAGGGAATGCTATTCCCCAGTGAATAGCTCAATTAGGCCTATCCTTTTGTTGAATTTTTTTAATTATTCTATTTTTTGAGGCCTGGAGATAGTCCCGCATTTTTGCCACATGCCTGACTTGTTTTGGTCATGGGTTCTAATCCTGGCACCGCATGGTTCCTTGAGAATCACTGAGCACAGCCCCAGAGATCCAAGCACCACAATCTCTGGCCCTTCAGGCCCCAGTACAGTGTGTTGGCATGGACACCATCTACACTGCAGCAGAAACATATCTTCGGGCCCTTGCATGGGGTTGGTTGAGAATATTTGGTGGGTGGGGCCCCTAGACCTCCTGGTGAGGGCTCCAAAGGCACCACCCACCTCTCAAGTAATAAATAATGCTTCTTCTGTTTCTACATTTTTTTGTATCCATATTTGAAACTATATGGGTTTGTTTGCTGAGCCATGTCTTTATGAAGAGAGCCACAAAACACGGGAGTTTCTCAAACTTTTTAAAATACTAGCCAAAGTATGTTATTTCATTTTCTTTTGTCCTGAACCACACTGAACTGTGCTCGGTGTTTAATCCTGGCTCTGTGCTCAGGAATCAATCTTCACTGTACCTGGGAAACTGTATTTGATGCTGAAGTACAGGTGGGGTTGGCTACACTCTAGGCAAATGCCTTGACCACTGTACTTTCTCCTACCCCAAGAATTGTTTTTTAAAACCCTATAACATGGATATCGTTCTTAACTCAAATTAAAAAATAACAAAAACCAAATTTTTATACTTTGTTGGCAGAATATAGTCTAGATTTTTTTCTCTCTCACATATACCACATACATGCAAGCATTTCTCCCCTTATTTTATTGATTTTATTTATTTATTTACCTATTCATTCATTTTCTATCTGTCTGTCTGTCTCTCTATTTATCACTCTACCTACCTACTACCTACCTACCTACCTATCTACCTACCTACCTACCTAAGCCCCCCTTTTTTTTTTGTCCCCCATTTTAAATTGGAGTTTTGACCCATTTTCGGGAACCATTTGATTTCACATATATTTCATACACAAATGAATTAAATAATTAAAACAAGATAAGCTTTTAGACTATAAAACCAAATTTCATGTAGATAGATGATAAGGAAAACAGGTAACTTGGGAGAAGGGCAATTGTATTCAGAATGACAGATTTAACTTTCTACTTAATGCAGTATATAAAGCTTATAATTTATAAGTTTGTATGTGAAATGAATGCTATAATACACCATTATGTGAGATTTAAATAAATCACTATCACTATCACTATCTTCCCGTTAATCATCTATTTGCTAGAGCGGGCACCAGTAATATCTCCATATGTCCTGTCTCATGCTAGTAGAACCCAAAGGCATCCGCTTGCTCCAGGAACATAAAGAGCCTCAAACCATTATATTAGGTCACAGGAATGACCTAATATAAATGTTAATGGTATTTGGCTATATCAAATACTACAAAAGCAGCTAGCCAGGCTTGCTGTGCGGGTGGCATACTGTTGTAGTCACCTCTAAATAAAGCATTTATTGATGAACCCGTGCGCCACTAGCGGGGGCGTGAGCCGGGCTGTGATAGTCTGGTCTGCTGGGTGGCGTTGTGACGAGAGGGGAAGTCGGATGTGGAAAATGGCGGGCCCCATGGAGTAGTGGAGGGTGGTCTGGCTTGTTGTGAGGCACCCAAGTGGCAGGCCAGGGCTAGAACCCGCCATGCCTCCCTGGGCACCTCATGAGCAGCTGGGCCAGGGAGACCAAGTAGCACCTCGCCCCCATGTCTGAGAGTCTCTGGTTCCAGCATACCTGGGCCGGTTGAAAAAAAACTGCTGCAGGGTGGCGTCAATGATCCTGGCTGTGATAGTCTGCTCTGCTGGGTGGAGTTAGGACGGAGGGAAGTCCAGAGTGGAAAATGGCGGCCCCATGGAGTAGGGGAGGGGTGGTCTGGCTTGTTGTGAGGCTCTGCCGGTGGCAGGCCAGGGTTAGAACCTGCCATGCCTCCGGGCACCTCATGAGCAGCTGGGCACAGCGAGACCAAGTAGCAGCTCTGTCCCATGTCTGAGAGTCTCTGGTTCAGCATAAAATAAATACTCATGAAAATAACATTTTCATGAAATAAGATATTCAATAGTCATCTAATGGGTAAAAGAGTAAAGCTAGTTTCTAATTCCCATATGTAGGACTCTTGCTGATTTGTAAAGGGATAATTTATTGGAGGTTGGGCCAGACTAGTTTTTCTTAATAGTGCCTTTTTCTAATCGTTTCTTGATTATATGTTGAAACTTATTTAATGTGGTTTATTTTCATAAACTTTCCCTACACATATTAGATTCTACACTTCTATATCATGTTAATAAATCTTCTGTTTTCATGTTTTGCCTGCCTTTCCTCAATTAAATGTGTGAAGTCAATTTAGAACAGCTTCAATTAATTCCTGTAAAACAAGGGTCATGAACCTGGAATTTGTTTCGTACTAGATTTCCCTGTAATTTTTTGGCTAGCCTCATTTTCCCCCTCATTTTGATCAAGAAAATTGTAAAAAGTGTCTGTTACTTTGGGTGATATAACAACTAAAATACAATGTTGTAATAAATAGCTGATTTTACCCCCTGATGAAATTTCACATCCAACTTACTTCCTTTCTGCCTTCATCCCGAACTACTCTCTATAAATGATTTATGATGGCCAACTAGAATTTTGTTTCAAATTTAACTAGCAAATTTTTTTTATTAATCAGATGTGAAAACTCAGTATGATAATGAATTAATTTTCAATGAAGATAAGGAATTAATTTTCCAGGTTGCCTAAGAGTTTGGAACTGAATGGAGTCTAGAATCTAGGTTTCCTAAATATTATAATTCTACCATCAGGGCACTATTCTATCTGGAAGAGGCAAGTCTGGGGCTGGCTTCCAAGGACTTATGTGTTCTGGGTTATTAGCACTTACTGTAAAACCTATGCCTTGGATGTGAAACCAAGAGATATAATTAGACAGGACAAATATTTTTCTTCTAATAGATAAAGGGGAGAGAAATTTAGAATAGCTGCAATTAATTCTATAAAATGAGGGCCATAAACCTGAAATTTGTTTTTATACTAGATCTCCCTGTGCTTTTGGTAACCTAAGGATGTTCATCATTTTGAGAAGGGGCACTTGTAGTAAGTGATGACTGTACAATTCAAGAGATAGTTTAGAATAAGCATTTCTCTACCATTTTTGTTTCAAATATAAAAATTAACAAGGGATTTATCTTTGTTTTAGTGTTAATAAACATTTATATTTTTTATAACTTGATTACAAGGTCGTAGAAAAATCTATGAGGATGTTCATAAGCTCTTAACAGTGATATACAGATATTTAGACTCACAGCTGAAGTTCTGTCTGAAGTACTATCATTTTGTTACCTTCCATGAAAGGTGAACCTGCCTATGCCATAGGAAGCACAAAAATGGAACACCTTCTTTCTATATCCTGACAGTCTCATTACATTACCGCATACACGGAAGAGCAATTGCGACATCTCAGCTATATTTTTATGGTTATGCATGGTCTGTCATGAAGACAATCACAAATTCACTGAAACATCAGGAACTCTAATGAGACTGGAATTTGACTGCATTCCCCTTTTATGGTTCAGGCTAAGCTTCTTAAACCTCCTCTATCACTGTGGCATGCAAGACACAAGTTTTCAGAGCTTCAGTAGGAGTGGGGGCAAGAACAGATGGAGGAGGGACAAGCTGTTCATTCACTTAGGGTTTGATAATACTTGCATTGCTTAGAGAGCTTTCTTACAGGTCTAAGGCCTTGAATTACGTCTCTGGCACAGCATAGCCTTCTGAAAGGCCCTTAAGCGCGGGTGTGCCCATGATTCCAATCTTCACGAAGGGCAGCTCCTACGACAATAAAAAATAATAATCACATTAGTTGTAGCTTCCCATTGAATATTTCTGGGGGAATCGGTGTTGCAATGCTTGGAATGGTATCAGATATTAGCACATTTTCATAGTCTATCATGCTCAAGTTTCATGGTTGTTGTGCTGGTCAGGGCGTTTACCTTGAGGCTCAAGTCCAGCTCCTGATCATGAGTATGACACAATTCAATTTCACATTTCCTTAGCTTATGAAATTAGCTAGTCATGTTAATGATCTTACCAGATTGTTTGGGGTTCAAATCTAACAATGGTTATGGAAGATTTTATAAATCATAAAATCCCTTACATCTCAAGGAATTATTTTGTACTCATTTGACAATTATTTATTTGATTCAGTTTTGTGCACTATGCCAGGAATGAATGTGATGACAGCAAATGAGATTAATCATTGTTTTCCTGGAATGTATTTTTTCGATAATATAACAATATTGTGAGATAACAGTACCATTAGTAATATGAGATAGTATCTACTGAATAAACATTCAATAATTATGTGAATTTTATTGTTATTCTAAATGATAATGCTACTCTGATAATACTAATAAATACATTAACCAGTAGTAATAATATTTTAAATAGTACTGATAAATATTACAAATTTATAATTACAGTGATAGTAATTACGGAGGCTTCAATAAAAAATTCTGAACCAGAATGAATCTGAAAATGTATCTAATGCTGGGGCTGGTGAGATTGTACAATGGGTAGGATATTTGCCTGGTTCTGTGCTTACTAGGTACAGTGCCTACTGGATAGGGTGCTTGCTGGGCAGGGTGCTTGCCTTTCAATAGGCTGCCTCAGATTTCATTTGCAGTACCCCCCTGATTTCTGTAAATCAAATTTGAGCAGAGTGATTGCTCTGAGCCATGCCATGAGTGATCCCTGAGCAATGAGTCAGGAGGAAGCCTTAGCTGTCCATAGAGTGACCCCAAAAGAAGTAAACAAAGGACCAAATGATCTAATGCAATTGTTTCATTTTGTACTTGAGGGTAGTTAATTAATTATAACTTTGCTACATTCTAGAAATCTTAGAACATTTGATCTAGGGACCCCACACTAAGAAATTAAACTTGACTATAATTGGGACTATATCTCAGCTTGGTGGCTCCAGAAGGCAGGTGGCTTTTTTCAAAGTATAGAACATAGAACAGTTTTCTTGGCCCTTGATCTTGTAGATTCCACCATGGTAGTGACAGTTTTGCCATGAGTAAATTATTTGGATCATTTAGTGCTACAGTTATTACATGTGGATAGAGTAGATTGCATTTTTCAAAATTAAAAAAAAACTATCATATACTTTGGATAAAATCTCTTATTTTTGTAATGCTGTCTTTTGGGGACACACCTGTCGGTGCTCAAGGGATCACTTCTAATGGTACTCAGGGGCCGATCTGGGGATGTGGGGTTGAACCTGGTTAACCCCATGAAACATAAATGTCTTACCTGCTGTACTATCGCTCTGGCCTCTTACAACTTCTTAATTAATTGCTGCAGTGAATTCATTGAGAAGGTGGTACAAGCGTCATTCACCTCTGAAAGAAAATGAATCCTGTAATATTGTCTGATGAGTTATACTTTTATCTTTATTAATCAAGTTATAGAAATGTATATCACACTTCTTCAAATTTTTAATTTAAACACATTTTGGAGGTGTATGAAAGTTAATGTAGAATAACAACAAAATATAACTCCACATATATTAGAATAATAAAAAATTAAGAAAATCATATGTGCTGGCAAAGACGTGGAGAAGCTAGATCATTCGCTAATTGCTGGTAAACAATATATAAAGTTATGTAAACAAAATAAAAATATAGACATTTTTAACCAAATAAGCATATATTAGCTCACATTCTGAAGTTGAACCTCTGGATTAGTTCAAAGACATAAAAAGTCATGTGCAAAAAAAAATCTGTGCATGATTATTCATAGCAACACTTCTTCATACTTGCAAAATATCGAAAACAGCTCAAATGTTCTCAGCAGGCGAATGTTTGAAAAAACATTGCAATCCATGTAATGGAAATATACTATTCCTTAACAAAAATGAATGAACTGTTCATACGTGCAACAACCTTGACTGACCTCTAAGGAATTATTTATGATGATAAAAAATAGTCATTCTTGAGTTGACAGAACCTTTGTGAGTATAATAGTTTAATAGTTGCCAATGGAGAGGACAGGAAGGGCTCGAACAGGAAGTGGGTATTCATTTCGTTAAAAGCAGGAGTCTTTTATCATGGGGTATTAATTCATCAGTTCTGGTATTATGAATCTGTGCTTGGGACAAAATTGCATAGAGCTATGAATGTTCAGTCATGAATGCAGGCTTGCAATTGGGACCTGAATAACGGGTGTTTAGAGTAATGTAACAGTGTCAGTCTCCTGGCTCTGAATTGTAATATATTTGTGCCACTGGGGAAAACTATGAGAGGTGGACGGGAACTTTTACCGTACTTAAAACTTTCTATACATTTGCATTTCAAAAGTAAAGCATTATAATAATAATGTGAAAACATGATATTGAGTGCTTATTCCCTTCGTCTTTTTCTCAAGATGTCATATTGCATTCAGGCTGTACCACGTTTTGCATATCTACCAACAGTTATACTCTTATAATGCTTAATGAATCACTCTTATAATGACTTAAAACATGTTTTTTCAAAACTGGCCTCTGAAAGAGTTGGATACATATTTTTTTAAGAAACAAAGTGAAACACAGGCCCAGTTACTCATGTTAATCCTGCAGAATTATAATCCGATGCCATGGACCCAGTGATACACATCAAAACTAACCAAAATGAAGTACGGCTTTCTAGTAGAGCTTTGTGCTTAACCCATTTGTTTATTTCTGTAACAGGAGTGGCGAAAATGTTAATGTCTTTTTTAATTTTATGTATATTGTCTCTTCATAGTTAATGACAAGAACTTCGGAAGACTTAAAACATCTTTTTAACGTAAATAACTTTGAGATTTAGGAATTCCAATTTGCTGTGGCATTCCCTATGTGTTTTTCATAGTTTACCCTAACCTCCTGCATGTTATCCCAAGAAAGTGGATTGGTGTCTAAAACCAGGATAAAGGAGGTTTTTATTTCCTTTTTCTGATGCCTCTTTGCGATTTGCTTCAGCATCACTCATCCTTCTTCTCTTTTATTTTATTTTTTAAACTCTTTTTAAAAAAATTGAATCAGTGTGCAGTATACCAATACAAAGCTGTTCATGATTGGGTTTCAGCCAGACAGTGCTCCAACACCCATCCCTCCACCACTGCACATTTTCCAACGCCAGTGTGCCAGTGTTCCTATCACCCATGCCTCACAGCTTGCCTCTGTGGCTGGCGATTTTCTTCTGTCTATCTCACTTTCTCTCTCCTTTCACATTGTGTTTTGCAAAAACATGACATTGAAGGGTTATCATGAATATTCCTCTGTCTACTTTCCATCTCAGTTCTAGCCCAGGGTTACTATTCCCAACTAATATTGTCCAGCTGGACCCTCCTCTGTCTTATCTACCCTCCACTCTTGTTCAGGGTTGAATCCTTCAATTTCTACTTAGATCTACTTATTATTATGTTACATCATGTTGCAATGCCTAAAATATCAGCAGATTTTTTGGGACAGGAAAAGGTCTATGTAAATCATCTATAAATGGAATTATTATGGATATTATAAAAATAATTCTAACACCTGAGCCATTCGGCAAATGTACCATAAAAGAAAACCAATACTCTAGAACAAGGATTGACCTTAGGAGCTACAAAGGAAAATAATCATCAAATTGTATTTTTATCATCTTTTCTTAAATTTATTGTAAGTAAATACTGGGTGGCCAGGACCACCTCACACACACAGACACAGACAGAGAGAGAGAGAGAGAGAGAGAGAGAGAGAGAGAGAGAGAGAGAGAGAGAGATAGGGATTCTCACCCTAGGTTCCCTAGTTCTCTGACCCTTCATCACTCTGCTTTTTTATCTGCTCTTTTCCTTGTTCAATTAATTGGTATTCTCAAAGAAAATAGAGAATAAATAGGCATATATCCACAGTATTGCTTTCCATAAATTGTTGTGAAAGAAAACAAAAAATGTGTTGTGGCAGGAATAAAGAAAATCTTCACATAAATGGGTGCATTATTGTTGAGTTTCAGAGACTTAATTAATCATGCAAAGGAAAGGCTGCTGCCCAGTTGCCCAGGGAACTGCATGAAAGAAGGGATCTGTTTTGAACCTTGAAACCTGTAAGAGCCTTTTGTTGATGATATATCTGGACTCTGAAGTAATTTGAAGAGCCCCCGGATAGCTCAGTCGGTAGAGCATCAAACTTTTGATCTGAAATAATTTGACCAGAGTAACGGCACTCCAACAACATGTGACACCTTGAATGCTTTTCTTATTTTATTTTATTTTATTTTTGTTTTAGATTTTGTGTGCTCCTGGTTGTGCTCTGGGCTTACCAGAGATCATTCCTGCCAGGTCTTGGGGAATCCATATGTGTGGGGTGCCAGGAATTGAACTTGCATTCCCTATGTACAAGTGCCCTAATATTTTCCCATACCCCAAGCATGATTTTTTCCAGTGTTTTCAGAAGTATCTCTGGGAATCACTCCAGGAAAAGTGTCTTTACCTAGGGAAACTTCAGGAAAGGATCCGACTCATCACAGGGAAGGTAGATCCTTTCTGGTGGCCCTAGCTAGAGGGTCACTGCATTCTCTTGCCAACCATTTGCTATATTTAAGAATGGACTGTTTCTGTTTATGCAGATACTAAGGAATTGAATAAAAGAGAATTAAAAAAGCAATTCTCCCTCTTAATTTTCCCCAAACTAGGTCAAAGTGACTTTTGGCCTAGTCAACTGCACACCTTTAAAAATGTGAAAATGTGAGATATCAACCAACTTGAATTTTTTTCATCGAACTTGACTTTTTTAAATTTGTTTCTATATTAGAGTGAGCCTAAAAATATAGGATGCAGTGACAAAAACTTTTTTTATAATATAGCTTTCATCAAAGTTTGCTAAAATATTAACTCTCCTAAAATATGATTGCTTCTAGAGAGACATGAAAAAATCTGAGATTTAGAGATTATGAACATAGTCACATTTGAACAATTTTGGTATTTTACATATGTTAATTATCAGTAATATAAAACAATTATTGATTTATTACTACTCTTATTCAATCAGTTTTGCTTGTAGAACATCGTCATCAATATATGGAAAAATCATTCCTGTATTCATAGGGCTAGAAGACAGTATAGCTGTTAGGATGCGGACAAGCCTAGCATGTGCTGGCTTCTGCTCGGTCCCTGCCACTTCGACACTGCTAGCATTGTTGGAGTCAGGTCTGGAGGCCCCTGAGCACCACTGTGATGGCCTGGATAATAGTTGGCATAATGGGACTGATTACCACTAAGTCCAAGGCCTTTGCATTGCACTGCTGGCCCACTGTCCCAAGAATCTCCAGCAAGTCATTCGGCCTTTTGAACACTGCTTAGGAGCTCAACCACCACCAACAAAATATTAGTAGATTTATTTGCATGTTTCATCAGACATTCACTCTGTTTTACAATTAACTTAATACTTTTAGCTCTATCTGGGAATTTTCATAATCCTAAATTTTCAGAGACTATATTATACAAAGTGAAGTGACCGATATCAGAATAAGTGGGAATTTGACCTCTTGCATTATTATTTTTATTTCAGTTTTAAAAGGGCTTTACTAGCTTTACTATCACAGGATTCAATATACAATCCAAGAGCAGGGAAAACCTCCGGACTTTGGGTTCCCAGCTAGGCCCCAGCCAGGTGTAGGCCAAGATGGCTGCCACCACGTGTTGAGGCCCAACAGAGAATGGAGAGGACGGAGAAGCAAAACACCAAGGGAAGCCAAAATGGCAAAATGGCGAAAAAAAAAAGAGAGAGATTCTTTTCTTCTTACAGCTTATTTCATAGCTAGAAATCCCCCAAACTCAGAATGGGCTGGGCTATCTAGAGATGAAAACAGGAAAACAGCTCCAACAATGTAGCAACTTCAAGAGACCATCTGGTTGTTTACAAGGACCCAGAGCTAATTAAAAGCCTCCTAGCAGAGCTGGGAGAAGCTATAAGCTAAATGTAACTTCCCCTGGCAGGAAGGATCAAATGCCCTCAGGTGATTTCTTCCAGCACCTCACATTATCACTTGAGCCAAGATCTGCCTGGAAATGCCTTTATAGAGTAGAGAAGGGGGTTTCTGAGATGGCATGTCTCTGTACCAAAGACTAATACTAATGCCAGTTAAATATTTCTCCAAGCCTTCACAAGAGTCTCGTCTACTTCACGGTAGTTTTGTATTTTAGTTGCCTTTTTGTTTTTGGGAGCCATGCTTGCTTGCTTGGAGGCAAACAGCATTTCTCTCTGGTCTAATTACTTAGAGATCCAACGTGGCCAGGCAAATATGCTGGTAAGATCTAGCTAGTCCAATGATGATTGTGGTAGCATGAGAGAATATTTATACCAGCCAGTACAGAATACATGGTCAGATAAGACTGCCACATTCAGACTATCCCCCTATCTATGAAGTGACCGGCAGGAGGCAATCCAGGGCAGAAACTCTTGCATTATTCTTATGTAGAGCTTTTCTGCAGTATTTCACTGTATTCATGTTCATATAAAATTTTTATTGAAAGAGGAGAAAATTTTACTGTTTCTTTTCCCAGCATTTAAGATTCATATTTGTTGGAACTTCATCTATTGATGTTGTGACATCTACTTAGATATGAAAAGAACATTTCAATTTCATCAATAAATGTGTGAGATGAGAGGCTACTACAAGAGTAGCTCCCCTGCATGTCAGAGCCTGGCAAGTTGCCCGTGTCATATTTGATTTGCCAAAAATCAGTAACAATTATAGACCTCATTCCCATGACCTGAAGGAATGGTTTGAGACTCTTCATGTTCCTGGAGTATGCAGATGCCCTTGGGCTACACTAGCATGTGACAGGACATGTGGAGATGTTACTGGTGCCTGCTCAAGCAAATCGATGAACAACAGGAAGACAAGTGATAGATCTATGTACAGAAGTTACAATTACTTGATTTTCTTCTGTTTCTTTTACAGAAATTATTTAGTGGGGAAAACTCCATATTTTGTGATGCATTTCCATAATTCTTATCATTTAAGGTGGTCTTGAAGTGTCATCTATACCTACCCAGTGTGGTTCCTGATAAGTGGATTTAGTTTTCTTATAGCTTGACATCTGTGTTTACCACAGTTCCTCTGCTGGGGCCAGTTCAGAGAGATTTCATGCCATTTTTATTTGAATAGGTTTTTTAATGACTTAGATTAAAAGTGAGGAAATATTTTGACATATGAAAATGACCAGTTAACTAACAATGCAAAGCTAATTGGTTCTGTTGATGAAGCTCTCTGGCCACCGTCTCAGAGGAAAAGAAGGAAACCTTTACTTGGAGGCAGGGAGGACTGAAGGTAAAAATAGCAAAACTCTGGGGACAAAGTGAAGCGCACAATAGCCTCAGCCTCAGAGAGATTCTGTTCAGTTGTAACTACTCGGCTCTGTGAACTTTAGCTTGGTAAAGTAAACAGCTCCTTAAGTTGTTCTCATTTCTTTTCTTAATAAAGTAAAGGTATCCCAAAAAGTTGTTCTCAGAATTCCATGAATTGGCAAAGTATCTGCTACTAATCTGATACAAATTAATAGCAAATTAAGTAAAAGTTACTATTAGTGTTTTGGCTCTCGTCACAACTCCACCAGCAGACCAGACTATCACAGCCCAGATCATCGACAGCCACCCTGCAGCAGTTTTTTTTTCAATCCGGCCCAGGTATGCTGAACCAGAGACTCTCAGACATGGGGCAGAGCTGCTACTTGCTCTCCCTGTGCCCAGCTGCTCATGAGGTTCCCGGGAGGCAAGGCGGGTTCTAGCCCTAGCCTGCCACTCTGCAGAGCCTCACAGCAAGCCAGACCACCCTCCCCTACTCCATGGGGCCCACCATTTTCCACATCCGGAATTCCCTCTCATCACAACTCCACCCAGCAGACCAGACTATCACAGCCCGGCTCAGCGTGGCCACTAGTGGCCAAGTGGTTCATCAATAAATGCTTTATTTCGAGGTGACTACAACAGTATGCCACCCTCATGGCAAGCCTGGCAAGCTGCTCGTGTAGTGTTTGATATGCCAAATACCAGTAACATTTATATTGGGTCATTCCTGTGACCTAATATAATGGTTTGAGGCTCTTTATGTTCCTGGAGCTAGCGGATGCCTTTGGGTTCTACTAGCATGAGACAGGACATATGGAGATATTACTGGTGCCCGCTCTAGCAAATAGATGATTAACGGGAAGATAGTGATAGTCATAGTGATCATCATCATCATCATCATCATCATATCATCATCATCGAGTGACCATACTAGTTCACAGAGTCATACTCCATACTTCTTTTTCTCAATCCATGGAAATTTTATTATAATTGCTCTAATAGAACTCATGATAACCAGGTTTTAAAATAGCCTTAGTTTGTCCATTTTTTTTAATGATCTTATATTTGCTAAATTATTCTTTGAGGCTGTTTGTCATCTATTTGTCCCTGGTAGAGAAGTACAGTGTGTTTATATGCCCTTTGTTGAACTTTGCTCTAAGGCAATGAGTTTAGAGATGTTAACTATATCACCACAAATAAAATAATTTAGGACGTTTATCTTTGGGTGCATTCTTCTCTGAAATTTATATTCCCAAGTATGAATTTAGCTAATTTTCTGAAATATGTTAAATATTTTCTGTTATCTTCTGTTGGGAGTAAAGTGTCTTTGTGCCCTCTCTCCTTCCCAATGATGTTCTGGCCACTCATTTAGATAGATGACCCACTCTGCTTTGGAGCTCAAGTCTTCCATGCAAGTTGGATTGGTTCTACTTAAATAAAAGTCAACATTTTTCTCTCACCAAAGTTCGGAGGCAGTGTTTGAAGAAAAAGACTGAGTGGTGGAGTTCTAATCTTATCTAGCATTAATGTAAATGAGACGTTATGTGTGCTATGAAAAAATATGTATCACAACTTTTGGTGTGGACAGTGCCTATGTCAGCCAGGTAAGGCCTGGATTTGAATAAAGCATCAGGTCTTCCTATAAGAGAGTTCAGGCAGCTTACTTGTCCCCTTCTGAGAGCTGAGAACATGAAGTCAGTGTCGTTTGTACAGGAACACAGTAGTGAAAGGAAGAGGCAAGCAAAACTCTTCTAAACCAAAGTCATGTTCTCGATAGGGGCATAGCTTCTGTTGCTTGCTTAACATAGGACTATTACCTGTACAATTTTACTTATTTCTCTTATATTTGAATTGAAAATGCCATATTTGTTCTGCTTCCATTATTGCAGTTTTGAATGATGATTCATCAGTGCAGTGGCCTATTTTAGTGAACCACAATAGCTTGGATAGAAAGAAAAAAAAGATTCAACATACTCAGGAATGGAAAGCAGCCATCTTTTTATAGCTAAAATTGCAAACATCTGGCAATTACTCTATTCTACCTCCCTTCAGAAAAAGAAGAATCGTCCCTTCAACTAGAGCCTGCCACTGTGTTTAATCAAAGCTGCTTTGCAAGCCTCAAGGAGCAATAGGTTTTGATTCAAGGAGGTCATTGCCTAACCCAGCTGGCCAGAGTAGAGTGTCTTTGGAAAGTGCACCCTTTAATGCTCTCCATATGCTATTGTGTTATATAATGATAGTAATGGTAATGCAGCAATTAATGGTGGTAGAAAAATCCCTCTTCGCTTCTCTGCTCCGGCTCATTTGTTATGACTCTTATATCTTGTATATGTTGAAAGTTAACTTTTTTAGATTTCATTTCCCTCTCTCTATTCTTTAAAGCTTTTTGTAAATCTGCACAGGAGATTCAACTAAAATCAATTCCAACAATGAATGCCAATCTCTGTGTACTATAAACTGCCTACTAAACTGTTGAAGGAATAAGCTCATTTACCTGACAGTGATTTTATAGTGAAAAAAATAACCCTCCATGGTCATGGTCCCTTAGCACCCCACTGTTGTTTCTTATTGTGATAATTGTTTGTGAAACTAGTTCTTCCCTCACTGTCAAAAGTCAAACTCTTGACAGAGGAAGTGAGAATGACTGGTGGTTTGCAATAAGGGCTGAGAGTCAAAACTTCTCCATTTTTCTTTTGGGGTCAGTGCCAGATTTCACATGGGCCTTAACCCAGACATTTTCCTTTCTATTCTCCATTTACTTTCTCTTCTCTGGCCCACTGAAGGGTCAAGGTGGACCTTTCCTGTTCCAGATTCTTCAAACCTTGTTGCCTGTATTCGCTTTGACTATCAGTATCTTGGTTAATTATCATCAGTTGTTGTGAAGAAAAAAAAAGGATACAGAACAGGAAAAAAAAATCTGATAGTATGGTAATTAAAAAAAATCCTCATGCACTAAAAATAGATAGGTTTCTGGTATCTGCATACTCTATTACCTGGAAACCAGAAATTCCGTGTGTACCTTGGATTTATTTCAAAGGACATATCTAACTTTTGCTTTAGTTCCTTTGGTGGAACAATGTTTAATACCAAAGTCACAGTCTTGTTTTGGTAAACTATGTATGTATGCATGTATGTATGTAGGTATGTAGGTATGCATGCATGCATGTTTGTATGTATGTCTGTATGTATGTGTGTATGTGTGTATGTATGTATGTATGTATGTATGTATATATGTATTTTGGAGCATAAACCAATAATCAGAGGTTAGTCCTGTTTCAGTGCTTAGGTGTCATTCCTGGCAGTGCTCAGGGAACCATATATGATGCTGGGAATTTAACTCAAGGTTGGTTACACACATGGTAACCACCTTTATTTCCTGTACTGTCCTTCTGGCCCAAATAGGTTCTCTCACTAAGCTATCTTTTCTGTCAGTTTTCTCAAAAATCTTTGTGAATTTATGAATATCACATTAACCTAAATGTAACCTTGGAAGAGATAAGATAGGGATTGGGAGTTTTATGGTTTAACAAACAAAAGGAAGACATAGAGTCAGAATTCTTAACAGTCTAAATGACACGTCTTACTATTGCTATTCCTTGCAATAACAGAGTGCAGATCTCTGGAATCTCAATATATGTATTTCTCTTTCTCAGTGTACACTTAATGTATAATTGATAGTTGTGACAATTTTACCTCAAGGTCACATCCCAGGATTGTTTACTACAGACCCTGGTGTACTTCTCTGCTTTTCCCCCATTATCCTCCTTAAGTGGAAAAGGTTAAGCTAATACACTTTATGTGTTTTCTTTTTTTTTCCCTTTGGGACTTAAAATCTGCAAACCTTCTAGCATATATGCAGTGCTGTATGACAGAGGACTTTGAGTGAATTTCTGCAGTTTGCTCCCCTGAGGACTCTGCCAGCTCACCGAGGGTAGCCCCATCCTCAGGTATTATTATTGATCTGGGATAGCCACCACTTTGGTAAAAATAAAATTTAAAAAATTCTTCTCAATTCTTAGAGCTAGTTAGTTTTTTCAATCTTTCACCTGATACTTGTGTTTCTGCCATTCCTAACTATTTTTCAGGCCCTATTGAATATATCTAGTGCAGGAAACTTAAATAGCTCTTTTTTTTCCTTTTTGGGTCACACTGGGCGATGCTCAGGGGTTACTCCTGGCTCTGCACTCAGGAATTACTCCTGGCGGTGCTGGGGGACCATATGGGATGCCAGGGATCGAACTGGGTCGCTCACGTGCAAGGCAAATGCCCTACCGCTGGGCTATTGCTCCGGCCCCTAAATAGCTTTCTCTGTCTCCGAGTCTTTGACCTCTTTTGTTTTGAAAGTTTGTCACTTTTTTATTTGAAAACTAACTTTGTACAATATGATTATATTTTTGTCATATATGTTTATAACATTTGTAATAATTAGCTTTAGAATTTACTTTGTAAACAACTGCTTCCAAAATAGAAAAGAAAACATACAAACAAATACACCTTAAAACAAAATGCAAAACTAAACCATCCTTGAGCATCCGCCTGATTGAAACCTGGTTTGGCGTGGTTAAACTGTGACATTAACTGTGGCATCCCCCGTCATAGATTTCAAGTTATAGTTCTGGAGGCATTGAATCCTGAAGAATAAATGAATAAATAAACAAATGGAAAAACTCGGCATTCTAGAGAGTGACTTTGAGTGACTTCTTAATTAGTAGTCAAAAAAAGAATAGAAAAGTGCCATGCTGTATTAGTAAATCATAGTCCTAAGTATATTTGATAGAGAGGAGGCATTAGCGGTCAGTGAATTCCTCTTGTATAAATTAATCATCATGATATCTAAAGGTGACTTGGGGAACCAGGGAGATAGTACAGCTGGTAAGGCATTTTCCTTGCATGAGACCAACCCAGGTTATTTTTCTGGCATTCCTTATTTTCCCCCAGCACCACCATGAGTGATCCCTAGGTGAAAAGCCAGGAGTAACCCCCAAAGCATTGCTAGGTGTGGCACAAAAACCAAACTAACAAAGAAATAAAAAACCAAAGATAATTTAATTCAAATTAAATGTAAAAACACAGCTTTCAAGTATAACAAGATTTATTCATTTTTGTTACTATTTTTGAGGCCACATCCTGCAGTGCTCAGAGCTTACTACTGTCTCTGTGCTCAGGGATCACTCTGGGTGGACTCACGGGAGTATATGGGGTGACAGGGGATCAAACCTGCGCCAGCCAAGTGCAAGGCAGGTGTTTAACACACTGTACTATCTCACCACCCAAGTGTGTTCCCTTTGTCATAGTCCACATGTTTATTTTGAGTGTAAGGACACAGTAGGATAAGATGTAGGACAGTGAGGAGAGTGCTTATTTTAATCACAATTGACTGCTGTTCAAGCCCTAGTCCTTCCAAGAATTACCAATGAGTCAGGAGTGAGCCCTGGGTACTGACAAATATGGCCCCCAAGCCTACCCCTTCTAGCCCTGAAATAAAGGTTTTAAAATATTGAGGGGCTAGAGTGATAGCACAGCAGGCAGGGAGTTTGCCTTGCATGCGGCCAACCTGGGTTCTATTCCTGGCATCCCATATGGTCCTCTGAGCACAACCAGGAGTAAATCCTGAGTGCAGAGCCAGGAGTAACCCCTGAGCATTGCCGGGTGTGAAAAAAAAAAGCAAGCAAGCAAGCAAATAAATAAATAAATGAATGAATGAATGAATAGATAAATAATAAATAAATAATAAATAGATAAACACGCAAACAAATAATAAATGAATGAATAAATAAATGAATAAGTGAATGAATAGATAAATGAATAAGTGAATGAACAAATAAATAAATAAATGAGTAAATTAATAAATAAATTAGTAAATTAAATGTTAGAGTGTAAGAACAAGGAGTAATAGATGCAGCTGATTAACTATACAGAGAAATATGGAGAGGAGACATTGGAATGATTATCTCCTTGTTTTTTCTGAAAATCTTTATGTGTAATTGAAAAAGACATTGATATAATCAAAGGCCTGATAGGGTAAGACTGATTTCAAGTAAATTAAAAACACATTTATAAACTCTGACGACTCTGGGCCCACTTCTACTATTTGAACGTTTAGGCATATTTTACTTGTTCTGATATTTTTCTTTCATAATTGTTCCTTTTCCCTCTTTTCCTTGAGATTTTTAAGAATGCACATTTTATACTTTCTATGCTTCAGAAAGTTATTGCTGTGTTTCTTCTTTAAACTTTCCATTTTTTTGAGATACCATAATTTGCTAGTGATGAATTCTTGAGCAACATAGTTTTCAGAGTTTGCTCCATATTGATAAAAATTAGTGAGCCTGAAAATTATTGTTCGAAGCCTAAATTAACAGTTCTGGACAGAAGTTTATTTTAGAAATTATTAACTTTTTTTCTGAAAACATTATGAACCCAAGAAGGAGCAGAAATATTAGGATTTGGGAGACTACACAGGACTTTAATGTTATAATCAAGGAATGCATTCATTGGGGATTTTCATGGAAGACGAGAAGGGGCAGAACTAAAGTCAGAAGGAATTTCAAGGTTAAAAAAAGAAAAAGACTTTTGTTATCAACTGGGCATCGTTATTAAAGTGCTCTCTAAGCATCCTGTTGTCACCAGTCAGCCTCTTTCGATGAACTCCTATCATTTCCTCACCAGACAGGTATTAAGAGACTTGAATTCCTAGTTTATTACCTATTACAAAATTTAGTTTATTCTGAATGTGGTCTTGTAATTGTCCCTGGATCCACAACTGAAAGAGGAGAACACAAGAAGGTTCCAGGTAATCCCTGTGTATCTAAGAGGAGAGGAACGGTCCAAGGGAAAAGATCCTTCTTCTACACTCACGGTCTACATAATGATCCAGGATTGGGTTTTCCAATTGTAAAACAATGGGATCAGATAAATTACCTCTTTACTTCCCTTCCTTCTCGGTAATTGTTTGAAATTATGATTCAGTAGCAGAAAATGTGTTTAACATGTTACCTCTTAAATTATAAAAAAAAATATTCCCATGGAAAGGAATTATTTATTTAAGCTGTAAAGTGGGCAATGGGTCTCCATCTTTTATGTCCTTTTCCATTTTTTTTTTTTTTTTTGGTTTTTAGGGTCATAACCTGCGATGCTGAAGGGTTACAATAGGTTCTGCACTGGGAATTGCATTGGGAACAATAGGTTCTGCATTGGGAATTGAACCTGTTTGGCTGTATGCAAGGCAAATGCCCTACCTGCAGTACTATCGCTCCAGTCCCTCTTGAATGTCCTAGAATTGTTCCTTTGCTGTCCCCATACCTTCTATTCTTTGAAAAATAATTTAGGTTTATTTAGGTTTATTTCTTCCAACATTCTTACACTTATTCCAGAGAATATATCAATTTCCTTAATAAATGAAGAAGTTTACATTTTTTGTTCCTACTATATGGGAGTTGTATACATTATTAGTTGAAATTTGGTGGCAGTACTCCTAGTGTTTCCTTAATGAACTTAAGCTCGGGAAATAATACATAACTTGCCTAATGTCTTGTAACAAAAATAAAAATTGTACATTTATAAATCATAAATAATGAATATTTAATTTCAGTTCATTTATCTAAATCTAGATTTCATGATATTTCTGTCTTACACTGAATACTGAAATTTGAAAAGAAAATTTGTTAAATATGTACAGACTGAGATGTTCATGTACATATATAGGTATGTGTATCCATCTATCTGTGTATATCTCCCTATATCTATTGTCTCACCTCTATCACCATCTGTCCATCCATCCATCTATATGTCCATCCATCCATCCAGACACACATAGTTCATTGTTATCTGTCTGCCTTTGGTATTATGCCAAAGAAGGATGTTCATTTTAAGGAGAAATAAAAGTTATAAACTGAATACATAAAATGTTAATGATGAAAGTTTACTCGCAGTATTGGGGAACATAATGTGATATCTTTGCACATATGCTTTTGATATGTGTGTTCTCTCTTTTTTGAGAAAAATTTTAAAAGTTTCTTTTATTGGGCAGTGGGGAGAGTTGGGTGTTGTTTGTAGCAGAGCTGGTGCTGCTTAGGTGCTCATTCAGGTGCTCCTAAGAGACCATGTGTTGTGTGTTTTGGTGTTTCAAACACGTCAGTGGGATGCAACAAAAGCCCCTTAACCCTTGCACCGTCTCTCTGGCCACAAATGTTAAAAATCGCAAGCAAATGTTGGAGTTGAAGATTTGAATGAATGTCCAACTGGCTTTCTGGATCTTCTAGGTAGGAACATTCCTGTAAAGAACATAGGTTAAAGAAGCAGAATCTTTGGTTTTTTACTTTTACTTTAAAAAAATCCTCACATTTTGCTCTTTAATAGGGATCATACTGAACAGTTCTGAGCACAAGAGTTTGCATCAGATCATTTGGGCTGGCTGCAGGCCGAGGCTACAGGTATCTGACCCAGCAGTGCTCAGAACACATCTCCACCTGATGGTTTTGGGCTAAGCAGGTATGAGATATGCTTTCAATCTGTGTGTAGGAAGAGTTGATAGGAGCCTTAAAGCATTGGAAGGAAACCTTGAAGACTTTTTATTAATTCATTCATCAAATATCCTTTAGGTCCCTATGACATGTAAGGGATATTCTAGTGTAGAATGGCAGATAAATAGGGTGTGTAATTTATTTTGCTTGTTTAATACAGATAAAAAGAGAGACTGGAAAGCTTAAGGAAGCTATTTATGAAAGGGTTTCTGCAATCCTTTTCTTGGATTTAGTCTAGACTGGACTAGACTAGAGATAAACTTAGAGCACATTTTAAGCCGTGTTCTTATTTGCAAAAAATATTTATATTAAGGTAGTGATACAGTCATTATTAAAATATAACTTATAAGAGCATGACTTGTATAATGATGGATAAAATTCATCAATCACAACCACCATTTTCAAGAAATATTTTTAAAAATACTTAAATCTTGTGTGAGAAAAATAACAAAACAGCAGACACTTAGCAAATCTTGGTCTGATGGTTGTTAGGAGGGTTAAGAGACTCTAGTTTTGTAACCAAGTCCTGCGATCTTGTATGGGCCATGTAAGGATATTGTCTGCATGCCGTCTTTGCTGATCACAGTAATCGGGTCATAGAGAAAGAGAAGTAATAGAGTGTCTCTTAGCAACCAACCCCAGGAGAAAGAGAAAATTACTCAAACCAGCCATTCAGCCAGGGAAGTAGAAAGAAATAAAGAAAAAAACATTCTAAAAGTCTGCTGAAAGTGTTTTGGACATAACTCCCTCCAGGGGGAAAAAAAGACAAAAGGCAAAGAGAAAGACAAAAATAAGTAAACAAGAACAAAAAAAAACTCACCAAATTTTCCAAATGCAAACCTTTATTTTCCTAGCATTCTTTTCTTTACCTTTTTGCTATTAGCCCCCAAATCAATCTGCACACATTATCTTGCTCTATATAAAATGTTTATATATAATGTTTTATATATGCAAATATAAGGGTTATATATAAAACATAATGTTAAGTGGCAAATAGGTGCAGAGGATGGTCAGAAGCAAAGCAATTCTTATCTCCCAAATGGATATACTAATATTAATTTTTATGAGACCTATTTTGCTTTCTTAGCTTGCTAACTGTGTAGCAATCAGTCCTGAAGCTATTAATATTTATCACTACAGTCTTTGATCTGAGATACTAGCTTTCAAACTTTTTTATGACATAACTGGCAGTGAGAAATCTTACATTGATGATTACATATGTAAAAATACGGAAGGAATTTCTACTTAAAAGTCATTTAGTTGTATGATTCAAATCGATGTTTTGCATATGGATTCAGTGTTCAAAAAACACTCTTAAAGTTTTGAAAAATTGATTTTATCACCCATGGATTAATTTCTTTCTACAGTTTGAAAAATACTAGTCTAAGGTTCACATTTGCCTCCCACTTTCATTTTATAAAGACGGTTCCAAGTAATATGTTCATTCATGGAGAAAAGCACTGCCAAGCATTGTGATGCTACAGTTGACTTATGTAAGCTACATATTTTGTTATGTGTCAAGGGTATACTAAAAGTTAGTAAATACGAATATACTGAAGTTTTGAGAAAATAGGAAGTTTTTCTTATGAAACCAACTGGTAGCCTACTTTGAAACACTGGCCTGGAGTGGGTCATGAGTGGATGATGGATGCCCTCAACAGGACCAACAGCTCAGCACTATGGGTAGGGACAGGAGTCTTAATGTGTCTGAATACAGCTCTTCTGGTCCAATTCAGCACCACGGTGAAGAGCAGGTAGTGAGGTCTGAGAGCTAAGGAGGCACTCAGGGCTCCCACTGTGGGGCCTGGCGGTTCACTGACTGTAGGGGGTCCCTGCTGCAATTTCTTCCTCCCCCCCCTCCCCTAGCCCATGCGCCACCTACAGCCTACTATGGAAGAAAATCTCTCTGAGCGCCAGCTGCCTTAAGTCCCATAATGGAGCATGTGCCTCCTGGCCAATCAGAGTGTCTGAGTGACTAAAGGCCATAGCCCCAGCTCCATTCCCTGTCCCTGCCCAGGCCATGGCAGCCATCACTCCTGGGGCCCAGAAGGCATGGCTTGGCCAGCAGGTCAACCTGGACCAGCTGGAGCAAGTGTACCAGCTGTCTGAGGGCTCCCTCATCCTTCCTTAAAATTGCCACTGTTCATTTGGTCAGCCTTTAGCAACACAGCACCACACCCCCAGTCGCCATACAAGCTCACAATTGACCACACAGAGACAAAAGCTGCAGTTAAGCCTTCACAGGCCATGATGCAGAGCCACATAAACCCCGGAAAGGGATACAACACAGAGATGTTCCCAGGCTCCACCCAAGTCTCAGTTACCTGGGTACCCCAGAGGAGGGCGGGGTTCCTTACCGAAGTAATCTGTTGAAAGCCGGGGGGGCGGCCGCGCGCCCCATCTTCCTGCAGTTCCTGAAGTGGCAGCAGTCATGTGCACCAAACACCACCAGTTCCATATGAGCCTTTCACTGTCCATGATCCAGAGGCATAAATAAATCTTGAGAGACAGATCAACATGATACAGAGTTGCTCCCTGCTACTCTGCCCAGGCTAAGTTATCTGGGTATCCCGGAACAGGCTAGATCAGACCACCATCTGCTGAAACAGAACCCAGATAGATGAAAATTTTACACTCCACAATCACAGCCAGGCCCGGTCCAGCCTCAAGTGCTTGGGGTGACCCTCATCCAGAAAGTAATCTGAAGAAAAATTCAGATATGCAGGATTTATGACTGAAATCTTCAGGCTTTCAGTGATTTGGGAATGGACTATCTCACTCTATCTCCCTTCACTTTATAGTAGTTATCCACATACCCGAAACCACCAGTTAATAACTCAACTCCAGCTGTATCAACTGTTAAAAATTTTGGACTTCCTGGAGCATACGGCCACAACACTGATAAACCAGTAGAAGAACACTGGATTAGATTTGATGCAATATAGAAGGCATCCAATAATGATTAATATCAACTGGAAGCCTTAATGTCAAACTTCTTAGTAGCCTGTTATACAAGGGGTTAATAAATACCCTTTTCCTTTTCCTAAGTTTAAGTTATGATTTTTTTCTTTGCAACATGATCTTTTTAACAATGACAATGACTAGTTATAAGATACAATTTGCTTAGATTAAGTTTATTTATTGGAAATAATTTAATAAGAGTGTTCCAATCACTGCTAGGGGACACATGTTTATATGATGCAAGTGTTATTACAAAATTTTCCTCCCCAAGGGCTGTTAAAATACATCAAGGAATATATATATTAACATCTATGGTATCTTCAGAACAGCTGATGCTCAAATATATGCAATGTATATATTTTCTTCTATTTGGTGAATAAATGTTTATTTGTTTTGATATTTTAGTAGACTATAAGCCATAGAACTATATTTATTGGAGATTTTGTAAATAATGTTTATAGTATTATATGCATGAGTTTCACTATTAAATGAGTTAAAGAGACTAAGTGTGAAAACAAGAGATAATATGAGAACTCTTTCCATTTCATGCCTTTACTTATTTATTTAATTTGGAGGATATTTAGGGGGTGTTCTGAACATCTATTGTTCTTAATCCTTCCCTACTGACCTCATGAGACAGAAAGACACAATAATCTTCTGCAGTTAGTTTACTGAACAGCATCCTCTCCACAGACCAGTTTAAGGCAAAAATCCCATCACTTGCACTCCTAATTGATCCTCTGCCCCAAAATTAACACTAATGATAACTGTAAATAAAATTTCTTAATATTTTTATGGGGTAGTACATTCAATTTATTTATTTTATTTGATCCTGAAGACATTTCTTCTATATGTAACTGAAAAGGATGCTGTTACCGTATTAATAGATGGCTAAGCTTATATACACAGAGACAATGCTTATAAAGTCCTGCTGTCAAAATCAGATTAATAGGGTTTGGTCCCTTAATCCAAAGGTGATTAAATGGATCAGGGAAAGTCACAGATGTTGTATAATGCAGACCATCCTTTTGATTTCCTCTCCATTTATTTGTATGTGTGTTTGGGGGGTGTTGAAAGCAAGTCCTCATGAATACATTCTACTAATTAACATACTCTATCCCCACCTTGAATGCTTCTTATCTTAATGAAGAAAATAAGGTTGAGGCAAATAGTATTTTAGTGTTACAAAAGCCAGTAAAGAAGGCTAGTTCTTCCATTTCCTGTCTCAGATATCTAGCATAGCACCTTATGGATCTAATACTCCCCAGAGCCAGAACATTTTTCTGATGATCCCAGTGTAATGGGTCCCTAATGCCTGAAAAACATATGCATTTCATTAGTAACTGATTCATTGTCATTGTCTTCTACATAGAATCTAATATTTCCCAAGTACTGTTAATTGCTTTGGGAAGTAACAGCAACAAAACTTAAGGCATGGGATTATTATTTGATGGGCTGAAATGTGATTTTTGTGATATAGGAGTTAATGTGCCATCTGGAAATATTTCATGATTTAAATTCATTGTACATTTTAGAAATATGATACTCTTTAAAAGCCTGGATTATACAAAGTGGTGGGCTTTTGATGGTCCAATAGGTAAGGACATTAAAAATAAAAGATGGGGTGGGATACATGATGGGAAGAAAATAATCAGAGTTGATGTGGGGAGTAGAGTGTTCATCTGAAATAAAAGTCGTGTGGTACCACAACGATGTGAGGATGCTATGAACTGCAAAACCAGCAGGGAATTCTAGGGTCCAAAGTGTAAAAACGGTGTCCAAAGGAAGGAAATGCGACCTTGGCCAGCTTTTCAGCCAGTTTGAGTTAGTAATATAAAATAGTGCTGGAAAAATAGTATAGAAGTGAAAGTACTCACCTTGCAAAGCCAGTAATTCACTTCCTATACTCAACTGCGTGGTTCCCCAAGTACTGTTAGGATCACTTTGAAGTACAGAACCAGAAGTAGCCCTTTATCAGTGTAGAGTGGGTCCCCAAATGCCACCCCACCTTTGCCCCCCCACCCCCAAATAATAAGATTCCTGTTTTAGAAATTAGAAACTAGACTTCCTTCACCGTTTACATAGCTGTGTACATGGTGATAATTAGAAATTGAGATCATGTTGTAAGCACTATTCCTTAAATAACCCTTGATAGTGCTGATGTTTAAGACAGGCATAGTAAGTGCTGACCCACGTGGATCTTGGTGGAGGAATGGATGTTTCCCTTCCCAGGTTTCTGGTTTCGAGTGATCTGCTAAGTAATGCTGGGATATAAATTCGGGAGCTCTTGTGTATCAGTCAAAAGGACAATTTCTGCCTATTAGGGTAATTTATTATGAACTTGATCACTTGATCACTTGAATCCTGTTATTCATCGATTTGCTCAAGCAGGCGCCAGTACCATTTCCACTGGACCCTATCACATGCCAATGTAGCCCAATGGCATCTGGTTGATTCAGGAATATAAAGAGCCTCAAACCAGTGACAAATGCACTTGATATTTTCTAATACATTTCAATCATGCACAGTATTTTGGGGAACTTTAAACTTTAGGACATTTTAAGATTTTTCTATATTTTGAAAACTGTGAAACAAATGACGTTATAAGAACAAGAAAGTGTATTTCATAAATATGTCCATGGTTCTGTTTCTGTAACACACCAAGTAAATTTTGATGTATCAAAATAGTCTTTACAGATACGCATTTGTAGTTTGTTAATACAGAATCAGGGAGAGACATCACTGTCACTGTCTTCCCGTTCATCGTTCATCATCGATCTGCTCGGCGGGCACCAGTAACATCACCATATGTCCTGTCTCATGCAAGTAGAACCCAAGGGCACCTGCTTGCTTTAGGAACATAAAGAGCCTCAAACCTATCCATCAGGTCATGGGAATGAGGTCTATAATTGTTACTGGTATTTGACATATCAAATATGTCATGGGTAACTTGTCAGGCTCTGCCGTGCGGGTAGCATACTCTTGTAGTCATCTCTAAATCCAACATTTATTGATAAACGCAGGTCGGGCTGTGATAGGCTGGTCTGCTGGGTGGAGTTCTGATGAGGGGGGAAGTCCAGATGTGGAAAATGGAGGCCCTCATGGAGTGGGTAGTCATCTGGCTTGTTGCGAGGCTCTGCTGGGGTGGCAAGTCTTTTCTAAATCTGGCCCAGCAGATCCTCGCAACAAGCCAGACCACAGGGAGAGACATACATTATATTTTTCTTTTTTTTAAAGATTCCCGGCTTTAATAATAGGAACTTGACATTACTACATATTCGTCAATTTATTTCAATGAATGTTCTTTCGATGATTGTTCACCCACAGTCAGTGAAAAGTTAGTGAGTAAGATTATTCTTTTTTAGAACTTGAATAATTTTCCTTATTTATTGAATTAACAAAAGTTTCTTAATATATCACAATTGAATTTTTTCTTGTAGTGCTCATTAAACTGAATTTTAAGGGTTATTACATGAGAAAAACATACATAAAAGAGAATGTATAAAATTTATGACTTCTACGAACAAATAAAAGTTATGCCAGAAATTCAGAGCCTATAAGCATGACAGCAAAATGAATACCATTCAAATAGTTCTTTTAGGACAATGATATTTTGCTGAAGTAAGCTTAGATTGATTTCAAATTTTAATATGTAAGTAGTATTTTCTTTTTTTAATTTTTTAATTTAATATTTTTATTATAACACCGTGAGATATGCAGTTACAAAGATGTTCATATTTGGGTTACGGTCATATAGTGTTCTAGCAACCACCCCTCCAACAGTACCCATTTCCCACCACCAGTGTCCCTGTTTCCCTCTCCCGCCCCTGGCCTGCTTCTATGGCAGGTTTATTATCTCTTTCTCTTTCTCTATCTCTTTTCCTCTCTTCCTTCTCTCACACATTGTGGATTGTATTGCATACATTTAGAGGTTATCATATGTATCTTTTTGCCTGTATTTAATGCTCAGTTTTATGTTGGTATTAGCACTTTCAACAATTATTAGCACTCTGTTCCTTTCTCAGTCTTACCTAACCTCTGACTCCACACGTTTGTGTAATTTTCACCTTTGACAAGACCTCCTGACCCGTATTTAGCCTGACCTTGGATATTGGTAATATGTGTGCATGTGCATATATACATATATACATATATATGTATATATACACACATTTATCTGCATGACATAACATGTGTGTATATAAACACACACATGACATAACATGTGTGTATATACATATACACATGTTATGTCGTGCAAATAAATGAAGTCATTCTATATCTGTCTTTTTTCCTTCTGGCAAATTTCACTCAACATGTTATAGAATAAGAATTTCTCCCTTCATAGTTAGCAATGACATTCTATTCCTTGGCGTAGCTATACTAGAATTTATTTAAATATTGCCGTATTGCTGGTCATATGTCTTGCTTCTAATGTTTTTTGTTAGAGAACATAGATATGAGTATAGCTTTTTGTGGATATAGCTTGTATAAATTTGGAGCACTTCTATAACATCTTTTTAATGGTACTTCCCAAAATATCATTTTAATTCAACTTGATTCCATGGTAAGTCAACAGCTCTAGTGAATTATGTGGGGGGGGGACACAAAATAAGTTAGGAACTGGTTAGTTTAAAAGAGTTTTATATATGTGAGGTGAGTAAAGATAACACAATCAGGCTATCTAATTTGTCAGATCCAAAGAAATAAAATAGATAATGGAGTGAAGCCAGTTCAACTAAATTGTCTTACTGCAGAAAATATCATTTTGGACTGAATCATGTACTTTTATTGAAGGGAGAGTGGTAAAGTATGACAATGGATCATAAGCGCAAAAACTACCAGTAATCAGTTAGCACGTCTGAGCAGAATCATGGTAGTGCAGTTGGAAGATCTCACCGATTTCTAAGGAGATTAATGAAGACTCTGTGGTCTAATAATGACTTTGAGAATAAAAGCAAAATACTACCTAAGTCCAACTATTTTTAATATAGTAACTTAAATGGAATTTATAGTAATGATGCTTGCATATAGATATTAATGTAGTTCTGTTTTGATTGTATTACTGATATTATGTCTTTCTTTTGATGCATGAAGAAACTGAGGCAAAGGGGAGTTAATTAACTACCTGTAAGTCATTTATCTTTTAAGCGATAGACTTTCACGATAAGCCATTTGTTCCTAGTTATTGATCCATTGCTCTCCACTCGGTTTCCATATTATGAAGACAGACATGGTATCTTTGAGGATAGAGCTAAAATCATTTAGCTTTGTAGGCCCATTAGATTGACTAAGATTCCTCGTCCTTTCTGAAGTGGTGGAACTAATTTCTTAGTACTCTGGTCATTATAATCGATAATGCAAAGGGACTTTGCACAATGAAGAAGATTAATATTTAGTGTTACTTCTTTTCTCTAGTTATTTGATTATTATATACTATGAATTCAGAATGTAATACTAAATACTAAATGTACTATTCACTAGGTACTTACTATTTTTTTGTCTGAAGGAAGCAATACCTGAATGACTGAACATAGTTTTCATATGTATTTCTTAGAAACATAATCTTTGCTTCAGAATCATGGTGCATCTGTAGTTAACCCAATTTATGTGTACAGTACTGCTGTTTTGGAAACATAATTACTATAGTGCTGGTTTATGTTTCAATATGTAAAATTCCTCTACTCTTACGTTCTATAGGAACAAGAGAAAACTTTAAACTGTTAAAAGTTTAACAGTTTCACTAGTTAACAATATATTACTTAATTGCTGACTTTTCTTACAAAGAAAGGGAGTAGTCTCCCTTGAAGTTCAATGATTAAGTCACCAGGCACCTTTTCTATTTTTTGTAGTTGTGGTCATTATGTTTCCTGGAAATTTTCCCCATTCTATTAATACTGTCAAAGGGGGTTACAGCCATGACTCACTTCAGGAAGTCACCCATCATTTGCTTCCTCAATCTCACCATTGCCCCTTGCTCAAAATCAACAGCTTCTGTGGAAGAGTTACTTTATAGCTCTTAAGAAAGTTCTAGGTAGCACAGCTTTTGTGGTTCACTCGGCTTCCTGCCATGATGGAGATTAAAACAAAAGTTTCTTGTCTTTTTTGTTTTTGTTTTTTTTGGTATTCTTGAAGTCATTGACAAGTTAGGTCAACTAATGTGGTCTCTTGGTTAAAAGAACCACCGCATACTGTCTAGCAAAAGTCGCTGGACACTTATCTTTGCAAAATTACACACGGTGACTGGTGCTGTAACAGTCAGGAAACTGGAGTTCATGAACTCCAGTCTATACTGTTTAACAGTATGTATTTGACTTTTATGTTTCTGTATTAATTCAGTGCTTACTTTTTAATTATAAATGATCACATTGGTTCTTTTATGAGTCTAATTTCTTATCACTCGAGCAACACTGCATAACAGAGGCCGTTCTGAGCACTGCAACACCATACAAAGTACCTGCCTTCAGGAAACTTCCTGGCCGGTTATAATGAACTGCATTCCTGAACTACCCACTGTGAAATCAAATTGGTCAATAATACATAGCCAGGGCTAATTCTAAAGGCTTCAAGACTCAACTGACATGTTGAGAAGAGTAAAATTATTTACTTAGTTTTGTAAGTTCTTTCAGCCTGGAATTTATCTCGCCCTTTTCTACCATAACCCTCTCTCTTGCCCAAGCCTTGGAAATAGAAAGATACAGTTAACTGTCTTTGCTTAACTTTCTTTTTTTTTTTTTAACATTTTATTATACCACCGTGAGATATACAATTACAACGTTGTTCATGCTTGGGGGGTTTCGGTCACACAGTGTTCCAGCACCCCGCCCTCCATCAGTGCCCCTCAACCACCACCCATGTCCCCAATTCCCTCCCCCCCTCCCCATCCTGCCTAAATGGCAGGTTCTTTATCTCCTCTCCTCTCCTCTCTCTCTCCTCCTTCTCCCATACATTGTGGGTTGCACTACATACACTTAGAAGCCATCATTTGCATTTTTTTGTCTGTATTTAATGCTCAGTTCTATGTTGGTATCAGACCTTTAGACATTTATTCACTCATGCAGTTACTTAGGATCTTCTCTTTTCTACGGCTTCCCTAGGACCACCATGCCATTCATTCAGATTCAGGGCTGCCCCCTTGAGTTTTCTCCTGTCCTAGTATAAAGCCATATAAATGCTGTCTCTTCTGTATGTTTGAGAAATGCTGTCTATGTAATATTAGGTAAACAATTCAACTTCTTTGAGCCTGAAAATTTGTGTGTAAACAGAATATAATATGATTTTATAAATTTTGTTTATTTGTAAAGAAGAATATGGTGATGATTCTTGATAGTGTCTGGTACACAGGGCGTACTTGCTAAATATTACTGGTAGTAAATGACCTCCGTACTCCTTGTGAGATAGTAGCATTTCTTGCGCAGATTGTCTCGCGGTTCTTTGTGATTGGTGGTTAAGAGACATGTGACTGAGGGTTTCTTCTTAATATAAGAGACATATATACATTTGTTGTTAAGGTAATATTTACATGTATTTTTTCTCATTGTCAAGCTTGTTTATTACATTCTCAAAATTTTATTTTCTACCAATACTGACGCCTTTTCTACTAGAGGTTATATTAATTACTGCTGTCATTATACTTTACACTTGGCATTTGGGGTTTGATTCAAATCTTTACTTCTTTGTCTTGTTTTGTTTTTCCTGGCTGTTAATAAGAAGTCAGGCAGAAAGACTCGAGATCTTCTTAGCTTTTTTCCTTTTCTGATGCTTTCTGTCAATAGAAAAAAAATAAATGAAGTGCAACAGAGCAACTGAAAAGTGCCGATGATAAAAGAAATCTTACATAATGAGAAATCCAAACAAATAACTGATATGTATTTATTTATGAGCATATGTGTATTTGTAATTATGTAGATATATCAGACTTGAGGTGTGCGTGTTTTTGTATAATAATAATTTTCACTTGTTCAAAATCTTATATTTCATTGTTATTGAAATCCTTATACTGAATCCTTACTTGAAATCCTGTACAAATGTCACCACAGAAAATTGTGTTCTTCATTTTAAAGATATAGAAGTTCTAAATAAAAAAAACTAGTGCTTTTTAGGTCAATGACTGAAATCCAATTTTCAAAATTTTAAGCAGTTGTAATAGTCTATCCTCATAAATATATGTGATTTATAGATTTAGAATTGATAAGAAAAATATACATATATATCTACATCTCCGTCTATTTCTATCTCATTATTCTTTTGTAATGTTGCTTAATTTCCTAATAAGAAATAAAACTTATAGGGATTTCTTGCTCTTCTCATTTTTTCATAGTTGCTTCTCTATTTGTTTTAATAATGGCTCTCTTGAAGAGTTTAATTGGTTTTCCTTAGACTTCCTAAATTTAGACATTGTTTCATCTATGCATTCTCATTGCATATCTTTGTAATTTTTGGTCATTGTTTTCCTCATAAAAACTCAATCACAATCTTATTAAATGTTGTATTTAAGACATCTGACCACAATTAATGGTAGGCAACAGTTGTTTGGTAAATATCTGTGTAATTGATCAATACTTCATTGAGTTTAGCCCAGATTTTCAAAACCCATATTGTCAGTTCTAGAAGTATTTTTAAATATCCAAACTTGATTTAATGAAATCTTACTAAAAATGATTCTGTCCAATCATTGACATAGATACTTTTGTGTTTATAGACAAGCAAGGCATGGTATCCATCCTCCAAAAAAACTCCTATTCATTAGGAGGAGGGTGATAATTAAAATACATGAAACAAGTTATCCCAGAGCTCTAGGCTAACCCCCACTGGGAAGTATAAGAAGAAATAGTGATGCCTCTGATCAGAAAGACAAGGTTTCAGATCAGACAAAGCTTCCTGGAGACGTTTCATCCAGACCTAGGGATTGTATATTTCTCATGAATCAGAACACCTTTAGGGAAGTATAAAGTGCATATAGTACATTGATGATGTTGATTTATTGGGGGAAAAGTATAAGAGACCATGGGGATTATAAACACTGATGTTGTGTCATAGTGACTGTGAAAATTAAATTTGTTCATTATTTTTCTTGTTTCCCCATCAATTAGTTTGCTCCTTGGATCACCAACTCTCAAATATCCATGATGAAGCTGTCACTGTCTCTTCTTCCCCTTTTTTTTGCCAAACTCTAATACTTAGCGAATCGTTTGAAAGAAAAAACTGACAGATGTCTTCCTGAGAAAGTATCTTTTCTATAGTCTGTAGCAAGAGGCAACACAAGTTGCTTGAAAATACTTTCTTTTCTTGCTTGCTTAGGCAATTAATGGCCATGACTTCACTTATTAATCTTACTGGGGAAAATTATTAATAAACACAATCTTTATATTCAATTTTTATACAAGTCCTTTTTAATGGAAAGTGCTCTGCAAAGATAACTAATGCTTTTTGATGTTAAATGGGAATGTTTTGTTCTGAGGTTGTCAACTGACTTTATGAAATCTATGTAAATTTAAGAGCCCAAATTTGCTTAAGTCACCTTACCTAAGAATCCACTGAAGGAGCTCCCCCCCCCCCCCCCCCCCCCCCCCCCCCCCCCCCCCCCCCCCCCCCACTTTTCATCTCTTGTTAAACCTTCCTTTCGCCTCCCCGCTTTATATGACCATTTGTACTCCTAGTTTGTGGATGTCAATTAATGCTGAGAAATATCCATTTTCTTTCTAATCCAATGTAGGATAGAAGTAGATGAAAAATTCAAAAACTCATATTTGTAATATGTTTCTTGTAACCCAGTTTTTCAATACATAATTTCTCTTGCTTTTATGACTTGTACCTGTATAATGGAATGTGTAATATTTGCTCAAAGTAGAAGTTATTTTCATACTTGGATACCATTTAATGGGTAATACATACTGTTTCATAGCCAGCACTTAAATTTTTATCCCTGCTGTCTATTGCAAATAATGTCAGCAAAATGAAAGATTGGAAGGCCAATTCTTGCCTGTATTTATAACTGCAATTTAATTCTGTGTTGTATAGTGACAAAGGATTGGCCTGGTTGGGGAATCGACTTTGTCATTTGCAGACTTTGACATCGGAGAGGTCACTTATTTTACTGAACTCAGTTTCTCCATTTATTAAATGGGTAATAAATAATACTGACCTCATTTGCTTCTAATGCAAATGGTAATTATAAACAAATGTGAATTCAAATTGTACATTCTGAACAAATAAGAAGAGCTTTGATTTGACCCTGTGGCTAAGGAGAAATAGTAGCTAAGTCTTAACCACCTCTCTGTACTATTTAGAATCCAACAGCATAGAGCTTCAGAACTTCTTTTGCTGACATTCCTAATTAGCATTGCCGAATCTCAGCTTTGTATCAATCCTCCCAATCCTTAAGATGGAAACAAGTGTTCCTGTTATAGCTCTACCATGTGCATGACAGGGAAAGAATCGTGTTGCCATCAGAGCCTTAATTTATCAATCTTACTGACTTAAATTTTAAATTTGCAAGCTTAAGATGATTCATTAACAAAGTATTTTTCAAGCTTAGCTTTTCTCTAGGGAACAAAAAGGAACTGGCTCACTCTAGCACTTCTAATAAGCTCTCATTCAGCAAAGGATGGTGTGTCCCTAATTTTGTCAGCATGTGTATAAAGAATGTACTTCACTCTGCAAATACACTGGATACTTTTCAAATACTCCTTTAAATATGTATCAAACCTGATCAGCATCTATTTTTTTTCTAATCCTTCATTAAAATATTCCAAACTGAAAATTTAACCTATTAAATTTAGACTTTTTTTCTTCTGAGGATAGCTAAATGATTTCAGTACTTCAAACAGCAGCCGTGTTTTATTTTTTGTTTTGCGTAAACATCTATCCGTATTTGTATGTGCATAGGTCTGTATCTATGCTTGTATGCTTTCTAATCTAGAGCTATGAAAGTTAGATTTTGAAAAATCAAGGGATAGTTTAGACAATTCAATTATATAACTTGGCTATGCTGTGCTCTCTAAATCTTGAACTTGATTGCCCTCAAGCAAGCAAGCGTGACCCTTTCAGTATACAGAGAACAAGATACTCAGAATCACCCTGGTGCAGATAATATATATAAGAAGAACATTGTGAAAAAAATAAGTCTTGACTTGAAATCAGATAGTTCTGTATGTCTCTTTGATTAAACATGAAAGAAGGTAAGCACATCTCTGACCCTGAACTAAGTTGTACTGGAGTTTTGTAACAGACAAAATGGAAGAATTTATTCATTATATTCATTTGTTTATTCTTTTTATCAAGAAATTTCTGAGAACCCATAATGTTCTAGATGATTTTAGATGGCACTAGAGCGGAAGTGGCCCAACTCTTTACTTTTCTGCATTTTATTGAAAGAAGGCAGCATTTGAAAAATATGAATAAATAAATAGATGATAATAATTTCTCTCTCTTGTTCACTCTCCTTTCTTCTTTCCCCTGTCCAGTCCACAAACACCATTGGGAAAAAAGAATTTCCCAGACATTATTTGTGATTTGAATAAACATGATTGTTTCAATTCTGTTTTCCTTAAATGTCTTTCTTTTTATAATTACCTTGATTTTTCTCCTTCTAAGGTCCTGCTGTGAGTTGGAGATTCACTGTTTCTTCTGCACCTTAATGCTTTCATTTTTCAGTAGAATCTATTTTTTCATGTTTTGCTGAAAGGTGGTAGATTTTGGCATGTGATTTGTGCTTAATAATCTCAGGATTTAAAAGACCTCTGTGACAGCTCTGAAATGACTAGAAACAACTCTCTTGAGTGAGTGTTGGAATTTTCTCACCATTTGAAGTAAACTTACTGATTCAGCTTCTCTTAGCCATTCAAATAATACATGGTCTTTGTGAACTAGTGAAAGTAGCAGGTGGCATTTGCCTTTCATTTTTCTTACATATGTTTTTTTCTGCCATTCCCCAAGCTCTGTGCCAGTGGGCGTAGAGTAAAAAACATTATGAAATGGACCATGATTTTACTCTTTGTAAGTGATTTTTCATAATCAGTTGGTTACCAGACAGCATCTAACTCCTCTGTTTTTCAGCACCTGAAATGATTGATTTTATACTGTAATATTAATAGCTCTTCCTTCCTTCCTTCCTTCCTTCCTTCCTTCCTTCCTTCCTTCCTTCCTTCCTTCCTTCCTTCCTTCCTTCCTTCCTTCCTTCCTTCCTTCCTTCCTGCTCCCTTCCTTCCTTCCTTCCTTCCTTCCTTCCTTCCTTCCTTCCTTCCCTTCCTTCCTTCCTTCTTCTTTCTCTCTCCCCCTCTCTCCCTCCTCTCTCTTTCTTTCTCTCTCTTTCTTTCTTTCTTTCTTTCTTTCTTTCTTTCTTTCTTTCTTTCTTTCTTTCTTTCTTTCTTTCTTTCTTTCTTTCTTTCTTTCTTTTTCTTTCTTTCTTTCTTTCTTTCTTTCTTTCTTTCTTTCTTTCTTTCTTTCTTTCTTTCTTTCTTTTTCTCTCTCTCTCTCCCTCCGTCTTTCTTTCTTTCTTTCTTTCTTTCTTTCTTTCTTTCTTTCTTTCTTTCTTTCTTTCTTTCTTTCTTTCTTTCTTTCTTTCTTTCTTTCTTTCTTTCTTTCTTTCTTTCTTTCTTTCTTTCTTTCTTTCTTTCTTTCTTTCTCTCTCTCTCTCTCTCTCTCTCTCTCTCTCTTTCTTTCTTTCTTTCTTTCTTTCTTTCTGTCTGTCTTTCTGTCTTTCTTTCTTTCCTTTTCTCTCTTATGTCTCTCTTTCCTCCCCCTCCCTCCCTCCCTCCCTCCCTTCCTTTCTTCCTCTAATGCTTAATGTACACGTATTCTGTATTTTATTTTTAACTTTTCATTGAATTTCCTTTTTTTTTTTACTAGCTTCTTTAAAGATTTTCCAGCAATGTATGCTTTACTGTTTTCAGGTGCCAACTAAATTTCTATCTTCTTCAAAACTAATTACTCACTGATATTTGTATATTCAGATCTGCCGTGAAGTAGTAATATCTAAATAGGATTGAAAAGTTTTTATAATTTTTTTATCTCTCTGTCCTTCTTAGTTTTACTGTTAATAATTACTACTTCTAAAATTATACTTTTACCATGGAACTGCTGTTTTCATGGTTTCTGAGCCGCATTTTCTGGTGAACACATGGCTTTGGAAGAGAAGATCGTATCATTCCTTTAGCTGTGAAATGAAAAAAAATGTATGAATTCTGGAATCTTCAGAAAGTTGGAAATGGGAGTTGTTTTTTAAGTGATTGGGTAGACTGAATGTTGTTTGGAATAGATGAATCTTTGTAATGGTCTTATGTTTTTATGGATTTATAACACTTCGGTTGAGAAGGTAACTCCTTTCATGAATAGCCGAGTTAGACAGATTCAATAAAAGTAGTTTGAATTGAGGCTCTGCCCTAACATATCAAAGGATTTTTACACAGCAGGACTTATTTCTTTACCTGTTGTCTTGTTATTTGAATTTAGCACACATTTTCAAATTGTTTATTTATTCATTTTATATTTTCCAATTTTATTATACCTGAGATATACAGTTACAAACTGTTCATGATTAGGTTTTAGTCATACAATGTTCTAGTACCCATCCCTCCACCCAGGGCACATTTCCCACCACCAATGTACCCTGATTCACTCCCCCTCTCCCCCAGCCTGCCTCTTCTTCTTCTTCTTCTTCTTCTTCTTCTTCTTCTTCTTCTTCTTCTTCTTCTTCTTCTTCTTCTTCTTCTTCTTCTTCTTCTTCTTCTTCTTCTCCTCTCCTCCTCCTCCTCCTCCTCCTCCTCCTCCTCCTCCTCTTCCTTCTTCTTCTTCTTCTTCTTCTTCTTCTTCTTCTTCTTCTTCTTCTTCTTCTTCTTCTTCTTCTTCTTCTTCTCCTTCTCCTCCTTCTCCTTCTCCTTCTCCTTCCCTTCCCTTCCCCTTCCTTCCTTCCCCTTCCTTCCCCCTTCCCCTTCCCCCTTCCCTTCCCCTTCCCCTTCCCCCTTCCCCTTCCTTCCCTTCCCCCTTCCCCTTCTCCTTCTCCTTCTCCATCTCCTTCTCCTTCTCCTTCTCCTATCTCCTTCTCCTTCTTCTTCTTCTCCTCCTCCTCCTCCTCTTCCTCCTCCTCCTCCTCCTCTTCTTCTTCTTCTTTCTTCTTTCTTCTTCTCTCTTTTTTATGCATTGTGGTTCGCCATACACACAATTAGGGCATATACTTTTGCCTTTGTTTAATATTCATTTATAGGCCGATATTATTACCATTTCCAACAATTATTTGAAAACTGGTCTCTTCTTTGTCTTACAACCTCTGACTCACACACACTTGTGATAGATTCCACCCAATGACAAGTCCTATTGATCCATATTTTGCCTGGCCTTGAATATTAGTATCATACAATTTTTTTAATATCCCACTACTGAATGCTATCATTCTATATATGTCCTATTCCCTCTGGCTAATTTCATTCAACACATTACATTGCTATCCATTTATAGACAAATTTCATTTGTCCTAATAGCTACATAGTATTCCATTGTGTAGATGTACCATAGTTTCTTTTTAAAGTCGTCTGTTGTTGTGCACTCAGGTTATTTCCAGATTGTGGCTATTGTGAATAGTGCTGTTATGAACATAGAAGGGAAGATGGTGTTTCTACTGTTTGTTTTGTTTTTTTGCCTCCTAGGGTATATTCCCAGAAGTGCTATTACTGGGTTAAATGGGAGCTCAATTTCTAGTTTTTGGAGGGGACTGTTCATATTGTTTTCCAAAGACTGTACCAGTAAACATTCCCACCAACAATGGATGAGTTCCTTCTTCACGCATCCACACCAGCACTGGTTCTTCTTGCTCTTTTGCATATGTGTCACTCTGTGGGTGATCACGACATCTCATTGTTACTTCAATTTCAATCTCCCTGATGATTAGTGATGATGAACATTTTTTCATGTGCCTTTTGGCCATTAGAATATCTCCTTAGAGGAAGTTTCTGTTCATTTCTTCTCCCCTTTTTTTATGAGGTTTGCTGTTTTATTTTTGTAAATATCTACCATTCAGCACATTTTTTGTTTCTTTGTTTGTTTGGCCTGAAAAAATCTAAGTATTATTATTATTTTTAATTTTTATTTAATTTTTTGCTTGGGGTACACAAGTGGTGATAATCCGAGCTTACTCCTGGCTTTGCACTCAGGAATTCTCCTGATGTTGCTCTGTTGAAGGAACCTGGGTGTTGGAGATTGAACTCTGGTTGGGTGTGTCAATGCAAAAAACCTTACTTACCGTTCTGTCATTTTGATTCCTATTTGTATTATTATTACTTGTTGTTGTTGTTGTTTGTGATCCCTAGCAGTGAGCTTAGACACCTTGATGGTAGCATTATGATTTAATAAATGGTAGCATGTACGCTTCAAGTCAAATTTATCTCTTGATTGCAATCCTAAAGAGACTTATTTCCAACTAATCAAGGTTTATAGTTAAGTTAAGTTTTCCTGAAAGCGTAATGGTTTTATGCAGGGTATATTGTAACTGGCACTGCTTAGTGTCAGCCGTTCCTGAGTATTGAACATGGACCTTCTGCATGGCAGTCATGGTTCTAGTCATTTTAGCTGTCCCAGAATTTGAATTAATAATTATAGTATGCAGACTCTCTAGGGAGTGTATTTCTTTAACCCGCTAAATTTCCCATAGGGTGTGCCCACTGCTTATCATGAATTCATTTCCTTTGTTATATACCACAATCTAAGCTGATTCCACACTCCCACATACACTACTCATAATAAACTATTTCTTTTTGTAAAAGTGTTCTCAATAATAGGTAGACATTAGCTCAGGGTGTATTTAAAGGAGTGTGCTACTTGATCATAATTCATTGTCATTATCACTCTAGTGTAGGGTGAATCCATTTTGATTTTTATGTATGGGCTAAATGAGAGTACATTGTCCTCAGGACATTAGGATTCTTGTTTTCTTCAATGTTTTCAGTGGTACCATGTGGCTTTATAGTTGCATAACTATAACTTTACAGTTATGCAATTATAACAATTATACCCTCGTGATTGGAAGTTTTTTCAATATGATAGGTTTTGTTTCTTTTATATAATGTAAAAGTGACTGTGTCTCCTAGAATTGCTGGGCAAGAGTAATCTATTCCATAATGGTAGCACATACACTTCCAGTCAAATTTATCTCAGGATTGTAATCCTAAAGAATTGCATTTCCTACTAATCAAGGTTTATAGTTAAGTTTAAATTTTATAAAAACCTGATGTCTTTATTACAGGACATTTTACTGATACTATTAAAGGTTTATTTATTTATTTGACTTACTTTTAATTTCTTTTAATAGATCAACATCCATAGAGTAATGCCTAAGTTCTAGCAACTTTCTGAGGAGTTTGTAAACAAGCTATGTGCGAGATAAATATAACCTTTGGTATCTTGTCACTAAGAAAGTATCTTGTATCTTTAAGGAATTGAATGACCAATGGTAATTCAAAGACTTTTTATCTATTGACGACATTTTCTTTGTGTACTTACTATAGTCTATAGCAGTGTTTCTCAACTGGGGCAGAATGGTTCCCTGTGATGGAGGTTACAGGAAAACTTGTGTAAATGTGGTCCCATGATGTGAAAGTAGAGTTTCAGCTAGCAAAACAGGAGACCACAGGAAGGAAACAAGGTCAGGAAGGGGTCATGGTTGGAAAAAGATTGAGAAACATTGGTCTCGAATATGGTAGCAAATAAGGTAAACGCCAGGAAGGTGCGTGACATGAAGCTGAGAAGATGGACGGGGAATCTCTGACATGAACTGTCTCCTCTGAATTTTCTCAAGGAAAGGAAACCCCATGTTCCAGTGAGCATTCTTTCTATGACTGGGTTTCAGTTCTCTCTAACTCTTCTATTTGCCTTTATCAGAAGATGTTATGGTCTGTTTGTCTTATTCAACAATTATGCAGAACTTAGAGTAAGTTGTTTTTTTTCCATTTAATTTTTTTGGTTGTAGGCACTATGATTTATAGTATTGTTGTTGATCGGGTTTCTTGCATGCAGGGTTCTGACATCATAGCCTCTATCAAATGTACGATTTTTTAAATGTAACTATCAAGAAGAAGCAGCTCTAGACATTAGTTATGTATCCTTGCTTTTATCAGTAGACATCACTTTTTACTTTTCTTCTTTTGCTATCAGTGAAGCAATATATTATCTGCTATTCAAGGGCACCTAATCTGTTTGTGCAGAATAACTGTGAAAATAGATGGGCTCTGAGCTTTTGTTGAGCTGACTGATCTCAACACATATTGTTTCTTCTTTTTCTCAGAATGGTCACACTTTAACAAGAACAAATCAGACTATTCTCAGCCCACCCCAGGATTGTCATACAAAATAATAATTTTATGAGGAAAGTTTTTGTGTGTAGAGGGTAAGATCCAGGAATGATGGAATTTCCATTTCTTCCAGTGCACAAAGAATAAAAAGGAAAAAATATCATTCAACTAAAAACCTTGGACTTTGTATTCTAGAACCTGTACTATTTCTGACTTTTCTACTTTATAATAAAATATTTAATACCTCCCACTTCCCACTTTTTTTGTCTTTTATATTCAAAATCTGAGAAAGGAAACTGTTGCTGAGGAAATGTATATAAAGTTTTTTTTTTATTTGCTCTTTAAGGGATCAGGGAATACAAAGCAAAATGCATGAGTTGATGTCTTCTGGAATAGAGACCACAGCCTGCTTATGTCTTATCTCTGTAATAGAGTGAGTTTGTGACCTAAGAACTGCTCCCATTTTCCCATATATTATGCATTCGTTATGTTTCAGTAACTTCTCCTAATATTCTCCCATATGTTACCCGCTTTTTTATCCTTAATGCTTAAAATAAAAAAAAATATTAAATCACTGTGAGATAAGCAGTTACAAAGTTGTCCAAGGTTGGATTTCAACAATGTTCCCACATCCATCCCTTCACCAGTGTATATTTCCTACCACCACTGTCTGCAATTCTCCTCCTTCCACCACCCATGCCCCGTCTATAAGAGAAGACACATTTCTTCTCTCACTATCTATCTATCTATCTATCTATCTATCTATCTATCTATCTATCTATCTATCTATCTATCTATCTATCTGTCTGTCTGTCTGTCTGTCTGTCTGTCTGTCTGTCTGTCTGTCTGTCTGTCTGTCTATCTATCATCTATCTATCTATCATCTATCTATCTATCTATCTATCTATCTATCTATCTATCTATCTATCTATCTATCTATCTATCTATCTATCTATCTATCTATCTATCTATCATCCACCCATCTATCTATCTATCTATCTATCTATCTATCTATCTATCTATCTATCTATCTATCATCCATCCATCCATCGATCTACCTACCTATCTATCTATCATCCATCCATCCATCTATCATCCATCCATCCATCCATCCATCCATTCATCTATCTATCTATCTATCTATCTATCTATCTATCTATCTATCTATCTATCTATCTATCTATCTATCTATCTATCTATCTATCTATCTATCTATCTGTCTGTCTCCTTTCAGTTATTAGTTTGTGGTATAGTTATTAAAAGTTATCCACGTCTATCCCTTTTTCTACTTTTAACATACAATTCTTGCCCAAAGTGATACTAGATCCTTACACTCAAACTCAGCTCCAGTTGACTCATAAAGTCATGTAAATGTGTTCTCATTTGTGACTACTAGCAAGAAGGAATTTTGTTCTAGTTGGCTGTATGAAATTGTGCCTTAGATGTACCATTCAAAATAATGATTATTCAAATTGCTTTTTATTATATTTTATTTTGTTTTATTTTATTCATGAGCACAAGGCTAGAAGTAAGTCTTAAGCACATCTCACAGTGCTTAAGACTTGCTAACCTTGTAACTCATGAATAATTCCTCATGATTCTTGCAGGATCTTAAGTGGTTCGGACTATTAAACCAGGATTAGCTACCTTTAAGGCAAGATTCTATTTTTATATTATTTCTTTGGGCCAGACTTTTACCCCGTTTCAATCCGTTCTTCTCTTGGCTCCTGTTTCTGACATCCAGTCAGAATTTTTTTCTTCCTCTCACTTCCTTTGAAATGTTGAGTTCTCCCTGTTCTACTTTCTCCTCATCTGACCATACCATGACATTAGTCCCTCTCCCTGTGGAGTGACAGTTACTTTGGTTATACCCTCCATGAACTCTGGAAACCCTTTTCTCAAGACTCTGAACCTGACACCAATCTCATCTGTATTCAGATCCTTCTAAAATATTGATCCCATGAATTTAATTGCCTATACACCTATTTGCTTATGGGAATACATTTCTTTCTAGTTATAAACCTGTGATCCTCTGCTGATAGAAACTACTTGTTTAACTTCAAGTTCAATTGCTTCTTTTTCACAGTCCTGTGTCAGCCAGGTTGGAAGGTGTGCTGTTCTCTGAAAGCATGTCAATATTTCCCTCCTGTCTTCACTTGAAAAGTTTTTCTCTTTCTAGAACCTTCTTTTTTAGTGTTTCTACTTTCATATATTGTTTTACAAACTTTATCAAAATAATACCTTCTCAAGAGAGAGAAAGGGAAAGAAATAAAGAACCTGCCATGGAGGCGGGCTGGGAGGGGGGGGAGGGAACCGGGTAGTTGGTTGTGGGAGATGGGCACTAGTGGAGGGATGGGTGCTGGAACACTGTACGACTAAAACCCAAATATGAACTTTTTTAATTGTATATCTTTGTAATTGTAAAAAAAAAAAAAAATAATAATACCTTCTCAATTAAACCTCTTCCGATTTGTTACCTTAATATTATCTTCTGTACTAATGAGATTCTACTACACATTATGGTCTTTTCTTTCTACTTGTTTGATAGCATTCTACAGGTGAGACGATGAGACGTGGTTTGCTTACTCAAAGTCACAAGCACAGCAAGGAGAACAGTGGGAGTTTAAAGTCACATTTTTAAAATGAAGTCCTCCTACCATAGAATCACCTCATTTCATCTAGCTTTACCTGAAGTAACATAGGCTCACATTCATGTTCACCTTTTGTGTGTGCTTAGGCATATTCAAAGCATGGATTCATATATTTTATGTTTATTTCTTTTAATGATCACATAATTATTTAAGTAATCTTTAATTAATATTCCTCCTCCTTTGCATATGAAGCGGAACAGAAAGATTGCATAACTTTTTGTCTTAAACAGCAGGTGACGATGGGATTGCCAACCTAGGCAGTATGGCCCTATTGCTATGCCTCAGCTAATAGTCAATGCTGTAGGTAAACAAAGCACTCAAAACAGAAGAGCCTTAGGTGACTGACATTCTCCTATAATCACATTGTGAGGATTGTAGACTATATTCCTACTAACTTTTTTCAGTGTTACACTTACATGATTCTTATTTTCAAATAGTTTTAACACAATTTAAAGACGAATTATTTCTTATTAGTATCATGTTATTTTTATCTTGCAAATGAATGCAGTCATTATATCAGGCCACAATGTGTAAGAGAAGGGAGAGAGGGAGATAGATAATAGATAGATAGATAGATAGAGCAGCTGAACAGACAGACAGACAGACAGACAGACAGATAGATAGATAGATAGATAGATAGATAGATAGATAGATAGATAGATACATAGATACATAGATACATAGATACATAGATACATAGATACATGATGGATGGATAGATAGATAGATAGATAGATAGATAGATAGATAGATAGATAGATAGATAGATGATAGATGGATGGATGAGAGATAGATAGATAGATGGATGGATGATAGATAGATAGATAGACAGACAGACAGACGGACAGGTGAACAGACAGACAGACAGATAGATAGATAGATAGATAGATAGATAGATAGATAGATAGATAGATAGAGAGATAGAGAGATAGAGAGATAGATAGATAGATGAATGGATAGATAGATGATAGATAGATGATAGATAGATAGATAGATAGATGGATAGATAGATAGATAGATAGATAGATAGATAGATGATAGATAGATGATAGATAGATAGATAGATAGATAGATAGATAGATAGAAAGATAGATAGATAGATAGAGAGAGATAGATAGATAGATGAATGGATAGATAGATGATAGATAGATGGATGATAGATAGATAGATAGATAGATAGATAGATAGATAGATAGATAGATAGATAGATAGATAGATGATAGATAGATAGATAGATAGATAGATAGATAGATAGATAGATAGATAGATAGATAGATAGATAGATAGATAGATAGATAGATGATAGATAGATAGATAGATAGATAGATAGATAGATAGATAGATAGATAGATAGATAGATGATAGATAGATAGATAGATAGATAGATAGACAGACAGACAGACAGACAGACAGACAGACAGACAGAAAGAGAAAGAGAAAGTGCCTGCTATAAAGGTAGACTGGGGGATTGGCGTGAATCAGGGGGCATTGGTGGTGGGAAATGTGCACTGGTGGATGGGTGCAAATGGGTGCTGGAACACCATATGACTGAAACCTAATCATGAACAGTTTTGTAATTGTATTTCTCACGGTGGTATGATTAAATAAAGAAGAAAAACATTTTTAATGTGATAATAAATACTGAATATAAAAAAGTTATTTCTTATGAATATTTTTTAATTTTTAATTTGAGATAATATTATTGCTAGATCTTTTCTACCTGGAAGAAATTAAGCATAAAATCTCTTCCTCATATTGCCTGAAAATAATTTTAGTTTTATGCATAACACACAAGAATGAGATCATTGCTTATCTTATGTTCCAGAAATTATGCACAAAATGTGAGTTTGGAAAACAACTTTTTTTTTTTCACTTGGGAACATTTGAAGAAAATATTCTTTATACGTTTAGATGACACAAATTATTGATATGCTGTTTTCATGCTTTTCTTGAAAAGAGCGTTGCTAGAATAGAATCATAATTCTGGGTCAGGTAATTAGTATAATAACAGTTTAATAGATAATTCAGTAGTTACTTTGTCACACAAAATTGTTTCCATGTAGTTCATGTAAACTAAAATTTTAGTTCAGAAGCTCATAAAATTTAAGATTGTCTTTAATAATAACATTTGTAGGAGGAGTAATGTGCAGTAATCATAAGCACCAATGAGGAGAGAAAAAGAAAATAGTGAATTAACGGTACTGCCTTGCATTCTTTCAGAAGAAAAGTGGTAAAATATTTTATTTCCTTGACTGGTGAAGTAACTGGTATAATGTATGGAAGTAGTTTCATGTAGTATTTTTTATACCTAACTGCCACATACCAGTCTGAATTACCTGTTGACAACCACTGATACAGGAGTTTCAGTCAATGGATTTCATCAATCAGCCAATGTATATAAGATAGCCTATAATTTTTAAAGGAGTTATATATTTGATATAAAAACAAGGGTTCAAATAAACTGTCAAAATATGAGAATTGGGAGAAAAAAAGAAAATATCAATCATTTATTTAGTGCAAAAAAATGACTGTAATCTACTCTGTATGTGGTAAACCCAGTGCTTAGTTTCTAACCAATAAAGAGGATGGTGGTTTGCATCATTATTTTGGAAGCATATCTGTTTGAAGGCAAAAGAGAGCAGATGATGAAGATGGTAAAAAGAAAAGTGAATTTGTTTTTTGTTGGCTCATTCATTTATTCAGCATCTATTTGCATTAAGAAGCATTATACTGTATACTGCTTGGAGTGTTACCAGGTGGGGTCAAAGCAATTAGTAAGTCATGAGTCTAATTAGTGCAGTGTGATATGATCAGCCAAAGTAAACATTTCACGTAGTGAGGGTGAGTATTGTTTGGAGAAACATGTTTTAAATGTATATGTATGTGCTTATATATGTGATGGTCGATGCAAATTCTACTTTTATTCTGGATCAACAGTAAAAATATTTAAAACTGCTTTCGACCGGCTATAAGTTAAATCATTATCACTATCACTATCTTCCCGTTCATCATCTGTTTGCTAGAGCGGGCACCAGTAATATCTCCATATGTCCTGTCTCATGCTAGTAGAACCCAAAGCCATGCGCCGCTCCAGGAACATAAAGAGCCTCAAACCATTACATTAGGTCATGGGAATGACCTAATATAAGTGTTACTGGTATTTGGCATATCAAATACGACACGAGCAGCTTGCCAGGCTTGCCGTGCGGGTGGCATACTCTTGTAGTCACCTCTAAATAAAGCATTTGCGCAAGCCGGCTGTGATAGTCTGGTCTGCTGAGTGGAGCTGTGATGAGGGAATCGGATGTGGAAAATGGTGGCCCCCATGGAGTAGGGGGGGTGCGTCTGGCTTGTTGTGAGGCTCTGCTGGGGTGGCAGGCCAGGGCTAGAACCCACCCGCCTTGCCTCCCGGCGCCTCATGAGCGGCTGGGCAGGGGAGATCTAGTAGCAGCTCTGCCCCATGTCTGAGCTAAATATAGGTCCCATTCCTAGAGCTAAATATAGGTCCCATTCCTAGAGAGCATATAGGTATGTAGGTAGAGATACAGCACAGTAGATAGTGATACGTTCTAGGAGAGACACATATATCTACTATGGCTATACAATAAAACCAGAAACGATCTTGAATTAAGAAATAAAAGGCCTTTCTGGAGGAGGTGAATCTATGTTGAGTTTGAATAGTGGATTACCTATAATGTTTGACTAATGGGTATCATAATAGAAATTGGCATGCAGAGATATTCTAAATGGCGTGAAGAAATAGCATGATTATTCAAAGAAATATTCTGTTTCCTTGAGCCAAGGAAACAAGGAAGCATAACCTACCTTGGTTTCTGAATATATTTATATATTTATATTATATTATATTAAATTTATACATGTATAAGACATATAGTATAAGTAAAATTTATATATAATAAATTACATATAGTTATTATTTATAACAATTTATAATTATAAGCACACTGAAAAATAAGTAAGTTCAATAAAAAGCAGGGCATTAGGCAATGTCTGTGATTTACAATATGTACTTTTCTTCCAAAATTAAAGAAAGAAAAGTCTATGGGTGATATGATAATAGCCTATTATTATTTTCTGTAGAGGATCTAGCAGGATTTTTATTTTTTAATTTTTTTAATTTTTTTATTATACCACCGTGAAACACACAATTACAAAGGTGTTCATAATTGGTTCTTGGTAAAACAGTATTCCAGCACCCATCCCTCCACCAGTGCCCCATTTCCACCACCAATGTACCCCCTCCCCCTCCGCCCCCACCCGCCTTAATAGCAGGTACCCCAGTTTCCTCTCTTTCTCTCTCTATCTCTCTCTCTGTCTCTGCATCTCTCTCCCTCTTATTTTACACATTATGGCTAGCCCTGCAGATATTTAGAGTTTATCACTTAAGTCTCTTTGTGTATATTCAGTGGTGAGTTTTAATCTGCCATTACCATTTCCCCATATTTATTAAAACACTGGTATCTATATCCTATTAATGAATGCAGTCATTCTATATCTGTCCTTTTCCTTCTGGCTAATTTCACTCAGCATGATAGACTCCATGTCCATCCATTTGCAGGTAAATTTCATAATTTCATCCTTTCTGACAGCCGCATAGTATTCCATAGTGTAGATGAACCACAGTTTCTTTAGCCAGTCCTCTGTTCTCGGGCATTTAGGTTGTTTCCAGATTCTAGCTATAGTGAATAGCGCAGAGATGAATAAAGAAGTACAGATAGTGTTTCTGCTATGTGTTTTTTGGTCTCTAGGGTATATTCCCAGGAGTGCTATTGCTGGATCAAATGGAAGCTCAATATCTAGCTTTCGGAGGAATGCCCATATTGTTTTCCAAAAGGGCTGGACCCAGTCGGCACTCCCACCAGCAGTGGATGAGAGTCCCTTTTTCCCCACATCCACGCCAGCACCGGTTGTTCTTGCTGTTTTGGATGTGTGCCAGTCTCTGTGGGGTGAGATGGTACCTCATTGTTGTTTTGATTTGCATCTCCCTGATGATTAAAGATGAAGAGCACTTTTTCATATGCCTTTTGGCCATTCGAATTTCTTCTTTTTTGGAAGCTTCTGTTCATTTCTTCTCCCCATTTTTTGATGGGGTTGGCTGTTTTCTTCTTGTGGAGTGCTACCAGTGCCTGATATATTCTGGATATTAACCCCTTGTCAGATGGGTATTGGGTGAATATCCTTTCCCACTCTGTGGATTGTCTTTTGTATCTTGGTCACCGTTTCTTTTGAGGTGCAGAAGCTTTTCAATTTTATATAATCCCATTTGTTTATCTTTGCTTCCATTTGCTTGGCCAGTGGTGTGTCGCTCTTTAAAGATACTTTTCGTTTCGATGTCATAGAGCCGTTTCTCCTATGTTTTCTTCGATGTACCTTATAGATTCATGTCTGATATCGAGATCTAGAATCCATTTTGATCTGACTTTTGTGCATGGCGTTAGGAGGAGGTCAAAGTTCATTTTTTTACATGTAGCTGCCCAGTTTTCCCAGCACCACTTGTTGAAGAGGCTTTCTTTGCTCCACTTAATATTTTTTTGCTCCTTTATCGAAGATTAAGTGGTTGTATATTTGTGAGTGCGTTTCAGGATACTCAGTTCTATTCCATAGGTCTACGGGTCTGTCTCTATACCAATACCACACTGTCTTAATTACAACTGCTCTGTAGTAGAGCTTGAGGTTGGGGAAAGTGATACCTCCCATATTCTTTTTCCCAAGGATTGCTTTAGCTATTCGTGGGGATTTATTATTCCATACAAATTTCAGGAGTGTTTGTTCAATTTCTTTGAAGAACATCATGGGTATCTTTATAGGGACCACATTGAATCTGTATAAAGCTCTAGGGAGTATTACCATTTTGATAATGTTAATCCTTCCAATCCATGAGCAGGGAATGTGTCTCCATTTCCTCAGGTCTTCTTTTATTTCCTGAAGTAACGTTTTGCTAGTTTTCTTTGTAGAGATCCTTTACATTCTTTGTCAGACTGATTCCTAAGTATTTGATTTTCTGCGGTGCAATTGTGAATGGGATAGTTTCTTTAATGTCCCTTTCTTCTCTTTAGCTGTTTGCATATAGGAAGGCCATTGACTTTTTGGGTATTGATTTTGTATCCTGCTACTCTACTGTAAGAATGTGTTATTTCTAGGAGCCTCTTGGTAGAGAGTTTTTGGTTTTCCAGGTATAATATCATGTCATCTGCAAATAGTGATAACTTGGCTTCTTCCTTCCTATCTGGATGCCCTTAATGTCTTTTTCTTCCCTGATTG
>JAJIBD010002685.1:0-37087 GCA_021461705.1 Cryptotis parvus
ATGCTGTTTTAAAAGGGCTTTACTATCACAGGATCCAATATACAATCCAAGAGCAGGAAAACCTCCGGACTCTGGGTTCCCAGCTAGGCCCCAGCCAGGTGCTAGGCCAAGATGGCTGCCACCACGTGTTGAGGCCCAACAGAGAATGGAGAAGACGGAGAAGCAAAACACCAAGGGAAGCGAAATGGCAAAAGGGGAAAAAAAAGAGAGCCTATTTTTTCTTGCAGCTTAATTTATAGCTAGAAATCTGCCCAAACTCCCCAGCCCAGCCCATTCTGGGCTGGGCTATCTAGAGATGAAAACAGGAAAATAGCTCTATAGAAATGTAGCAACTTCAGGAGACTTCTGGCTGTTTACAAGGACCCAGAGCTTATTCAAAGCCTCCTAGCAGAGCTGGAAGAAGCTATAAGCTAAATTTAACTTCCCCTGGCAGGAAGGGTCAAATTCCCTCAGGTACTTTCTCCCAGTACCTCACCTAATGTCTTGAGCCAAGATCTGCCTGGAATTGTCTTTATAGGGTAGAGAAGGGGGTTTCTGAGATGGCATGTCTCTGTACCAAAGACTAATACTAATGCCAGTAAAATATTTCTCCAAGCCTTCACAAGAATCTCGTCTACTTCACGGTAGTTTTGTATTTTAGTTGCCTTTGAGTTATCAGGGGAGCCATGCTTGCTTGCTTGGAGGCAAACAGCATTTCTCTCTGGTTTAATTACTTAGAGATCCAACGTGGCCAGGCAAATATGCTGGTAAGATCTAGCTAGTCCCACGATGATTGTGGTAGCATGAGAGAATATTTATACCAGCCAGTACAGAATACATGGTCAGATAAGAATGGCACATTCAGACTACCCCCCCTATCTATGAAGTGACCTGCAGGGAGGCAATCCAGGGCAGATGCAGAGGCCTAGGCTTTTAGGTGTCCTGCAACAGTTCTGCAGGTAAGAAGTTTGTTTTGCATGCATCTGGCTCAGCATTATCTCCAGCATCCCATATGGCCTATCACACGCTGCCAGGAGTAATTTCTCAGTGCAGTGCCAGGAGTAACCCCAGAGCATCACGGGCGTGACCCCCAAACAAAACTAAACAAAAAGCATCCAAAATTAGATATTTGGCATATATGAAATAGAGTACAAGAAATAAATTTAAAAGTTTGGACAAGAGCCCCCAAGAGCTATATGACTATTACAGGCGTGTCATATGGAGGGAATAAGCTGCTCTCTGCAACTGTGCATTAATTATATACTGAGAAGCCCTTCGTAGGGTTCTTTGCTGATACCTGGAGTGAAGTGGAGCGGTTTAGGAGTCACTGTTTTCTAAGATATTGACTGCTCAACAATCCATTGTGACTCCCAAACTCTGTATTTCTTAGCTTTTCGCAACTTAATGGCTAATGGAAGGCAAGCCAATGAAAGGCTGCATCTCAAACATCTGCCTGGAGAATACAGGTGACTGTAGGTGACATCTGAATATAGGTAATTGCAGGTGACAGGGATGATTGGAGCTTAGAGCAGGAACTTGAAGAGAATATACTTGAAAAATAAATTAGCAATTGTTTGGATATAGGAGTAAAACTGACTAGGAGACAGTCTCAGTGATGCCTCAGTTGTAGATGTAGCAGATGGTGTCTCTGTCAGCAAGGAGGGATTTAACAATAAAGAAACTCAAAGAGAAAAAGGAATTGTCATATGTTGTAGCAGCATTAAGACATTCAGGTAAGTGTCTGAGAAATGCCTGAAAAACTGGTACATTATTTTTAAAGTTGCTGTGTGTGCAGGAAAGATGGATGTGGATTATCGATAACTCTAGGAGTGAGAAAGCTGCCAATCAAGCAAAATGGTTATATAATGGTTATATTTACAAGTTATATATCAGCAACCCTTTCAGGCAGAAAATTTGATTTGCTAAATTGATTTTGAAGATTTGTTTTATTTTTTTTCTTTATCTTTCAGATGCCTAAGTGGTTATAGAGATTGGAGTTTTCAGTCATAAGAAGAAACATATGTGGCCCAAGTAAAGGGAGCTAATTTAACATTTCCTGTCACATAAGATGTCCCAACATTTTAGGAAAAATTCATAAATTTTTAAAAACTCAACATATGTTCAGTAAATCAAGGTTAGTTAGGTAAGGCATGCAAGTTTTAGCAGTTGAAATTAAAAATTATTAATAGTGTTATATATTATATACTCAATATACATATATAATGTGTGTATCTAACTATCTATCTATCTATCTATCTATCTATCTATCTATCTATCTATCTATCATCTATCTATCATCTATCTATCACTAGATAGCAATCTACCTAGCTATCTAATGGTTTAAAATATGTACCTTTGCTTATCTGTCTCTGGATCAGCATACCTGGGCCGGATATGCCAGATACCAGTAACAATTATAGACCTCATTCCCATGACCTGATGGAATGGTTTGAGGCTCTTTATGTTCCTGGAGCAAGCAGATGCCCTTGGGCTCTACTTGCATGAGACAGGTCATGTGGAGATGTTACTGGGGCCCGCTAGAGCAAATCGACGATGAACGGGAAGACAGTGATACAGTGATACCTTTGCTTATCAGAAATCTTTTCATTTCTTCTGTAACTTCATGATAATCAAAATGTAAATTTTTTGCTAATTACTTTAAAACAATTGTGCTGAATCCTTTCCGGAAGCCTGCTTGCTCGCATGGTTGTCCTTCATCTAGGGTTCTGTTAATCCTGATCAAGATGACTTGTGTAAACAGCTTGTAGATGACAGACAAGAGGCAGATGGGGCGATAGTTGCCAATGTAGTGAATGTCCCCCTTCTTGAACAGTAGAACTGTACTGCTGGTTTTCCATTGGGAGAATACCTTGCATTCGGACAGGTAGCGTGTGAAGAGCTGAGCTAGTGTATTCAGCACAACCGACCATATCCACACAGTAACCAAGCTTATTGAGGTTTGTAGGGAGTACAAGATGCCACTCTGTCTCACATTCATTGATTTACAGAAAGCCTTTGATTCTGTGGAGACTGAAGCAGTCATCGAAGCCCTAGCCAAACAGGGTGTTCAAAACCCAATACATCAAGATCCTTCATGAGCTGTATTAAGGATTCACCACCAGGATCTCACCATTCTACAAAGAAGTCATCATTAATGTGAAAAGAGGGGTTCGACAGGGTGATACCATTTCACCAAAACTCTTTAGCGCCACCCTCGAGAACATCATGCGACAATTAGAATGGGAAGGAATGGGAGTGAAGATAGATGGTCGGCAACTACACCACCTCCGCTTCGCTGATGACATTGTTCTAATAACACCAAACATTAGCCAAGCGGCACAAATGCTGGCTGACTTTGACCGAGAATGTGGAAAGATAGGTCTTCAGCTGAATCTAAAGAAAACAATGTTCATGAAGAATGAACTAGTTCCAGAGGCCCCATTCACTCTCAATGGAACAAACATCTCTGAATGCAGCAGTTTTGTGTACCTAGGTCGAGAAGTCAACATGATGAATGACCTAAAACCTGAGCTGCGCAGGAGGAAGAGAGCAGCATGGAATGCCTTCAAAGGCATCGAAGAAATAGCTAAAGGACAAAGAACCTCCGGCTCCGGGCACATCTCTTTGACTCCACCTTTCTCCCTGCATTAACATATGCCTCAGAGTCCTGGGCCCTACGAAATCAGGATGAGAATGCTATTTGGGTCTCCCAGAGAGGAATTGAAAGAGCTATGCTTGGAACATCACGCCTCACTCAAGTGAGAGAAGGAATCGGAGTTCTGACCTCCATCGCTATTCCAGAATCAGGGACGCTGTCTCGTTTGCTAAGTCATCGAAAATCAGATGGGCTGGACATGCAATGCGATTTGGAGACAACCGCTGGACTAGAGCCGTTACCTACTGGATCCCACGGGATGTCAAAAGATCACGTGGCCGCCCACCTACAAGATGGTCAGACTTCCTTGTAAAGACTCTGAAGGAACGTTTTGAGACTCTTCATACTCCTGAATCAACCGGATGCCATTGGGCTACATTGGCACGTGATAGGGTCCAATGGAAATATTACTGGCGCCCGCTCGAAAGCAAATCGATGAATAACGGGATTCAAGTGATCAAGTGACTTTAAAACAGAACATAAATGTTCTTATTCCTCACTTTCATATCAGTATTAATTCTATCAACAATTGGAAAACTTAATTGTTCTAGGTCATCAATCCGTACTCACATTTAATATTCATACACATTATTTAAGTCATCTCAACTTTTGAGGCATGTTAAAAAAGGCAGAATTTTTAACTTTTTATTTTACACGAGAAACACCAATTTTTAATAACAATGATAGTTCTTAGAATGGATTTAAAAGTCCTACCAGAATTGAGCATCCTGACCTAATTTCTCACTTTTCCTCTTCATTATTCTGCACCAGCTCTTCTATCTCCCCCACTGTCTTTAGCCCCCACTTAATGTGGGGATTTTGGCACATGGAATTGCTTCACTCTGGAGGATGGGATGGGAAAATCTTTCCCAGAAATGGTGTAACTGTGTTTAAATGTTATGGTCAGAAGAGCCATCTTGGTAATACTAGATAAAATGACAACATGCTTAACCTACTCCTGCACTACACATGCATTGTCTTATATGATAGGAAGAATCGTAAAATAGCCTGCATGTTTCCATTCCTCCAGTATAGGAGCCATGCATAATACCAGAACTATAATGTGATATATTTCACTGCTCTTATTGGGTTATATAATATGAACAGTGATTATAAAAGGAGTAGCTAAAAAGGGAAATTATCTTGTGAGGACCTAGCTTAAACATATGTTTATAAAATCTTAGGCCATATGTCATAAATAGAAGCTCAGAACATCAGAGTCAGAGAAATTATCCTGATGAATGTCAAGAATCAACTGCCATATTATTACAGCGTGCTGAAGAACTCCTAGAAACTGACAGTCTATCAATATACAGCAAACAAACACATATCTTTCCCCATGCCCCCTCCACCCAATTCAAGGAGCTGAACTGAGACATGCTTGAAAGAGGACCCATACTTCAGATGGGATGGTAGCAACGAGGGGTGCATTGATTTCACCCAGTGAAATTTTTGTGCTGAAATGATGTACATAGCATGTGTTATAAATGCTGTCATATTTAATCTTCGAATCAGGGTTGAACCCTGATAAATAAGCACTGACAAATTACTGAAAATTATCTGAAAGTCGACAGCTAGAATCATGCTTAAAACAATAAATAAGAAATTTAAAAATAGAAAATATATACTCAGAAAAAACATTTATAAGAATTAATGGCTAAAACCAGTAAAATGGAAATAAAATACTATTTGACATAGATCAGGAAAGTACACCCAAATAATGGAGTTAAAATGAGACATAAAACATACTATTTTCTGAATTTTAAAATCAAAATGATGTAAAAATACAAGGAAAATCACACAATTGTACATATAGAGCAGAAAAATGTAACTTGCTTCTAAGTAATGCAGATCAATTAAACAAACACAAAAAAGAGCTACAGAGAATTTAGAAACACTAATTTAGAGACCAGATTAACCTATAGACATATAATAGAGTTTCAATTTCAAAAAGTAAAACACATTTCCCTCAAAAACATATTATTATAGGACTAAAGTGATTAAGCCTTAGTCAACAAAAAGACAAGATCCTATAAATCACCATCAGAGGCCACCACAGAAAGAGAATGGGAGGTAATAAATTACAATCTCTTCTTGTCCACAGTCAACAATATAATTCTTTAAAAGGGGGTTAAATAAAAAGAAAGAACACACATAAATAACAAGATCAATAAAAATTCAGTGAATTTGAAAGTCTGTTTTCTAAAATCACACAAAAAAAATTGAAATTATGATTTTCTAAGAAAGAAGGTTGAAAATACCAATTTCAGGAAAAGAAGAAATATATCAACCAGGGATATGGCTCAAATGCAGTGTGCCTGCCCTGAATGCATGAAGCATCACTCTATCACTGTATCACTGTTTTCCCGTTCATTGTCGATTTGCTCTAGCGGGCCCCAGTAACATCTCCACATGACCTGTCTCATGCAAGTAGAGCCCAAGGGCATCTGCTTGCTCCAGGAACATAAAGAGCCTCAAACCATTCCATCAGGTCATGGGAATGAGGTCTATAATTGATATCTTATGCATGAAGCATAAGATCTGGGTTCACCTTCCAGTTCCGCAGCATGCAAGAATTGATCACTAGATCACTTACTTTCCGTAGATCATTGATTATTCGAGCTGGCACCAGTAACATCTCAATATGTCCTGGCACATGCAAGATAGCTCAAGGGCATCTGCCCGCTCCGGGAACATAAAAAGCCTCAAACCATTCTTCAAGTCATATGAGGTCTATAATTGTTACTGGTATTTGGCATGTCAAATACAACACAGGTAGCTTGCCAGGCTTTGCCGTGCGGGTGGGATAATCTAGTAGTCACTTCAAAACTCGAGCATTTATTGAGGAACTTCATGGCCACTTGCAGCTGCTCGAGCTGGGCTGTGATCAGCTCTTCTGCTGGGTGGAGTTCTGACAAGAGGGAGTCGGACGTGGAAAAATGGTGTGGGGGTTCCTCTGGCTTCTTGTGAGGTTCTACTGGGGTGGCGGGCCAGGGCTATAACCTGCCATCCCTCCTGGATGCCTCGTGATCAGCTGGGCACAGGGAGAGCAAGTAGTAGCTCTGCCCCGTGTGTGTGAGTCTCTGGATAAGCATACCTGGGCCAGGTTTGGAAAAACTGCTGCAGGGTGGGTCAGTTATGAGCCGGGCTGTGATCAGCTCTTCTGCTGGATGGAGTTCTGACGAGAGGGGAGTCAGGGTGTGGAAAATGGTGGCCCTCATTGTGTGGGGATTCCTCTGGCTTCTTGTGAAGCCACCACCCCACCCTGCAGCAGGTTTTTCCAACCTGGCCCAGGTATGCCAATCCAGAGACTCACACACACGGGCCGAGCTGCTACTTGCTCTCCCTGTGTCCAGCTGATCATGAGGCATCCAGGAGGGCTGGCAGGTTTTAGCCCTGGCCTGCCACCCCAGCAGCGCAAGAATCAAATACATAAATAAGTAGGTAAATAAATAAATAAAAACAGAAAAAGAAAGGAAGTAAGAATAAAAGAAAATAGATATGCAAAAGGTAATTTCGGTGGAATGGAAAGCATTTAATTATAGATAAAAAGAATCATATGAAAGTAAAATGGAAATTAACAAGAAAAGAGAAAATATTCTACCTTAAGTCAATTTAACAAATAGACATTCTTAGGGGAAATTCTTAGGATCAAACCCTATCTTTCTCTCTGTCCTTTCTCTGTCCGTTTGTATATATTGATATCTATTCTGTATAATTACTATTGGTTAAGAAAGGAAAAATAAAAGTAAAGCAAAACTAGTATCTTTAGGGGATGTAGTGATAGTACAATGGATAGGACACATGCCTTGCACTTGGCCAACAAGGGTAATATCCCCAGTACCCCAGATGGACTCTCAAGCCTGCTTGGAATGATCCCGAGGACACACTGAGGAATAAGCCCTGAGCACCACAAAATGTGGCCTCGAAAGAACAACAAACAAAATAAATAATCCAATACCTCTGAAAATGCCTCTGGGTTTTGAAAGCTAGAATTCATATTTTTGCACACTAGGGGCTTAAATTCAATCCCCAGTGTCTCATGATTCACAGAGCATTCCAGAGAGTACTGAGTTGAGATTTGTCTTGACCGCCGTTGAAGATGGGCCCAAAGCAAAAGAAAACAGGGACATATCACTAGTTTGTCAAATGTTTCATGATTATTTTAACTATTTCACATACCTACCCAATTAGCCACTATGTAGAGGATGCTGAAAAGACACAAGAAAGCGGAACTACTTATCACATCACAAAAGGTTGACTGGGGAAGTTGATTTCCAATTCAATTATAATCATAGCTTCAAAATTATTAAACTAAAGAGTAATACATTAAGACAGTTATATTCTAAGATATATTTTCCAGATGATCACATCTATATATCACAAAATTATCTATTGCTATCTACCAAGTGTAATTGGGGGAGAAATATCTAATAATTTTGTGTCCCAGTTTCCTCACTACTAAAATGGCTGACTCAGAAATAAATGTGATAATGCATTCAAAGAAGCTAGACAGTACCTAGAACAGAGAAATTATGCATATAATTTTCATTTATTAACATAATATATTATTTATAATATTTTCACTGTATCACTGTCTTCCCGTTTATCAACAATTTGCTCGAGCAGGCACCAGTAACATCTCCATATGTCCTGTCTCATGCTAGTAGAGTCCAAGGGCATGTGCTTGCTCCAGGAACATAAAGAGCCTCAAACCAGTCCATCAGGTCATGGGAATGAGATATATAATTGTTATTGGTATTTGGCATATCAGATCCGACACCGGTAGTTTCCCAGGTTCTGCCGTGCTAGTGGCATACTCTTGTAGTCACCTCTGATTTCCAGCATTCATTGATGAACTGCTTATGGCGCGCGAGCCAGGCTGTGATAGGCTCTTCTGTTGGGTGAAGTTCTGATGAGAGGGAAGTCCGGATGTGGAAAATGGGAGACCCTCATGGAGTGGGGTGGGGGTCATCTGGCTCCTTGTGAGGCTCTGCTGGGGTTGCCGGCCAGGGCTAGAACCCACCAAATCTCCCAAGTGCCTCGTGAGTGGTTGGGCACTGGGAGAGCTGGTGGCAGCTCTGTCCCATATCTGTGAGTCTCTCTTATAATATTATATTATGATATAACATTATATTGCAATATATCATATTTAATGTATCTATATTATATTCTTAAATGTCATTATATTATAGTAGGTTGTATCTGGGGACACCAATATAGTACAGTGGGTAGGGCATTTGCCTTGCATGCAGCTAGTCCAGTTTTCATCCCTGGAACCCTATAGGGTCCTCTGAGGCTATCAGAAGTGATTCCTGAGCAGAAAGCCAAAACTAAGACCCTAGCATAGCCAATTGTGCCCAAAATCATAACAAACAAAAAGAAAACCATGTTCTATCTCAGCAAAATAGAATTGGTAGGAATTACAAATTACTTAATAAATACTATAAAAATATACCTACAAGAAAATAATATATCATCATTGTGGCTATATTTTAGAAATGATTCCACTTTACACAGAAAAATTACTGAGTTGGGTATGACAGTGAATTTAATAAGACAAGAAAGAAATGTTGCTAAAGAAAAAAGAACTGTCTGTGCCAATACAACATATCCATTTCCCATAAGACTTAATCTGCAAAATATAGACATGTTAAGAAAAGCACCTGTCATAGAGGCAGGTGGGGGTGGGAAAGTGTAGTCTGAGGGAAAGTGCCAACAGTAGTGGTCAGAAATATACACTGGTGGAAGGACGGGTATTGGAACATTGTATAACAGAAATCCAACCATGAATAGCTTTGTAAATGTGAAGTTTTTTTTTTGTTTGTTTGGTTGTGGGGCCACACTCAGTAGTGCTCAGGGGTTTCTCCTGGCTTTTTGTTCAGGAATTACTCCTGGCCTTCTCAGGGTTCATATATGGTGCTGGAGATTGAGACAGGGTCAGTCCCATGCAAGGCAGACACCTTCTCCTCTGTACTATCACTCTGGATCGAGTTTTGTAATGGTGAATTTCATGAAGATTCAATTAAAATTTTATTGATGGAACAAGTAAATAAAGTGAAAGGCACCAAATATAATTTTTAAAAAAAGCAGTTACAATACAAAAATAGGATATACAGTGGTATAAATAAGCTTATTCTTATGTAGTAATTTGGTCAACATTTAAAAATTAATTTGAATAAACAATAAGTTTATCTAATTAGCTCATTGGCATTCCAATTGATTGTAGCTACAAATACTAGTGTTAAATAAGGGAAATTATCAAAGACAATTATAAAAGTTATATAGATTAATAAAAATATTTCAAATTTGATAGACTGAATTAAATAACCTAAATTAAATGGCTGATAATATTCACCATACCTTATTATAAGTCAATAAGAAAATAATCTATAATACCAAAAGAAAGTAGAAAATGTAAAAAATAAATCCATTATAATGAATATCCCATTTTATAAGATAAAACTAAAATACGTTTATAGTACAATATTCAATGGGAGAAAAGTACTAATCAGTGATAATACAGAAACAATAATGATCAAACACTTTTGCTACTAATTAAAAACTGATATATATGGTAATTTATTCTAAGTGCCATACAAGCAAACACTAAAGCAATCATATGTCATAGGACGCATATAGGTTACATATTTACATGTATACACATATACATGTATATACCTATACACATAACATATATGTATCTATATACATACTTATATATACATACTTATATGCATATATTCATATATATGATAATGGAGATTATAAGAGATGACATCTCCAATCCTAATGAAATAACAGTATGAAGCAACCAATATTAAAAAATTGGTTCTCTGTGTTATTGGGGCCACAGAGAAGGTTCAGGGCACTTGCCTTGTGATTGACTGACTGCAATCATTCCCAGCACTGCATATGGTCCCAGAGCACCTTACAATAATAAGTCCTGAACATCACCAGTTGTGGTCCAAAAACAAAAAAAACTGTACTTCCCCATTTAATTTAATTAATTCTTTTGTTTTGTTTGGGGACCTTGATTGGCAATGCCAAGGGTTACTCCTGCTCTGAACTCAGGCAGGAATCACTGCTCTTGGCTCTGCTCTAGAGATCATAAATAGTATGAGGATATGAATCAGGGTCAGCCATATGCAAGGCCAATGCCCTCCCCACTGTACATATTGCTCTAACAGTACAACTATTTCAAAAGGCATTTTTCAAATTAAATTAAAGTATTTCATATCCTAAGATACCATTTTTCCGTATTATAGTTTTAAAAAAGAAATGAAAATCCTCAAATGACCAGAAAAAACTGCAATGATTTTCACTCTAGTACTGTTTTTTAATAGTACAGGTTAGCTATAATCTAAATGTTAATGAACATGGAACATTAAAATATTACATATTCTAGAGGAATCTATAGTAAGTGCACATCCATCAGCTACTTCTTTCTCTGCCTTATGCCAAAGATGCTTTACTTGTAATTTGTAAAGTCTCTGGCTACATAGGTACACATCTAAGTCAGTGAGGACCAGCTAAACATTCATTTTCTAGGAACTCTCTATCAGCTGGCATGGAATAGACCCAGTGATGGAGATTAAAAAGTAATGGTAAGTGTACTGCAGGGTTTGGGGTTTTCTGGTAAAAAGAAAACTATTTGGGCAGGAGTGATAGTACAGTGGGGAGGATGTTTGCCTTGCATGCGGCCAACAGGGATTCAATCCCCAACATCCCATATATCCCCTGAGCATTTCCAGGAGTAATTACTGAGCATAAAGCCAGATGTAACCATGAATCACCTGGTATGACCCAAAAAATTTTTTAAAAAAAAGTATTTTGGTATTTTGTTTTGTTTCTTTGCTGGTTTGGCTTTCTTGCTCTTTGTTGAGTATGAAAATAGGCCTAAAACAAAGCAAGAAGGAAAAAATTCTGTGAGGATATTTTTTAAAAGTTTAAAACCCTATTTCCCTGTGTAGTATTTATGAGCCATTAAGTCTACCCTAAAATATGCACCTTAATTTTCTATGAGAGTTATCACTAGATCACTAGACATCCGTTGTTCATCGATTTCCCTTGACTGGGAGCCAGTAACATTTCCATTTGACCCTATCACATGCCAGTGTAGCCCAAAGGCATCTGGTTGCTTCAGGAATATGAAGAAGCTCAAACCGTTCATTCAGGGTCTTGAAGAAGTCTGACCATCTTGTAGGTAGACGGCCACGTGATCTTTTGATGCCCTGTGGGATTCAGTCAGTAACAGCTCTAGTCCAGCGATCATCTCCAAATCGCATTACATGTCCAGCCCATCTGATTTTCGATGCCTTGGCAAAGGAGACAGTGTCCCTGACTCTGGAATAGTGGACGGAGGTCGGAACTCCGATTCCTTCTCTCACTTGAGTAAGGCAATATATTCCAAGCATAGTTCTTTTGATTCCTCTTTGGGAGACCTGAATAGCATTCTCATCCTGCTTCGTAGGGCCCAGGTCTCTGAGGCGTATGTTAATGCAGGGAGAACAGTGGAGTCAAAGAGATGTGCCCGGAGCCAGAGGTTCTTTGTATATATAGCTATGTCTTCCATGCTGTTGAAGGCATTCTATGTCGCTGTCTTCCTCCTGCACAGTTCAGGTTTTAGGTCATTCATTATATTGACTTAGGTACTCATACCTGCTGCATTCAGAGATGTTTGTTCCATTGAGAGTGAATGGGGCCTCTGGAACTAGTTCATTTTTCATGAACATAGGTGGGGTGGGTGGGCATCTTGCAGTCTCCAATCTGACTGCAGGGAACTGCAGCTCGGCGTGAAGTTGCACTTGTCAAGCAAAAGCCGTTTCCTTTTCTTTTATTCTTGTTTTATGGGGCTTTACTCCTTACTCTGAGCTCAGGGACCACTTTTGGAGTGACTCAGTGGACCACAAGCACTTTGTTGGGGAATTGAATGCATGCAAACAGGAGCCCTACCCGTAGTACTATGGTTCCAGCCACAGCAAGTATTTTCATTAAAGAACAAAGTGAATGAAAATCAAGGCAGCCAGATGGTGTCTTGAAGTTTCTTCAGAGTTCTTAGCAATAGAATTCAAAGAACCCAAGAATCTCTGTGATACTATAGATGAGAGCTGTAGAGAGCTACAAAGGCTTCAAGGATTGTATTTGGTGGACTCAGAGCAGATAAGAAAGCCCTGGTTTGTCATTACGGTCAGTTGGACATGAATTGCATTCTAGCCCTGGCCCACCACCCCAGCAGAGCCTCGCAACAAGCCAGACAACCCCCAATCCATGAGGGCCTCTATTTTTCCACATCCGACTTCCCTCTTGTCAGAACTCCAACCAGCAGACGAGCCTATCACAGCCCAGCTCACGCAGCTGCCTGCGGCTGCACAGTTCATCAAAAATGCTGTATTTAGAGGTCACTACAAGAGTATGCCACCGCACAGCTAGCCTGGCAAGCTACCCGTGTCGTATTTGATATGCCAAATACCAATATCAATTATATAGGTCGTTCCCATGACCTAATATAATGGTGTGAGGCTCTTTTATGTTCCTGGAGCAGGCAGATGCTCTTGGGCTCTACTCGCCTGAGACAGGACATATGGATATGTTACTGGTGCTAACTCCAGCAAATAGAAGATGAATGGGAAGGTAGTGATAATGATGGTGATAGTGATAGTTTTGTTGAGATTCAGCTGTAGGCGTATCTTTCCACATTCTCGGTCAAAGCCAGCTAGCATTTTTGTGCCGCTTGGCTAATGTTTGGTGTTATTAGAATGATGTCATCAGCGAAGCGGAGGTGGTGTAGTCGCCAACCATCTATCTTTACTTCCAGTCCTACCCTATCAAATTGTTACATGATATTCTTGAGGGTAACGCCGAAGAGTTTTGGTGAAATGGTATCACCCTGCTGAACCCTCTTTTGACATCAATGATCAATTCCTTGTTGAATGGTGAGATCCTGGTGGTGAATCGGAACGTGGCAAGTTCTGAGCCTCAGGCAACCAAATGCTAACATCCAAGCTCACAAAGCAGTGCAGAGAAGCGATAAAGGAAGACCTCAAAGAGAGAAGAGCAGAAATACTGGAAGATGCAGCAGAAGCCGGGAAAAGCATTCGCAAAGCCTGTCTGTCCTTTGCCAACTATAAGACCAAGATGACTGCCCTCCGACATCCTGATGGATCTATCACGTCATCCAGAAAGGCAATAGAGAAGATTAATTATCCAAGACCTCTACTGAGATCTCTTTGATAGCCACATCCATCTGCCCACATAACAAATTCTGCAGGATGGATATGTCATTCCCAACGTTCTCCCTTCTGAAATCTGACATGCCATTTCATAGGTAAAGAAAGGAACAGCACCAGGCCCAAACTAAGTCAGACCCGAACACCTGAAGAATCTGCTGTCAGTACTCATAATGAGAGTTAATCACTGTATCACTGTATCACTGTCTTCCCGTTCATCACCGATTTGCTCGAGCAGGCACCGTAACATCTCCATATGACCTGTCTCATGCAAGTAGAGCCCAAGGGCACCTGCTTGCTCCAGGAACATAAAGAGCCTCAGACCATTCCACCAGGTCATGGGAATGAGGTCTATAATTGTTACTGGTATATGGCATATCAAATACGACACGGGTAGCTTGCCAGGCTCTGCCATGCGGGTAGCATACTCTTGTAGTCATTGCAAAATCCAGCATTTATTGATGAATCGTGCGGCCACTTGTGGCCGCGCTTAGCTGGGCTATGATAGTCTGGTCTGCTGGGTGGAGTTTTGACGAGGGGGAAGTCCGGATGTGGAAAATAGAGGCCCTCATGGAGTGGGGGGGTCGCCTGGCTTGTTGTGAGGCTCTGCTGGGGTGGCGGGCCAGGGCTAGAACCTGCCATCCCTCCTGGGTACCTCATGAGTGGCTGGGCACAGGGAGAGTCAGTAGCAGCTCTGCCCCGTGTCTGTGAGTCTCATCCTAAGGCGAGCTCAGGGAGGACAGAAACCTCCGTGGAGCAGAAGGACACAAGCTCTCTTGATCAAGTACTTTTTAGTTTCATATTTAATATTATGGTGAGAGGGTATAGTAATTTGTACATTCTACATCTTCAGTGTCCAGTGTAAAATAGATTTCCTGTGCTAAACAAACAAAAGTATTGGGAATTGCATATCCTAACCATTTAGAGATATATGGGAAACAGATGCTTGCTCATACAAAAGGATTTATTTCTCTCCATATGTTGCCCTGGAAGGTCTTCTGCCGTCCTGTTGTTGCAGCGAGTACACTACTAAAGAGAAGTACAGCACTGCCTTAATTCATAAAACTCCCCACAAATGCAACCCACAATGGTTTCAAAAATCTACCACTGCAAGATAGCAGATGGTGATCGTACAATTTACAGAAAAATTGTTAAGGCATCATATGCTGAATTCATTAAAATACTTATTTACAGGAAAATAATGGAGCTAGATAGACATTAGCAGACAAAAATAAAAAATATATATTCAAAAATTAGATTCAAATGAGATAGCTAATTAATATAATAAATCAGCAACAATTCAACAATTGTGAAATATGTGATATTCCCACTATAGAGGAATGAATATATTCTTGAATAAACATCCTCAACATTGAAACACAAAGTTTAAGAACATTCAAAGCATATAAGCTATATGTTTTAAAAAAAACGCACTGGGTACTAGGAGTTCAAAAGGGAAAAGACAGGGTCAAAGAAATAGTACCTGAGTAAGGCCTTGCACATGGGCAACCAAGGTTCTAACTCTGACACTACACATGATCACACAGGCACCACCAGGAGTGATACCTGAGCACAGAGCAAGGAGTTAACCCTAATCACCATCAGGCACAGTTCAAAATCCATAACAAAATACACATACCCAAACCCACAAAAATGAAAACCAAAAAAACACAACTTTCCTTTTTATGGAATTGTTAGATCTGCTTGTTACAACCAAATAACAAAGCATGATGGATGAAATATTACTGAACAAGCATGGCAGAGAGAGTGATGGCAATTATTTGTTATCTCCTGGAAGGTAGAAAGAGCAATGAGGTGCAGGAGTTTGCTGGGCAGTATGTTTAGGCATATAGAAGGTATCAGATATTATTCATAACCAAGGATGAGGAAGTCATAATGGAGACTGAATCACAAGTCACCAGAATCAAGCATAAAGAGCTTGTCTTGATGATGAACTGATTTTGCCCTGTAACTTCAGTTGGTGCTATGTGTATCTGCAGCAAGATAGCCAGAGTAGCACTTAGGAAAGTTTAGAGATGCATGTAGCATTGATGGATGAGAAACTTCAAAGGGACACACTTAAAAGACAGGGAGAACCTGAAAGAATCGCTGCCATAGTTAACACAAGCCACAGCTATGAAATGTTAGGTACATCAAATACACTTGATGAGTAATTCAATATCTCTACCATGTTCATTTTAAAATAAGGAAAGAGAAAGTAAAAGAAGTTAAAAAAAATCAAAGAGCTGATCTGCACATAGTGATTCCAATATTAATGTTAAATTTTTGGTATTGCCAAATTGCCAAGTGTTTTTTGTGTTTCAACGCAAAGTATTCTTTGTTATGATGCATTTTATCTTTTTTTGTGTTTCATTGGTGGTCTGCTCCTTAGTTTCTTTGCTCTCCTTAAACATCTTCATTATTTCCTCTCTAAAGTCCTAATGAGAGAAGTTACATCACCCATTATTACTGGTTCAGTCTTCAAGGCTACCATCTTGGTTCACTATGTAAAGTGTAGGTTTGCTCTTCCATTGTGACTTTTACAACTGAAGGTGTTTCTTGCATGTTGTAGTGCAGATAGGTGATTGGAGTTAGGATGTCTTTGCATGCTCATTGTGAGATATGAAGACGTGAAGATGTGTTTGACCACATAGCAGCTGGCTGCATGCTTTGCAGGGTATCCTAGCCTGTCGAAAAATAGCCACCTTGAGGAACTAAGAGTGCCCTGAGACTGAGCCAATTCCCTTTCATGAGTCCAGGACTGGCAGGAACAAGATGGTGTGACTGGCAGCCGCCTGCTTCCCCCTCAGCTTCCTTGGGTATTAATTTCTAATATGCTCAATACGTATTATCTTTTTTCCAGATTTTCACATAATCTTTTAATAGTTTTGTTGCTTGATTGCTCTCTGGAAAGTGTCTTTCTTATTTAAGCAGTTTGATTTTTTAAATTAGTGTGACATTTAAATCTTTTCAATCAACTCTTCTCATATTTTCAATAACCTGACTATCTGAGAACAAACTAAAAAAGCAAAGTATTCTTTGTTATGATGCATTTTATCTTTTTCCTATGTATTTTGTGTACCCATTGCCATTTTAATGAATATTCTGCTTCCATAGTTCAGATGTAATAATTTGTAGGCATTTCAGCACCTAATAACATATTGAACCAAGATAAACACCATTTTTAGGACCATAATAAACTTCTTATGACTTTATTTTTTAAACCTCATAAATGAAAATGTTTTCTAGGAAGTATAGATTTTACCACAGATTACCTCATAAAAGAAATAAGATTAAAACCTTGAGATTTACTCAGTCACAAAAATTTTTGGAGAGCTTACTATGTAATAAGCATAATTCTGTTTTTGTATCAAAGGACGTAAAGGTAGCATGTCAATTTTTAAATTTTATATTCCAATTGTGCTTCTCCTAAACTTGACTCTAGACAGGAAAAGACAACTACGTGAATTTTGCAACAGACTATGGTGTTGGTCTGCACAGCAAGTCAGAACACCTGGGTCTCCTGGGATCTACTAAGAAGTTTGCTAACAGTAGATATATGAGACAATATATCTCAAAACTCAGTATCTTAACCACTGATTTAGAGAATACATGGGCTAAATACCCCCACCCCATGAACAGACAGTGATCATGTATGGAAATGGTCATTATCCCTCACGGAAAGTTCCAAGATGAAGAAAACAAAGGCTGCACTATGAATCCAGAAACACTCAAAGGAAATACTCTCTTTCTCCTGAAAGCAACAGTTAAACTAATTGCAAAGAACTTAGGGTCTTGCACTCAAATTAAATATTCATAGAACTCCATTTATGTGCTGCATTTAGAAGTTAAGAGACTTTAAAAACCTTTCTACATTCCCAGTAGTCAGCTAATCCATTAGAAATGTGATACCCACTCTAACCCAAAATAACAAAGTGCCAGCCCAGGCGGCCAGCTGAGCTTAGAAGCTTTTTCAAGTGCTGCAGTCAGGGGCTTGAGGATGCAAAGTCATTCTGGCATACTTCTCACTAGTGAGGTTTATCAGGAAGCATTTGAGCAAAAGGAGTATGCTAACGAGAATAAACAGTATGAAGAGAATAATATAATTAGGGAGGGCAATTGGTAACAAGACTCCCTTCTCACCTTACTTAGCAATGGTAAATCATTCATAAGTGACCTTGACATGGGGTGGTATGGGAGTGGAATGGGGATCTGTTCTCTAAGAACGTGAATTTTTTCTGAAAGGTGACTATTTCCCCCTATTATCTACTTAGCATTTTTATGAATCAGGAATTAGTAAACTGGCCCATTTAGCCAGAATATTCTCAATATACAAAGAGTTCACTGGTTCCCTCTTTTGAAAGATATTTGTATTATATTGCCAATCTTTATTTGAACTAAGCTACATATGACTTCACTGTATTTGAGAAAAATAAAATCCCGCATATGCTCAAGGTATTCAAAGATGAACGTGAGAAGTTAAAATTTAAGAGAAATCAAAATTCAGCAAGATGAAATTTCTCAGATCTGTGAAGGCACAAAAAAAGTATTTTCGAGCATTATAATGCAACTAATAACTGAGATTTAGTCTTGTCTCTTTAAATTTTCTATGTGTCCAGAATTTTTAACTTGTTAAAAACCACATTTAAGTCTTATGATTCCTCCAACCCAATAGGGTAAAGAAGAACAATTCATGGTGACCAAAAAAAAACTACTTTCATTAAGTTTGTTTGTTATATACCAGGTGGGTTGGAAGGTTTGATGGAAACAATCTTTCAGAACCTCTTACTGTCCTGTGAATTCTTTATTACTTATTCACAGTAAGTCACCCATGACACATAAGAAATACATATGTTGCTTCATTTATTATTTACCTGACATGTTAGCAACTAGATTTGGAGTCAACTCACAGTACAATTTCTTAAGGAAAAACATAGCAAAAGGACTAAAGAGTCAAACCAGTAAGGGGACTGACTTGGTGCTTACTTTCTGTAGCATTACAATGCTCAGCTCAGCGGGAATAAGATTAGATAAGGAAACAAAGAACACTCAGCAACACTAGATATACAGATATTTTCCTACTGGTATAGAAGAGTGAAGAAACAAACCAGCCACTCTCTCTTTCACAGGGAAGAAATGTTCAAGGGAACAAAATATTTGTATCTTTAGTACCTCTCAAGAGAGAACTTCTCATATAATTCAACAAGTTCTATGTTAGTCATCTCCTGAGTATTAGGAAAGTGACATTTTATATATAGTAAACACTACCTTCAATTTAATCACAGGTTATTATGTATTCCAGTACTCTTCAACCACCGATCCAAGGAACGGTGCTGATCCACAGATGTAGAAAGTAAGAAGAATAACAATACATTCCCCTGCTTTTAATATCACACATATTAGCCTTATTAGGTTGAGCACTTGTTGTGCTCCTCTTATTTGACAGGAATGTTTGGTTCCTAATGAAAATAAGACCACGGACCTCCCGGAAGAAGGTTAGGAGCAGAGACAGCTATTTCAATATGTATAGAATATCACTTGATCACTTGATCACTTGAATCCCGTTACTCATCGATTTGCTTGAGCGGGCACCAGTAACATTTCCATTGGACCCTATCACGTGCCAATGTAGCCCAATGGCATCTGGTTGATTCAGGAATATGAAGAGCCTCAAACCGTTCCTTCAGGGTCTTAACAAGGAAGTCTGACCATCTTGTAGGTGGGCGGCCACGTGATCTTTTGACATCCCGTGGGATCCAGTCGGTAACGGCTCTAGTCCAACGGTTGTCTCCAAATCGCATTACATGTCCAGCCCATCTGATTTTCGATGCCTTGGCAAACGAGACAGCGTCCCTGATTCTGGAATAGCGACGGAGGTCAGAACTCCGGATTCCTTCTCTCACTTGAGTGAGACGTGATATTCCAAGCATAGCTCTTTTGATGCCTCTCTGGGGAGACCCGAATAGCATTCTCATCCTGCTTTCGTAGGGCCCAGGTCTCTGAGGCGTATGTTAATGCAGGGAGAACGGTGGAGTCGAAGAGATGTGCCCGGAGCCGGAGGTTCTTTGTCCTTTTAGCTATTTCTTCGATGCCTTTGAAGGCATTCCATGCCGCTCTCTTCCTCCTGCGCAGCTCAGGTTTTAGGTCATTCATCATGTTGACTTCTCGACCTAGGTACACATAACTGCTGCATTCAGAGATGTTTGTTCCATTGAGAGAGAATGGGGCCTCTGGAACATAGAGGTGGTTCATATTTCTCATGAACATAGTTTTCTTCAGATTCAGCTGTAGACCTACCTTTCCACATTCTCGGTCAAAGTCAGCCAGCATTTGTGCCGCTTGGCTAATGTTTGGTGTTATTAGAACGATGTCATCAGCGAAGCGGAGGTGGTGTAGTTGCCGACCATCTATCTTCACTCCCATTCCTTCCCATTCTAATTGTCTCATGATGTACTCGACGGTGGCACTGAAGAGTTTTGGTGAGATGGTATCACCCTGTCGAACCCCTCTTTTGACATCAATGATCACTTCTTTGTAGAATGGTGAGATCCTGGTGGTGAATCCATAATACAGCTCACGAAGGATCTTGATGTATTGGGTTTGAACACCCTGTTTGACTAGGGCTTCGATGACTGCTTCAGTTTCCACAGAATCAAAGGTACACCCGGCAGAGCAGAAACCAGCTTTCCCCCGTTGAACCCCCTGCACTCCATGGACCACGAGCAACTTCGGACCTGAGTCCACCATCCCGATGGAGCCTCGGAGGATTCCAGAGAAACTCCCACACCTTGCTAGCAGCGATCTGTGTCACAATCCACACTCTGCAGCTGGTAAGATCTCCCCCAGCATATTAATCCACTCTCCAGCCCACAGATTAATCCAGTCTCCAGCCCAGCTTGTCAGAAACCCAGCCTACAAGGACCCGCCCCTGCAGAGACCCGCCCTTCAGAGGAGAGTATTTCAAACCCAGGAATGCTTGAGCCTCAGACACAGGTACACCCGGCAGAGCAGAAACCAGCTTTCCCGTTGAACCCCCTGCACTCCATGGACCACGAGAGCAACTCGGACCTGAGTCCACCATCCCGATGGAGCCTCGGAGGATTCCAGAGAAACTCCCACACCTTGCTGGCAGCGATCTGTGTCACAATCCACACTCTGCAGCTGGTAAGATCTCCCCCAGCATATTAATCCACTCTCCAGCCCACAGATTAATCCAGTCTCCAGCCCAGCTTGTCAGAAACCCAGCCTACAAGGACCCGCCCTGCAGAGACCCGCCCTTCAGAGGAGAGTATTTCAAGCCCAGGAATGCTTGAGCCTAAGACACAGGTACACCCGGCAGAGCAGAAACCAGCTTTCCCCGTTGAACCCCCCTGCACTCCATGGACCACGAGAGCAACCCGGACCTGAGTCCACCATCCCGATGGAGCCTCGGAGGATTCCAGAGAAACTCCCACACCTTGCTGGCAGCGATCTGTGTCACAATCCACACTCTGCAGCTGGTAAGATCTCCCCCCCAGCATATTAATCCACTCTCCAGCCCACAGATTAATCCAGTCTCCAGCCCAGCTTGTCAGAAACCCAGCCTACAAGGACCCGCCCTGCAGAGACCCGCCCTTCAGAGGAGAGTATTTCAAACCCAGGAATGCTTGAGCCTCAGACACAGGTACACCCGGCAGAGCAGAAACCAGCTTTCCCCCGTTGAACCCCCTGCACTCCATGGACCCACGAGAGCAACCCCCGGACCTGAGTCCACCATCCCGATGGAGCCTCGGAGGATTCCAGAGAAACTCCCACACCTTGCTGGCAGCGATCTGTGTCACAATCCACACTCTGCAGCTGGTAAGATCTCCCCCAGCATATTAATCCACTCTCCAGCCCACAGATTAATCCAGTCTCCAGCCCAGCTTGTCAGAAACCCAGCCTACAAGGACCCGCCCTGCAGAGACCCGCCCTTCAGAGGAGAGTATTTCAAGCCCAGGGAATGCTTGAGCCTAAGACACAGGTACACCCGGCAGAGCAGAAACCAGCTTTCCCCGTTGAACCCCCCTGCACTCCATGGACCACGAGAGCAACTTCGGACCTGAGTCCACCATCCCGATGGAGCCTCGGAGGATTCCAGAGAAACTCCCACACCTTGCTGGCAGCGATCTGTGTCACAATCCACACTCTGCAGCTGGTAAGATCTCCCCCCAGCATATTAATCCACTCTCCAGCCCACAGATTAATCCAGTCTCCAGCCCAGCTTGTCAGAAACCCAGCCTACAAGGACCCGCCCTGCAGAGACCCGCCCTTCAGAGGAGAGTATTTCAAACCCAGGAATGCTTGAGCCTCAGACACAGGTACACCCGGCAGAGCAGAAACCAGCTTTCCCCGTTGAACCCCCTGCACTCCATGGACCACGAGAGCAACTTCGGACCTGAGTCCACCATCCCGATGGAGCCTCGGAGGATTCCAGAGAAACTCCCACACCTTGCTGGCAGCGATCTGTGTCACAATCCACACTCTGCAGCTGGTAAGATCTCCCCCCCCAGCATATTAATCCACTCTCCAGCCCACAGATTAATCCAGTCTCCAGCCCAGCTTGTCAGAAACCCAGCCTACAAGGACCCGCCCCTGCAGAGACCCGCCCTTCAGAGGAGAGTATTTCAAGCCCAGGAATGCTTGAGCCTAAGACACAGGTACACCCGGCAGAGCAGAAACCAGCTTTCCCCGTTGAACCCCTGCACTCCATGGACCACGAGAGCAACTCGGACCTGAGTCCACCATCCCGATGGAGCCTCGGAGGATTCCAGAGAAACTCCCACACCTTGCTGGCAGCGATCTGTGTCACAATCCACACTCTGCAGCTGGTAAGATCTCCCCCAGCATATTAATCCACTCTCCAGCCCACAGATTAATCCAGTCTCCAGCCCAGCTTGTCAGAAACCCAGCCTACAAGGACCCGCCCTGCAGAGACCCGCCCTTCAGAGGAGAGTATTTCAAGCCCAGGAATGCTTGAGCCTAAGACACAGGTACACCCGGCAGAGCAGAAACCAGCTTTCCCCGTTGAACCCCCTGCACTCCATGGACCACGAGAGCAACTTCCGGACCTGAGTCCACCATCCCGATGGAGCCTCGGAGGATTCCAGAGAAACTCCCACACCTTGCTGGCAGCGATCTGTGTCACAATCCACACTCTGCAGCTGGTAAGATCTCCCCCAGCATATTAATCCACTCTCCAGCCCACAGATTAATCCAGTCTCCAGCCCAGCTTGTCAGAAACCCAGCCTACAAGGACCCGCCCTGCAGAGACCCGCCCTTCAGAGGAGAGTATTTCAAACCCAGGAATGCTTGAGCCTCAGACACAGGTACACCCGGCAGAGCAGAAACCAGCTTTCCCCGTTGAACCCCCTGCACTCCATGGACCACGAGAGCAACTTCGGACCTGAGTCCACCATCCCGATGGAGCCTCGGAGGATTCCAGAGAAACTCCCACACCTTGCTGGCAGCGATCTGTGTCACAATCCACACTCTGCAGCTGGTAAGATCTCCCCCCAGCATATTAATCCACTCTCCAGCCCACAGATTAATCCAGTCTCCAGCCCAGCTTGTCAGAAACCCAGCCTACAAGGACCCGCCCTGCAGAGACCCGCCCTTCAGAGGAGAGTATTTCAAGCCCAGGAATGCTTGAGCCTAAGACACAGGTACACCCGGCAGAGCAGAAACCAGCTTTCCCCGTTGAACCCCCTGCACTCCATGGACCACGAGAGCAACTTCGGACCTGAGTCCACCATCCCGATGGAGCCTCGGAGGATTCCAGAGAAACTCCCACACCTTGCTGGCAGCGATCTGTGTCACAATCCACACTCTGCAGCTGGTAAGATCTCCCCCCCAGCATATTAATCCACTCTCCAGCCCACAGATTAATCCAGTCTCCAGCCCAGCTTGTCAGAAACCCAGCCTACAAGGACCCGCCCTGCAGAGACCCGCCCTTCAGAGGAGAGTATTTCAAGCCCAGGAATGCTTGAGCCTCAGACACAGGTACACCCGGCAGAGCAGAAACCAGCTTTCCCCGTTGAACCCCCTGCACTCCATGGACCACGAGAGCAACTTCGGACCTGAGTCCACCATCCCGATGGAGCCTCGGAGGATTCCAGAGAAACTCCCACACCTTGCTGGCAGCGATCTGTGTCACAATCCACACTCTGCAGCTGGTAAGATCTCCCCCCCAGCATATTAATCCACTCTCCAGCCCACAGATTAATCCAGTCTCCAGCCCAGCTTGTCAGAAACCCAGCCTACAAGGACCCGCCCTGCAGAGACCCGCCCTTCAGAGGGAGAGTATTTCAAGCCCAGGAATGCTTGGAGCCTAAGACACAGGTACACCCGGCAGAGCAGAAACCAGCTTTCCCCGTTGAACCCCCTGCACTCCATGGACCACGAGAGCAACTTCGGACCTGAGTCCACCATCCCGATGGAGCCTCGGAGGATTCCAGAGAAACTCCCACACCTTGCTGGCAGCGATCTGTGTCACAATCCACACTCTGCAGCTGGTAAGATCTCCCCCAGCATATTAATCCACTCTCCAGCCCACAGATTAATCCAGTCTCCAGCCCAGCTTGTCAGAAACCCAGCCTACAAGGACCCGCCCTGCAGAGACCCGCCCTTCAGAGGAGAGTATTTCAAACCCAGGAATGCTTGAGCCTCAGACACAGGTACACCCGGCAGAGCAGAAACCAGCTTTCCCCGTTGAACCCCCTGCACTCCATGGACCACGAGAGCAACTTCGGACCTGAGTCCACCATCCCGATGGAGCCTCGGAGGATTCCAGAGAAACTCCCACACCTTGCTGGCAGCGATCTGTGTCACAATCCACACTCTGCAGCTGGTAAGATCTCCCCCCCAGCATATTAATCCACTCTCCAGCCCACAGATTAATCCAGTCTCCAGCCCAGCTTGTCAGAAACCCAGCCTACAAGGACCCGCCCTGCAGAGACCGCCCTTCAGAGGAGAGTATTTCAAGCCCAGGAATGCTTGAGCCTAAGACACAGGTACACCCGGCAGAGCAGAAACCAGCTTTCCCCGTTGAACCCCCTGCACTCCATGGACCACGAGAGCAACTTCGGACCTGAGTCCACCATCCCGATGGAGCCTCGGAGGATTCCAGAGAAACTCCCACACCTTGCTGGCAGCGATCTGTGTCACAATCCACACTCTGCAGCTGGTAAGATCTCCCCCCAGCATATTAATCCACTCTCCAGCCCACAGATTAATCCAGTCTCCAGCCCAGCTTGTCAGAAACTCAGCCTACAAGGACCCGCCCTGCAGAGACCCGCCCTTCAGAGGAGAGTATTTCAAGCCCAGGAATGCTTGAGCCTAAGACACAGGTACACCCGGCAGAGCAGAAACCAGCTTTCCCGTTGAACCCCCTGCACTCCATGGACCACGAGAGCAACTCGGACCTGAGTCCACCATCCCGATGGAGCCTCGGAGGATTCCAGAGAAACTCCCACACCTTGCTGGCAGCGATCTGTGTCACAATCCACACTCTGCAGCTGGTAAGATCTCCCCCAGCATATTAATCCACTCTCCAGCCCAGAGATTAATCCAGTCTCCAGCCCAGCTTGTCAGAAACCCAGCCTACAAGGACCCGCCCTGCAGAGACCCGCCCTTCAGAGGAGAGTATTTCAAACCCAGGAATGCTTGAGCCTCAGACACAGGTACACCCGGCAGAGCAGAAACCAGCTTTCCCGTTGAACCCCCTGCACTCCATGGACCACGAGAGCAACTTCGGACCTGAGTCCACCATCCCGATGGAGCCTCGGAGGATTCCAGAGAAACTCCCACACCTTGCTGGCAGCGATCTGTGTCACAATCCACACTCTGCAGCTGGTAAGATCTCCCCCCAGCATATTAATCCACTCTCCAGCCCACAGATTAATCCAGTCTCCAGCCCAGCTTGTCAGAAACCCAGCCTACAAGGACCGCCCTGCAGAGACCCGCCCTTCAGAGGGAGAGTATTTCAAGCCCAGGAATGCTTGAGCCTAAGACACAGGTACACCCGGCAGAGCAGAAACCAGCTTTCCCGTTGAACCCCCTGCACTCCATGGACCACGAGCAACTCGGACCTGAGTCCACCATCCCGATGGAGCCTCGGAGGATTCCAGAGAAACTCCCACACCTTGCTGGCAGCGATCTGTGTCACAATCCACACTCTGCAGCTGGTAAGATCTCCCCCAGCATATTAATCCACTCTCCAGCCCAGAGATTAATCCAGTCTCCAGCCCAGCTTGTCAGAAACCCAGCCTACAAGGACCGCCCTGCAGAGACCCGCCCTTCAGAGGAGAGTATTTCAAACCCAGGAATGCTTGAGCCTCAGACACAGGTACACCCGGCAGAGCAGAAACCAGCTTTCCCCGTTGAACCCCCTGCACTCCATGGACCACGAGAGCAACCCCGGACCTGAGTCCACCATCCCGATGGAGCCTCGGAGGATTCCAGAGAAACTCCCACACCTTGCTGGCAGCGATCTGTGTCACAATCCACACTCTGCAGCTGGTAAGATCTCCCCCCCCAGCATATTAATCCACTCTCCAGCCCACAGATTAATCCAGTCTCCAGCCCAGCTTGTCCAGAAACCCAGCCTACAAGGACCCGCCCCTGCAGAGACCCGCCCTTCAGAGGAGAGTATTTCAAGCCCAGGGAATGCTTGAGCCTAAGACACAGGTACACCCGGCAGAGCAGAAACCAGCTTTCCCGTTGAACCCCCTGCACTCCATGGACCACGAGAGCAACCGGACCTGAGTCCACCATCCCGATGGAGCCTCGGAGGATTCCAGAGAAACTCCCACACCTTGCTGGCAGCGATCTGTGTCACAATCCACACTCTGCAGCTGGTAAGATCTCCCCCCAGCATATTAATCCACTCTCCAGCCCACAGATTAATCCAGTCTCCAGCCCAGCTTGTCAGAAACCCAGCCTACAAGGACCCGCCCTGCAGAGACCCGCCCTTCAGAGGAGAGTATTTCAAACCCAGGAATGCTTGAGCCTCAGACACAGGTACACCCGGCAGAGCAGAAACCAGCTTTCCCCGTTGACCCCCCCTGCACTCCATGGACCACGAGAGCAACTTCGGACCTGAGTCCACCATCCCGATGGAGCCTCGGAGGATTCCAGAGAAACTCCCACACCTTGCTGGCAGCGATCTGTGTCACAATCCACACTCTGCAGCTGGTAAGATCTCCCCCCAGCATATTAATCCACTCTCCAGCCCACAGATTAATCCAGTCTCCAGCCCAGCTTGTCAGAAACCCAGCCTACAAGGGACCCGCCCTGCAGAGACCCGCCCTTCAGAGGAGAGTATTTCAAGCCCAGGAATGCTTGAGCCTAAGACACAGGTACACCCGGCAGAGCAGAAACCAGCTTTCCCCGTTGAACCCCCTGCACTCCATGGACCACGAGAGCAACTCGGACCTGAGTCCACCATCCCGATGGAGCCTCGGAGGATTCCAGAGAAACTCCCACACCTTGCTGGCAGCGATCTGTGTCACAATCCACACTCTGCAGCTGGTAAGATCTCCCCCAGCATATTAATCCACTCTCCAGCCCACAGATTAATCCAGTCTCCAGCCCAGCTTGTCAGAAACCCAGCCTACAAGGACCCGCCCTGCAGAGACCCGCCCTTCAGAGGAGAGTATTTCAAGCCCAGGAATGCTTGAGCCTAAGACACAGGTACACCCGGCAGAGCAGAAACCAGCTTTCCCCGTTGAACCCCCTGCACTCCATGGACCACGAGAGCAACTCGGACCTGAGTCCACCATCCCGATGGAGCCTCGGAGGATTCCAGAGAAACTCCCACACCTTGCTGGCAGCGATCTGTGTCACAATCCACACTCTGCAGCTGGTAAGATCTCCCCCAGCATATTAATCCACTCTCCAGCCCACAGATTAATCCAGTCTCAGCCCAGCTTGTCAGAAACCCAGCCTACAAGGACCGCCCTGCAGAGACCGCCCTTCAGAGGAGAGTATTTCAAACCCAGGAATGCTTGAGCCTCAGACACAGGTACACCCGGCAGAGCAGAAACCAGCTTTTCCCGTTGAACCCCCTGCACTCCATGGACCCACGAGAGCAACTCGGACCTGAGTCCACCATCCCGATGGAGCCTCGGAGGATTCCAGAGAAACTCCCACACCTTGCTGGCAGCGATCTGTGTCACAATCCACACTCTGCAGCTGGTAAGATCTCCCCCAGCATATTAATCCACTCTCCAGCCCACAGATTAATCCAGTCTCCAGCCCAGCTTGTCAGAAACCCAGCCTACAAGGACCCGCCCTGCAGAGACCCGCCCTTCAGAGGAGAGTATTTCAAGCCCAGGAATGCTTGAGCCTAAGACACAGGTACACCCGGCAGAGCAGAAACCAGCTTTCCCCGTTGAACCCCCTGCACTCCATGGACCACGAGAGCAACCGGACCTGAGTCCACCATCCCGATGGAGCCTCGGAGGATTCCAGGAGAAACTCCCACACCTTGCTGGCAGCGATCTGTGTCACAATCCACACTCTGCAGCTGGTAAGATCTCCCCCCCAGCATATTAATCCACTCTCCAGCCCACAGATTAATCCAGTCTCCAGCCCAGCTTGTCAGAAACCCAGCCTACAAGGACCCCCCTGCAGAGACCCGCCCTTCAGAGGAGAGTATTTCAAGCCCAGGAATGCTTGAGCCTAAGACACAGGTACACCCGGCAGAGCAGAAACCAGCTTTCCCGTTGCGCGCCGCTGCTCCTGCGCGATTTACCTCAAACTACCACAAATATTCTCCCCACCCCTCTGTGAGAGCCCCCACAAAGCAATGAGAATATAGTGCCCGCATGGCAGAGCCTGGCAAGCTGTCCGATGCGTGTTCGATATGCCAAACCCAGTAACAAAAATGTTTATTTTCCTGACCCGAAAGAGCCCTTAATACGGCAGCAGTAAAAAGGCAAACAATCAGTGCCTGATAAAATTTCACGGCTGTCCTAGGCTGCCAAAACGAAGAAGGACTAAAATGACTGTCTGTACTTTCAATGCCACGTACACTGGCAACGGAAGCATATATTGAGGATCTGATGCTGCAAGCAAGAAAGATCAAGTACGACATCATTGGTCTGACTGAGGCGAGGAGGCGCCAGTCGCATCATGCTGTATTTGACACCGGAGAAGAATTGTTCCTTGGAACATGTGATGAAAGAGGCGTCGGTGGCATTGGTGTCCTTGTCAACACGAACATGGCTGTCAACATTGATTCATTTGAATGCCTAACAAACCGAATAGGATGATTACACTTGAGGAGATGTGGCCCACTACCAGCAATTTCTATCTTCATTGTCTATGCACCAACATCCACACACAAAGAAGATGAAATTGAGAAATTCTACATGGAATTGGAGGAGTTCTATATGTATAGAATATATATTCAATATATAATGCTGCTAGATAGAATATATATTTTTCTTATCATTTCCAAAGAATATATTTAAACCTAGGGAATAGTCTATGAATTGTAACATGCCTTTGATACTTTTCTCTCCAAGAAAGCATGTTCAGAATAAATTAAAGATATTAATTAAAGGGAATTCATTTAGCCATTCTTTGTTCTCAACCTGGAGTTTAATATAAACATCAAAACAAACCAGAAGCTTGACTTGCAAAAAGAAGTAAATATTATTTTGGTGCCTCTGAACATGATCATCAAGAAACAATGACTACATCCTCAGAGCGACTCAATGGATTAAAAGTTTCTGAAGGATAGGAACTAAGGGTTGGATATTCTTATCCCTTCCACATCTTCTGGATCATCTAAGGAACAAAAGGACATGCCCAACTCTCTACAGCATCTGGGTCTGTTTCTTTAGGCTTTAAAATTTTTCTATCATCCTCAGTACCATTCCTTGTGATTTAAGAAAGAAAATCAGATTCCAAAGTGTAAGTACCACATGTCCACATATCTGACAGCTCCACACACAGAGAAGCTCAGCTTGGTTCTGCATAGCAGAACGGAAAAAGAAGAAATGATCTCCACTTTGGTGCTACTAAAGTCTGCAGAGAGCCAAGAGCTTGTGACTAAGGGTCATGCAAATGTCTGGCCCTGTCAATACACTTGTCATTAGTTCTTATAAAGCTCAGTGTTTGCCTTCAGTTTTTGATTTTAATAAAATGTCACAGATCCTTCAGCATTTTATCCACATTACAGTTAAAAACATTTTAAGCGACTTCTTAGCTGTTTTGTCTTTTCATTTTTCTTGTCTATTTTTCATTGTAATTATGGAATGCACATATATATGTTTATGTGTGCGGTGGGGGGTGATGGTAAATTAATGCTTCTCCAGTGGATTAATTTTTGAACCATTTCATTTTCTTAGTTTTCGGATCTTCATAATGAGATTAAAGTGAAGGTGAAAATAACCAGGAAATAAGAATGAAATACAAACAAACCAAACAAATTTAAATATTCTGTTATTACTATCAGAGAAATATATAGGTCTTAAAAAATTATAATAAGTTCATTGCGAGCGATTCAGGTATGCACACATGATATCTACAAATTCAGAGATTTACTGTATTAATTTTATTACTTGTTCTTGCTAGTCCACATTTTTTAACTTTTTTTAAACAACCCAATCTCTGTCAGTAGAAAAAATGTGGACGCAGGAATTTGAAGTTGAAAAGTTCAGTGTTGAAAATAGCTACTATGTCACTGCTTTTACTATGGTTAGAGACTTATTTTCTTTAATATGACAACTAACTTTATAAGAAAAAGAAAAATATATTTATGGTTTAGCTTCACGCAAATGTTCACTTATAAAGTATGCATTTAAGCAAAAGAATTTTACACACAGCTCAAAGTGTTTTTCACATATTATCTCATTGGTCTTATTATCTAAGACTAAAAGATATTAATCTGAAATATAATTACAGTATTTGAGGCAATAGCTAATTTTTACTTTGTGCTTTGCTACAACAATGATAAAAATTGAGGTATTGACACAATTTGTATTTCATAATAATTAAATAGATCTGTACTTAATATAAACTTAATTTTAAATGGGGAAGGAATAATATGAGCACTTCAAAGTAAAAAGTCATACATTCAATTTCATAAGAGATTAATGTATGAGATATCTAATAATGTATTGTGAGAGAAATTAATGATCAAGTCAAAACTATAGGAATAAAAGCAGTTAGGCTTCAATATATCAATAAGGTGCAGCTACAGAGTTGCCAAATAGTGGTTCTCAGCTCTACGTTATTTGACAGTGTTTGAAACCAATGATGATTTTTTTTTTATACTTCTAAGAGGAGGACTCTTTCTGGGCTTCAGTAGGATCTACTCTGTATAGACAGCTTTTCAAACTATGTATCCTAAGATGCCACAGTAGTATGGTTGAGATTTCCTGCACTAATCACATGATCCACATACTTTGGAAGCTTCTATGTCTATCATTTTAAAACATTTCTTTCACCAAGTACCAGATAGTCATTATAAAGAAAAAAAATAGGGCCGGGATAGAGTACCTGGGTTTAGGTGGTAGGTTTAGGTGCTGGGATTAGGTGTTTACCTTGTTGTGGCTGGACCATAGTTTGATCCACTCATATGGTCTCCCCAGTACCATCATGAGTCTCTCCTAAGCAAATACAAATAATTCCTGAGCACAAAGGTGTGTCACCCAACTATACATCCCAATTCTGCAAAACTACATAATATACCCAAATGCCCTTTGACTACTATACAACTATGTCTCGAGTTCAATGATTCTAACTCAGATTTGACCCAGATAAACTGAAATATTTGGGCACTTAATAAAGAATTTGAAGGATACTAATTTTTCTCAATCCACTGCCTTAAAAATGCTGCAAGCTTAGAATATAAGAGACTATGCCTGCAAAACTAAAAAGTGATAATTAACTTAAGAATAAAAGAATATTTTACAGAGTTAAGATAAGAGGTAAGATATTTTAATCTTATATTTTTAAGGGAATCTTTAAGATTAAAAACCTGGGTCAAAATGGTGCATGTTAGGTTAATAAAGTGTTTGTTCTTTTATTTGAAGATTTGGGTCATGGCAGATAGTGCCCACAGCCTACTCCTGGCTCCATGCCCAGGGTTCACTCCTGGCAGCTTAGAGACCATAAAAAGTCAGTGCCCTATGCACTATACTATCTGTCTGATCCCTGAGTGTTTCTCAATTTTAGTTTCATAGAGCACAAAGAACTGAAAATTTGCAGAGAACAGTCCCAATATCAGCCATTTCTTGCAGGACATCTCAGTATCATTAATCTTTTCATTTTTGCTCTTTGGGTCACATTCAGTGAGGCTTAAGGGTTACTCCTAGCTCTACACACAGGAATAACTCCTGGAGGTACTCAGAGGACCATATTAGATGCCAGGGATCCAATCTGGGTCAGCCACATACAAGGCAAAGCCTTATTTGTTGTTTTATCGCTCAGCTCTTCAGCATCCTTAATGAAGCTCCATGAATCTCCCGCATCAGGATTTTCTCTTCTCTTTCACCATAGTGCCCTTTATTTGGTTGCATCATTTGGAAACTGAATTCCATAGACACATTTGGAAAAAAGCTAATGTGTTGAAAATGGGGTTTCTCCCAGTGATATCTCACATGGATATGTAATAACAGTACTGGTGTTGCCTTAATTTATAGATCTGTAAGCTAACTTGACTCTCATTTAATTGGACTAAGTCAAGCCCATAGAAATGAAATTTATTCCATGTTCTAAGGGATATAAATTATATCACCATCTCAATCCTAAGAGCCTAAGCACTTTAGTAGTGACCTGGTCACATTCTATAGAAAACAACATATCTAGGTATTTCAGAACTATATTTTATATTTATTTACTTCTTTGAAGAAACATTGTTCTTATATTGGTCAATACAAAAGTCCTTACATTGGTGATACATTCTTAAAGCTGACTTTAAGTGAAAGGATGTATCCCAAAGTAGCCTCAAATGGCAAATAAAATAAGTTATATTTTGATCATTGGCAAATAAAATGTTTTATTTACCATTGGTTAGATTGTTTGGATCTCATCACCATAATGTCAAAATTAAAATAAATAAAACAACAGATCTTGAGGATATGATTGTAGATCTAAAATAGTGAAGACTCAGAAAACATAAAAGGGGACAGTGGTGATCGTACAGCAGGTACAGGATTTGCTTTGCATGAGGCAACCCATGTTCAATCCCCAGCACCCCATATGTTTCAGAGCCAACTAAGAGTGATCCGGAGCACAAAGCCAGAAATAAGCCTTGAGCACCACCTGGAGTTAGTCCAAAACCAGAATGAAAATGATATGCTTTTTTCATGTCCTGAAAAATAGCACTGATTTTTTAAAGTCAAATATATATAGGGAGTTTATGTTCATATGTACTCACCTAGGAAATTATAATAATTCTATCTATATTAGTGAAACAAATTTGCAGTGGACAAGGATTAATTCATGTAAAATATGTTTCATAAATAGAATGTAAATGTGTTTCCTAAATCATGATGTTACCACACATCACACTAAAAATACCCAGGATCATTCATTGCAGGGTTTAAGGGACCATATAAGAAATCAAACACAGGTCATCTGGAGTGTAAGGAAAACTTCTTGATTCACTGTTCTGCTTTACTATCTCTACAGCCCTCCCTCCTTATACTGCTTTTTTGTTTTGCTTTTTTTGGCTTTTGTTTTTGTTTGTTTTTTTTTTTATTCCACAGCCAGAGATGCTCAGGGCTTACTTCTGGCTCTGAGCTCAAGGATCACTCCTTGCAGGCTCAGGGTTCAAAGGGTTATTGGAAATTGAGTCCAAGTCAGTCAAAATTCAAGACCTACCTGCTGAACCTACCTACCACCATCACCACCACCCTTTTTTTTGAGTCCTGCCTTTACTGATATTCTGTTCATATTTTGTATTAGGTTATTTGCCATTGAGTTGTTGATTACAGTCCCCGTAAATTTGAACTCAGATGTTCATTGTATTTAACACAAATTTTCTACTACCTGAATGAGCCAGTTGCATATAGGTGTATAGTGACATTATACTGACTTATATTTTAGTGCACCAGTATTTGTATGCAGTATGGAAAAGAGTAAAATTAAAGTAACCATAAATCTGAGGCAATAAAAAAGTACAAGGTAAAGATAAATATCATTGTATTTAATTCACCAATATACTTGGTCCTAAATTTTAAAGTTCTGAAAGGGGAAAATAGATGATCATTCTTTTCACAACTTCTTCCCTCTTTACCAATAATGAAGAGTGTCTCCATTTTTATTAGGTGCTTTCCATTCCCTACCTCCTTTCTCATCCATCCATCCATCCATCCATCCATTCAATCAGCATCATTTGAAACCCTGCTAGTTGTATGCAGTCACATTAAACTGTGTCAGAAAAGATATTAAAAAAACTATGGAAATGTTCTAATTTATAAAAGATAAGGTGACTACTGTAAATATAGGTAAGCAGGAGCAAAACAGAACTCTAGGACAGAAAGATACATTGCAGCATAATACATGTTTTTAGTACCTCATTAAGACCCACCCTTCCTAATTCTGGGATCAAAGAACTATAGCTAGAAAATTGAATACAATCTGCCATCAGTTTTCATAATGCCAGTAAACTAAGAATATTTCTTAATCATTCTAAAACTATGGGGAAAATGAAAATAATATCTTGAGATTTAAAAATTTCATAAAATTAACTTCATAGTATTTACAAATAAAGTTTTTATTGGAATACTTTTAGCTCTTTCTCTATTGTGTATGTGTACACTTAAACTGTAGCAACAGACTTCATGAGCTGTAAACTAGACCTTAAAATCCATTAAACCTATACTATTTAGTAAGCATCCTCTTAAAAAAGTTTGAATAGCTTACAACCTCTACTATAGTTCATCTGAGAAAAGAACTATGTATCATTGTAATATAAAATTCTACACAATTGGAAGGAATCACTTCACATAATTTTCTATGTTTTATGTACATATGAAATAAGGGGTAGGTAGAAGAGAAACTGCATAAATACATAGTTAAGTAAGTAAATAAGACATAAAGGAAACAATGCAGCCTGTGGTTTTGTAGTGTGATTCTGGTTTTGAAATTTTGAAAATACACAAGGTATTAGGCTTTTCTGTCTACCTACTCATGTGAGTTCTGTCTTGATTCTGTCCAAATACTGTGTAACTTATATGAAGAGTTTAAATAGAATTAAAAAAAGAGGAAATGAGGCAAAGAGAAAAAGCAAGAAACTAAGGTAGAGAAAAAAGATGAAGAATCAGAATAATTTAGTAAAGGTGAACCGATAGCCAAGGGGTGATTTACAACGACTTTCCAAGGATGAGGAAGGAAAAGGCAGAGACAATGATCTTGAGCTATAGTTGAAGACAGTAAGCTTATACATTAGGGAGATTTTCCTGACAAAATATGTTGTTAATCATGAGACTATGTTATCTGGAAAACAATTGGTTCTTCAAGTCTGAGAGTTCTTAAAAAAAACAAAAGATCATCATTCACTTGTACAATTTCATGTATTCTTTTGGTGTTTGAACCCATACCAGCATGGTATTTGAACACCAGGTTCATTCTCCTGCTTACTCCTGACTCTGAGCACTCCTGGCAATGCTCAGGGGACTCTATTGTGCTGGGTATCAAACACAGATTGGCTGCATGCAAGGAAAGAACCCTGCCATTTATTTCTAAAGAGAGTTATTAAAGTCAATATGAGGTATCTTCTGGTTATTCTGGAATGAATTCCACAAGCCCAAATGCATTGTCAGTTTTTCATTAGCAAAGGAAAGAAGGAAGAGATGAGTGGCTACATGAATAATACTGCTATATCTGTCAGTTGCCTCAGTGGGAAATGGAGGAAGGATGAGACAAAAAGCCTCTTCCAGTGTCTTTTTGCTTCAAGAGCATTGAATCCCACTCAGATCAAGAGACTTCCTGTCAGAAGCAAAGTTTTCCAAGTGGGATGGATATTTTTGGCCTTGCTCTATACTGATCAGCAAGCATATGTCTGTGGGGATTAAATTAATTAGAGGGAGATTTGCTGGATAATGTTCAAAGGAGTAAAAAATTCCTCCAAAGTTTACAAACCATATAAGTTTGGCCACAAAAATGGTACACTGTGGGGGAGGAAGAACTGATTTTGTACAAAGGGATTGCCGTTTTCTGTCTTTGTGCAAGGGGAGATTTTTGCAGCAACAAGTTTTTCAGTTGGAGAATCAAAGTAATTTTACAGATATGCACATGGTAGGAAAATGTACTTGCAAAGATACATATAGAAGAGGAAAAAATAATTACATAAGATGCAAGAAATACAGAATCTGGGAGGGAGAAGGAGCAGAGGAAGAGCAATGGGAGGGGGAGAGGGCAAACAATGGTTCCCAGAGTTTTGATTACATCCTGTCAGCATTTCAGAAGGTTAACCTGCTAACCATTATCCATCTCCAGAAACTATTTCTTGTGGAAGAATCTCTGAATTTATGGAGTGAGGGATCTGTGCCTTCACACTCAACTACTGCTGTCTCTACAAACCTATATCCACAACTCATGCCCTTGGCTCAATCCATTCTCCAGGACCACATCTGCAACTGTGCTCATACCTCTGCTTCCCACTGTGCATACTCAATTATTCAGTCATGTGACAACTCTACTCATCACATTGCATACAGCACACTTATACTTCCCTAAGGCAAATGCATTGACTTGCAAATAGCCTTGGTTGCTATTTATGACTTCATGCTTTTACACATCTTATTTTCTAGCTCTGTTCACCTTTCCCACAGATTTGGAGGAAAGATACAAAGCTTCAAGGAGAAAGAACAACTTAGGTAATTCCAATTTTACAAGAAACATTGGAGCTGCTTTAAAAGACAAGGAAAAAATTTAAAAATACCCATAATTACTACAAAATGATGGAAGTAAATTCATTTATCTCAATAATCTTAACATAAATGGCCTGGGAAGTAAAATCAAGAGACAAAGACTAGCAGAATGGATCTAAAACTGAACCCAAGGGATAAGAGCAACAGTAACAGAGGATAGTATAATTTCCTTGCACATGACCGACCCAAATTCAAGCTCTGTCATCACAATATGAAGTCACCCGATCCCTGCCAGGAGTAATTCCTGAGAGCAACTCAGGGTAATATCCTGGAGCACTAAAAAAAAAGAAGAAGAAGAAACTGAACCCAACTTT
>JAJIBD010002686.1:0-132603 GCA_021461705.1 Cryptotis parvus
AAGGAAGGAAGGAAGGAAGGAAGAAAACGACCTCCAAAGGAACTCAAAAATTCTAACAAAATCACTGAGAACATAGACTGTACAGTAAAATTCAAGCCAATACCATCTGGACCTCAATTTTGAGTTGAAACTTAAATAAAAGGATTGTTCACAGGTTCAAGTCACTGAGGGAGAGCATGTCTAAACTGATCAAACCTTCCCAGATTTCCAGGCAGGTAACCTGCCACCCACTCACCCTCTCCGAGCCACACCTCTGTAATATCATTTTCGGCCCCTAGTGCTGTTACTGTTACCCCTAGCACCATAGCCTCTCTTTGGTCCAGTTTTGGTATTTTTATGCAAAATAATTTATCTGAGCTTTATTAGCATAAGAGGTATAATTAGCAGCCATTCTGTAGGATACAGTATTGATGCCACAGTCAATTTTCTGGAAGTGCCTCTAAAGCAGCACCTGTGCCATTCATGTTTATAAATCAGGTAATTGTACATCCAGCCACTTATGTGTGACTGTAATTAGTCTAATTTACATATGCAAATCAATTATCTTATAGACAGTTTGCCAACTTCTTGCTTTCTTTATGCTTCCTCACCCCTATTTTGAAGGTTGAGATAAATCACATTTCTGAAATACCATTTCAATAAAGTACAGTTTATTTTTTTGTCTCAAACCATTTAGGGATATTTCTACCACCCCAATCTAATAAGAAAATATAAAGACAAACTTTAAAGAATCTTCTGATTCACTGTAAGTTTCTACTGATTCATCATATCATGAATTCACTTTACGTGTTGTACTAGATGTTCCAAAACCATTTCAATCAATATTTTCTGCTTCCCGATAACATCTATGATTATAAGCTGCTATGAACTCTAGATGATAATACTGAGAAGTGACAGTGTAACTAGAACAGACACTTGATAGGCATAATAGACAATGATTAATCTCACTCAATGTTATTCATCTCTGGGAAGAGATTTATGGAGGCCTTGCCCACTTAGGCCTCCATTAGGCAAAACAGCTGAATATTCATCCAAATGTTAATCTGACACTTATTCTATCTGGAAAAAAAAGCGCTATTAAAGATGTTTTGAAGGGGCTGCAGTTTGTTGACTAGTACCAGAATAAATGTTTTGAAGGAGATGTGGAAAGAGAATTTTATCCAAAACTACTCTCACGATAAGCTCAGCATTATAGCTCAATCATACAAATAATAATATCAACTCTTTAAAATTTTCTGTCAATTTAAGGTAAAATACTCTACTTAATAATTCATACTCTATTAATTTAGCCATTAGATGAAAAAAAATTTTTTGCTTTGTTTTGATGTGTGGTTTAAAGAAAAATATAAAATATAAATGCTACTGAGAAATGTAAAAATAGTTTTGAAGTCATAATAGATGCCCTGTTTTAAAAGAATATAACTGGTAATTTAAAATATATCTTAAATTCTGTAAAATACATAACACACAGTTTCAATTTTGAAAGCTTCCATGGTTCAATTAAAATATAAGATGAAAGCATAAATTTATTTCTTTTCACTTATAAGCCCTTAAAATGCAAGTGCAATACAGAGATACAATAAAGTAAAAACCACCAGAAAAAAGAATAAAGGAAGGACACAAATAAGAGACTTCAAAATGTGTCAATATGAAGAGCAGATGACTAACTGCAAATAATCCATCAATGCAGAAGTTGTAAAGAAAACAAAAGTCATCAGGTAGCTAAAGAAAGTTCAGAGTGGTAATATCATTACAAGGTCAGCTGAGCAGTTACCCAGACAAACACCAGTGAAACACTGGTGTTGCCCTGTCTTTACACTCAGGGATCACTCTGGGAGAACTCAGGGAACAGTTACCCAGTTAAACACCAGTGAAAATAGAGGTGGGATCAAAAAAAAAATAAAGATCCTTTGCAAGTTTCTAATCAAAAGACTTAATACCTTCTTAAGTATCAACACTTCCTAACATTGTACATGCATGAATACAAGTACACACACACACACTTGGAGTTTTTGTTCCCTAAAGCCACATTTCTCAAGGGGATGAGAGTGCAAATTTACCCACAGGATACAGCAAAGGAGTCACATGTGGAAGTCATGTAGGCAGATGTGGGGAGCAGGGCATGAGACTAGGGGGACAAATGGTAGCATAGAAAAACCACGGGAAAGAATAAGATTGGAAGGTAGCCATGGCAGAAAAAAGATGGAGAAATATTGCCAACACTGTCCCAGGGAATCTAACCAGAAAGAATTAAAGATTTGGTGCCATCAGTATTGTGGATAATGGGAGTAAGCTATGTCCAAGGTGCAAAGTAGAGCTATGTATAAGGAGGCCAGCACATCGAGGAGCCCAGTGGGCAGCAGAGAGCAGTCCAGAGGTCAGATTCAAGGAGCACAAAACAAGACACCAGGAAGATTCAGAAGTAGATTAAGAACCCTGCCATAGTACAACCCTGCAATAGTACAACAGGTAGGGCACTGGCTTTGCACACAGCTGACTGGGCATGATCCCCCACATCCCATACGGTCTCCTGAGCACCACCAGAAGTGATCCCTGAGTGTAAAGCCCCGGGGCAATCCCTGAGTATTGCCATATGTGGCCCAAAAAATATAAAATAAACTGCCAAAATTGAGTCTAGGGATTTCTAACTTAGAGAAGCTGAGGCCTGTGGATTCAGGTATAGCAATCAACACATCTAAACACAGACCTGCCTAAAAGGCAGCAGCCAGCAAGCTGAGTCTACAACATCAATGTTCTATACTATGAGTCTTCTAGTTCTGCTTACTCTTTAGTAACGAAGCAAATGTATTTATTTTGAAAATTCTATTTTAAAAAAGATTGAGCTATAGAGACAGGGTCCTTGCCTTGCACACGGCTGACCAGAATTTGTAACCCAGTACCCCATATGGTACCCTGAATCTGTCAGTAGTAATCCCTTAGCACCAAGTCAGGAATAAACCCTGAGTACAGCAGGGTGTGGTCCAAACACTCTGCCCCCAAAAAGGATTGTCTATCTGGAATTATATTAGATAAAAAATAGAAGAAAAGTTCATAAGAAAAGTCTGCCATTTCAAATGTACAAATGCAGAGGAAGAAAATGTGTTAACTCACCATGCACAAAAATCAGATCAAAATGGATTAAAGATCTCAATATCAGACCTGAATCCATAAAGTATATCGAAGAAAATATAGGAAAAAACCTCCACTACATTGAAGCTAAGGATATTTTCAAAGAAGAAACACCACTAACTTTTACAGGACTCCTAAGGGCCGCTGCATCTGCTCTGGATTGCCTCCCGCAAATCACTTCATAGATAAGGGGGTAGTCTAAATGTGGCAGTTTATCTGACCATGTATGCTGTACTAGCTGGTATAAATATTCTCCCATGCTACCACAATCATCGTGGGACTAGCTAGATCTTACCAGCATATTAGCCTGGCCACGTAGGACACCTAAGTAATTAGACCAGAGAGAAATGCTGTTTGCTTCCAAGCAAACAAGCATGGCTCCCTGATATACTCAAAGGCAACTAAAATATAAAACTACAATGAAGTAGAGGAGACTTGTGAAGGCTTGGAGAAATATTTAACTGGCATTGGTGTTGGTCTTTGGTACAGAGACATGCCATCTCAGAAACCCCCTTCTCTACACTACAAAGGCATTCCCAAGCAGATTTCTGCTCAAAACATTAGCATAGTAAAGGCCCTAGGTGAGGTGCAGGGAGGGGATTACCTAAGGGCATTGGACCCTCCCTGCTTTCCATAACAGTGGGAGGAAGGTCTGAGTTACAGGGATATAAACTAGCCGGTTCCCGCCTCGCTTGCTTCTTCTTTGTGGGATCTCTCCTTGTGAGCGCTCATTCCCCTTGGAAGCTTTTACTCGTGGTGGTCGCCATCTTGGCCTACACGTGGCTGGGGTTCTAGCCTGGAATCCTAAGCATCGGGCTTTTCCTTTTGCTGATCTGTATGCCTAAACCTGTGATAAGTAAAGCCTTTTAAAACTGCATCGGATTCCTGAGTTTTCATCCGTTCCTCCCGGCCGGAGGTAGGAGGGAACTCGCTTCCGGCACTGTCGGGGACCCTGGCGGAGCGCCCCGACAACTAACAAAACAACTAAAAAGAAAAGATTATCATATGGGACATGAAGCTAAAAAGCTTCTGCACCTCAAAAGAAACAATGACCAAGATACAAAGACAGTCCACAGAATGGTAAAGAATATTCACCCAATACCCATCTGATAAGGGGTTAATATCCAGGATATATCAGGCACTGGCAGAACTTTACAAGAAGAAAACAGCCAACCCCATCAAAAAAATGGGGGAGAAGAAATGAACAGAAACTTCGAAAAGGAAGAAGTTCGAATGGCCAAAAGACATATGAAAAAATGTTCATCATCATTAGTCATCAGAGAGGTGCAAATCAAAACAACAATGAGACATCATCTCACACCACAGAGACTGGCACATATCCGAAAGAGCAAGAACAACAAATGCTGGTGTGGATGCGGGAAAAGGGGCCTCTCATCCATTTTTGGTGTGAATGACGCCTGGTACAGCCTTTTGGAAAACTATATGGACATTCCTCCAAAGACTAGAAATTGAACTCCCATTTGATCCAGTCATACCACTCCTGGGAATATACCCTGGGAAGCCAAAAAACATGCAGTGGAAACATCATCCCTACTTTTATGTTCACAGCAGCATTATTCACAATAGCCAGAATCTGGAAACAACCAGAATGCCCAAGAATCAATGACTGGATAAAGAAACTTTGGTACATCTACACAATGGAATACTATGCAGCTATTAGGAAAAATGAAGTTATGAAATTTGCCAATAAATGGATGGACATGGAAAGGATCATGTTGAGTGAAATTAGTCAGAAGAAAAGAGAGAGATATAGAATGACTGCATTTATTTGCATGACATAAATATATATACATATATACACATATTATGATAACAATATCCAAGGTCAGGTGAAAGGTGGATCAGGAGGTCTTGTCAAAGGTGGAAATTATCACAAACGTGTGGGAGTCAGAGGTTAGGTAAGACAGAGAATGGAATAGTGTGCCAATATTTGTCGAAAGTGCTATTACCACATAGAACTAAGCATTAAAAGCAGGCAAAAGGTACACATGATAACCTCTAGAATATATATATATATATATATATATGCAATATATATATATATTACAATCCACAATGTGTAGGAGAAGGAAGAGAGAGAGAGAGAGTAAGAGAGAAAAGAGATAAAGAGCTTGTCATGGAGGTAGGCTAGGGAGGTGGGAGGGAATCAGGGACATTGGTGGTGGGAAATGGGCACCAGTGGAAGGATGGGTGCTGGAACACTGTATGACAAAACCCAAATATGAACATTTTTGTAATTGTTTATCTCATGGTGGTATAATAAAATATATTTTAAAACAAGAAAAAAAAGAAAATGTGTTAACTAAATATGTTCATTTAGTAGTTTTAGTATTTCTACAGTGATCATTACTATTTTTAGAATTATCTAAAAAATCATACTAAGCATAAACATAAGATGTATCAGTAACTATTTTATAGGAAAATTAATATGCCATTATTCAAAAGAAATGCTGTCATTAAATTCCAACAAAATCATAATGAACATGGTGAATGGATATGTGACAGAGGTAGAATAAAGCTTTTATCAGCCCACAGTGCAATAAAAGCGACTTAAAAATCTCTATATCCCAGGGGTCACCACCACCCCAGCAGAGCCTCACAACAAGCCAGATGACCCCCACTCCATGAGGGCCTCCATTTTCCACATCCGGACTTCTCTCTCGTCAGAACTCCACCCAGCAGACCAGCCTATCACAGCCCGGCTCATCGAAGTTCCACCCTGCAGCAGTCTTTTTAAATCTGGCTCAGGTATGCCGGTCCAGAGACTCGCAGACATGGGGCAGAGCTGCTACTGGCTCTCCCTGTGCCCAGTCGCTCACAAGGCGCCTGGGAGGTATGGTGGGTTCTAGCCCTGGCCCACCACCCCAGCAGAGCCTCGCAACAAGCCAGATGACCCCCACTCCATGAGGGCCTCCATTTTCCACATCCGGACTTCTCTCTCGTCAGAACTCCACCCAGCAGACCAGCCTATCACAGCCCAACTCGTGTGACTGCAAGCAGCCGCGCGGTTCATCAATAAATGCTGGACTTAGAGATGCCTACAAGAGTATGCTACCTGCACGGCAGAGCCCGGCAAGCTACCCGTGTTGTATTTGATATGCCAAATACCAGTAACAATTATAGACCTCATTCCCGAATGGATTGAGGCTCTTTATATTCCTGGAGCAAGCAGATGCCCTTGGGCTCTACTAGCATGAGACAGGACATATGGAGATGTTACTGGGGCCCGCTCAAGCAAATTGATAATGAACGTGAAGACAGTGATACAGTGATCCCAGGGGTCAGAGCAATATGTATAGCAGGGAGGATTCATACAGAGTAAGCCCTGAGTACTGCTAGAGGAGGTCTCAAAAGAAAAAATAAAAGTTCTATACATTATATTGTCACTTGTCTTCCTGTTGTTCATCGATATGCTCTAGCAGGCACCAATAACGTCTCCATTCATTGGGAATGAGGTCCATTATTGTTACTGTTTCTGGCATAACGAATACACCACGGGTAGCTTGCCAGGCTCTGCCATGGCTCTGGGTTCATTCCAGGGGGCCCAGTTTTTTTCTATGTCAGACCATACACCATCCAGGGCCCACGGGCAGAACCCTAGTGGTGTAGACATGCCTGTCTCCTGTCTGCCACCTGCCAATGTAGCTGGGCACTGCAGCCACACCTGCACCACCGCGAGAATTTATAATTAATGACCAGTTAGAAGTAACAGTCAATGAAAATGAATAAACCCACATTCTTCTTGAACTCAAAGTTACCTCAGTGAGGCCACTCTGTCCCCATAAACAAAAAAGAAAGGCCTTGTTACTTGCAGGAAAGGCAGAGTCTTTGTCTTCCCTTGGAAATATATTCATTCAGTATTCAACACCATCACAGTATTGCAAGTATGTTTTTCTTCCATAAATGCAAATATCTGGCTCTGCAGCTTAAGTCATTAGTATTCAATGAAGAGAGGAAAAGAAATTTGCTATTGCCCATTTTATCTAATAAAGCTCCATTCACATGAATTTTCTCTTATATTCTAGCACCTAGCACAGAGCCTTAGTCAAGCTAGCTGCAGAAAATATGATAAAGAAATAAATACTATAATGAAATCCCTTTTAGTATATTATTTTGTGAGAAAACTAATTCTAGTTTCTCTAGTCTAATGTAGAGTTGTTTTCTTTCCATTAATTTTCTTTAATTTCCAAATTGTCTTAAGATAATGAGGTTAGCACCAGGTTCTTTAGTCTACTAAGGATGTAAAACACACTAGAAAAATGCCTGATGTCAATGTTGCATACACATGAAGCATTTTAACAACCACCTTGTAAATTCCTCTCCAAAATATAATGCTAAGCACTTACCTCAAGAACCAACCACAGTTTATCTCCATTTAATTTATCCTTCTTAAAGTACATCCCATAGAATTTGACCACATTAGGGTGGTCAGAAAGTGACTTTAGGATGCTATACTCTGCTTCAATCTCTTCATCAATATCCTAGTTTCAAAAGATAATAGGAAAATAATAGTGAGAAAAACATGAATAGTGTCAAAGAACTATGACTACCAATTAGAAAGTTTAATTTTGTCAAGGTAAGTTTGCAGAGTTTTCACTGAGTGGGGTTGGTGTGATAGCACAGCAGGTAGGGCGTTCCCCTTTCACATGGCTGACCTGGGTTCCATCCCCAACATCCCACATGGTCCCCGAGCACCGCCAGGAGTAATTCCTGAGTGAAGAGCCAGGAGTAACCCCTGAGCATTGCCGGGGGTGACCTAAAATTAAAAAAAAAACAAAGTTTTCATTGAACTCAATATTATGTATTAAAATTTCTCATTGTACCATTTAAGGGTGAGATTATAATTTTCCTGCTAATAAAATACATCTCTAATTGTGTTTGTTAAAGTTTTGTATGCAATTAGAAATAAGAAAATATGGAAAAATACTTCATACAATTTTCCTGTCTTTGTAGAGTTCACTTTGCTTCAGTGGCACTTAAAAGAAAAAACTTTCCCAGAACTTGTCATACAAGAAATGAATTCCTAATATTAAAAAGTTAAAACTATATATACAATAGCATATGGCCTTTAGTTTGCTAAAGATCCATTTATAAAATGTAGAACAGATTATTATCCTATTTCTAAATCGACAAGTGAAAAGATAATTCTATAGTCATGTTTCTAGAAAACCAGTTACATCTGAATTAACTTAGAGTAATCAATGAGAAAAAAAATATCCTGACATTGCTCTTATAGTAACATTCCATGTTCACATGAGAACCTTGGGAGCACAAAGCCGAAAAACGTTGGATTAGAGCTCTAATTTGAGAGAGCAAATCTAAAGCTCAGAGCAGTTAAAGATACAGAGCTGATTATTTAAGATCCAGGACTAAATTCAAGACTACTGCCTGCTGCCTTCCAATCCTATTCATTTCATCTCATTCTCTGAGAGAAAATTACAAGTCCACATTATATGATAGTAAGATCAATATAATAAAAAAAATCAGTCTATAAAATGTTGGAGTGCAGTAAATTTTATTTTATGAAGAACAAAATCTCTTGGGGTTATAAATCCTTTTTATTTAACCTATGACATGATGTATGAAGAGTAAAAAAATAATTCTTACTGAAATATACATATAGTATGAAAAAATAAAGGTAGCAGCAACAACAAAACTTTACACTATATAGAACTGGTACTGTATTAAAACAATCATGTAAACATGATTTATAAGAGCAGTAAACCAGAAAATAGTGGCTACCTGAATTCTAGAGCCATTTGCTCTCCACGGAGTGGAATAGGAGAAAGATATTGATTACAGGACTAAAAATATAGGGCACAACTGGAGCCCTTTCTCTTGCGCCCATGATCCCTAATTCAAAGCCAGAGAAATGAAAGTCTGCACCACCACTTTGGTACAGCTTGTTTCTCTCTTCCCTGTTTAGTTGCAAAGAACTTCCCAATAGGGGCACGTAAAGATCGCGAGCACCAGTCTGGACACAGCGCTTCTCTTTATTTCCCCTTTGGGTAAGCAACTTGCTATTCTAAAATCAGTCCTCGTGGTTGATCTTCTCCTCCACTCGAAATAAAATGCACCATTATCATCAAAATGGAATTAGTAGAAATAAATTACATATAATGAAAGTGCAAGCAGAAAATAGCAAGCGAAGCCCAGAGACTTTTTCCAGTTCCTGCCTTCTATTAATAGAAGAGTGGTGATGAGTGAGAGCAAATACGCACCCCACACACACACACTCCCACACATACATTCCATCATCTTTGTCTAGCACCATCCCGTCATACGGCAGGAGCAGGATGAGAAGCTGCAGTTGGTAGCAGTTGGGAGTCTGTGACCACTGCACTATTTCCTGGCTCACCCCTATGCCACTGGAGGGCTACAACTCTCCAAAGAGCTGAAAACTCTCCCTGAAAACCAGTGCTCATTCCCAGCAAACAGAATCTCAGCTGATTCTTTATGTTCTTAAAAGCAAAGAAAAAAACTTAATAGGTTTCATGGTCACAACTGCCACTCCCCAACAAAGCCCAGCGATGGGGCGGTGCTTACACAGAGGCTCTGGAAGGGCGGGATGTCAGGTCTTCACCAGAAACAGTGGCCTGGTTGCAAACCAGCAAACATATCTGTTTTGGGAATGCCGACGCAAACCTGAAAATGAATTTCCCTTCTCTGAAAGAAATTTTCAGTTTTGAGGAATATGTCTGGCTTAGTTTATGAGAATCCCTATCTGAAGCCTAGATAAAAGCTGGAGGAAAAGGAAATCGGTCAAGATGACACCTTTTAAGTACCCCTAGACTGGGTTGAAGTGATAGCACAGCAGGTAGGGGCATTTGTCTTGCATGTGGCTGACCCCGGTTCGATCCTTAGCATCCCATATGGTCCACCGAGCATCGCCAAGAGTAACTCCTAAGTGCAGAGCCAGGAGTAATACCTGAGCATTGCTTGCTGTGTCTGACCCAAAAAAAAAATAAGGTACTCCTAGTCCTATCAATCCAGTCTTACAATTTTCTTTGAAGGCTTCATTAAAGTTAAATCAGCTTGAGCCATTTCAAACTATGTATTACATAATAATTCATTTATATAACATTCATTGGGATTTGTTTAGTATACAAACAAGGAAAGTATAGCAAGTTGACTTTCCTATACATTTTTTTTAACAAATAATAACTGACCTTGTGATAAGATATTTAGAGACCTTTCAACCATTAAACACAATAGAAAGGTGCAGGAAAATGACTTACATGAATTGGATCCAGAATTTTGACTGCTGCTCTTTGGCCATTTTTCTTATTCAGTGCTTTGAAAACTTTCCCATAAGTTCCTTTGCCGATTGTTTCAGTAATTTCCCATGTATCAGAAGGATCAGGGAAGTTATCAAAGATGACTGTTTTCCCAGTTAATGGAAGCATCTCGGAAGTTTAAGGCTCTAGAGAGAAAAAGGACAGAGTTTAATCTACATTTGCTTTGGGCTATTAAATGGCACACAAACTCATGGGAAATTTTCTAATATTTTAAATGATATGATGGAAAATATACAGCACTCACCAAATGTACTTAGAATCAAAAATTTCCTTTTCAATTCTTACAGACATAGTAATATGTGTTTAATAATATGCTGTAAGACAGGTTTTATTCCTATGCCTAAGGTGGTTCCCATATTAATTCTTTACAGACTAAAATAGTAAGTACGTGCTAAAGGATTTGGGCTTCTCTTATACTCCGCTATTAATAAAATAAATCAAGGTCTGGAGGCATAATACAGCAAGTAGGGAGGACACTTGCCTTGCACAGGCTGAAGCTGGATTTGATCGCAGCACCCCATACAGCACCCTGAGCCCAACAGGTGTGATCCCTGAGCACAAAACCAGAAGTAAGCCCTGAGCACCACTTAGTGTGGCTCAAAAAATAAAAGAATAAATCAAGGAATTGATTTGAGAATAAACTCCAGTTATAATAAAATTCAGCTTCTTATTTTGCTGTTGTTATAGAGACTTCTTCGTCAAGACCCTGAATGAACGGTTTGAGACTCTTTGTATTCCTGAGCAACCAGATGCCATTGGGCTACACTGACACGTGATAGGGTCAAATGGAAATATTACTGGCGCCCGCTCGAGCAAATTGACGAAAAACGGGATGTCAAGTGATCAAGTGATAGAACTGCAGGGCTCACATCTGGAGGTGCTCTTGTCTACCCAGTTCTTGTGCTGGGACTGAACTCAGGGCTGTACAGCTATAATGGATGCACTTCCCACTTGAGCCTGCACAGCCCCAAAATGAAACTTTTTTAAAAGAAAATCTCTAGTTAGAGCAACCAAACTGATTATCATTTTCCTATGGAAAACTCAACAATGGGCTATATTGGGACTTACTGATTGTTAGGACAAACTTTCTTTCACATTATCTACCAGATCCCTGTACCACGACTCTTGTTCCATTTCTTAGCTTCACATTTCCACACTTCTCTGACACCATAATCCAGTCTATTGAGATCCATCAGGACATTTCCTTTCTTTTTCTCTTTTTTAAATTTCAGGATCTATATCCATTACTTTGTACCACAACTGAAAAGGAAACCCCTTGGTGAGTATCATGCTCAAATGTGTGAGCATGGCAACCTGATGTGTGACCTTAATCTATAAGCACTAAAATCAGGCCATGTGTGTGACCCCCCGGTCATGGCAACATCAATGAAAATGGGGAAAGGTGGGATAATAAAAATATATATAAATTTGGAGATATTCCCTCAAACTTTCTTTCACATTATCTACCAGATAATGTTTTATCTCCAAAGTTTTGGAGATATCTGGGGACTATTCCAAGCTGAGGCTAGAGAGTTCAATGCCAGAGTCCAGCTATGCAATGTTATTCAGGTCCAGTGGTGTGGAGGAGCCATCAAGCCACACTTAGTGGTATTTAAGGGTCCTCTAGGGTTGTACTTAGCAGTGCCCAGGGGCCATGTGCTATCACATGAATGAATGTGAGACCTCATGAACACAAAGGAGGTGACCCAACTTTTTTAACTCTCTGGGGCCCCTAAATAATACATTCTTAGACCACTTGGTGACTGTCAACCAGGCCAAGCAATCCTCTATACTTCCATATCTGGATAATCCCTTCCCTCTGGAGTGATACATCCCAGTGATCACTATCCTCAGAATTTTCCCTTTGCAAGTTGTTTCCTCTTGGTTCTCCACTCCCTATGATATACTCACTTAATAATTAGTAGGGGTGGGAGTGAGGTGCTGGGAGATATTTCAAAGGACTAGTTTGCATACTCTGCTTGCTGAAGGCTCTGGAGCAACCCCAAGCACTACAAGATCCTCTGAGCTCCTCCAGAAACAATTCCTAAGTGAGGGGCTGCAGGTAGTCCCTGAATACCACCAGGCACGACCCCTCTCCAAATAGTAAGATAATTAGAATAATAAGAATATTAAAAAGCTGGAAGAAATAATACACTCCCTAAGCGCAAAAATCATAAACCAACATGCCTCAAGCTCAGTGAGTATATCCTGATCATGGACATTAGTTTGAACTAAATATATTTCTTCCTTTCCTTCTCAGTCTTCAGATCTCAACTCAAAGATCACTTTTTTAGAAAAATCCTTCCTGAACAACCTCCTTAGTCTCCCCACCCCACGCCCATTTCACTCTTCCATTAGAATGGAAGCGGGTAGACACTCATTTTTACTCCTATACCACAGTTCTCAAAACACCTACCAGAATGAAAGAGAGTACAGACTCACTTTTACTCCTATACCTGCAATTCCCAGAAGAACCTTTAGACTATAAAAGGGTATAGACTCATTTTTACTCCTTTCCTCACAATTCCCAGGACAATGCCTAGCGTATAACAGGCACAAATAAACACTGGCTGAATGAGCAAATGGGTGCTTATTTGCTATTTCTGTGATAAGAAACTTGTCCATCTTGTTCATTAATCTTGTCTTACTCTGCTAATACACAGTAGATGTTAAATATATAGCTGAAAAATGTGATTAATTTTTTTTTAAAAAAGAATATTATTAAACAAGGGAGAAAATAAGGATGAAGAAGAAGAGCTGAAAAGTATTCAAAAAATCTAAGAAAAAATGCATCCTAATACATTTTACTTAAGGTCACATCATTTAGTAAAGGGCCATGAATGCCTGCTAAAAATCATACCACAACATAAAAACACTATGAATAGCTTTAGAACACTTTATCTTTATGAAATTTATGCCTTTGATCTGAAATGCAAAGGAACAAGTAGGTGGTAATCAGTAATAATCATCCACTTTAGTGATTCATAATCAGTGACAAGATAACTACTTCTTTCAGCTACCTACTTGAGTCATGCAAATAAGCATTTATACCAACTATATAATGCAGAAGACAGACCAAAAGACCAAATTAAGTCTTGTTAAATTCCTGAAGTAGAGGTTTTCAACCCAACTGAACACAATTTTAATGCCTTCTAGATTATTACTAGGAATTAACTATTGATCTTTAAATAGACAGGCACAAAAATTCAATTTAAAAATGACTAAGTACCAAATGTGTGTAAAGTATTTTAGAGTTTGGAGATACAAAGGTAGGCAATTAATGAATAGCTAAATAAACGGGCAACTATATTATGAAAGTAATTAATGATAAAAATATACAGAAAGTAGCCCAAAGGAAGAAATTAATTATAAAGTGATCAAAAGCATGAAATGGAAACCAAAGATCTAGCTCAAAAGAGTGGAGCACATGGCAAGCATGTGTGAGATCACAAGTTTAGCCTTAGAACCACATGCCCACTGCCTTTCACATAGTGACCCCGAGCATCACCAGCCCTGAGCACCACAGTCCCAGCCCCACCAAAGAATCATCAGTCTCACACTACAAGCTGAGAATCAGGGTAAGTGTCTTCAGGGTGGCCCCAATGAACAAATAAAAGGAAGAAGTACGTTGGAACTTGCCATTAGAATACTATGCCTGCAAATCTCTTTTCATATGAGAGTACTAAGAATTTACCAAACTAATTTAAATTGAAGGGGTATGCTATCCCAAGACCTCCTTTATAAGAAATACTAAAGAAACTCTCCCATACACATTTTTTAAAAAGTTTACAAAAAATGAACAAAGCAGTACGTAGAGCCAGAAAATAAAACGTGGCTGTAGAAAGCCCTACTAACTGCATATAACTAAATAGGTGAATCAAAAAGGCACAGGATTGCTATTTAGATTAAAAAACAACATCCAACTATATGGAACTTACAAGAGACTCAATCTATAAAACAAGCATAGACTTCTAAGGGCTGTCAACTAGTACTCCACATCAACAGAAAAATTTTAAAGTAGAAACAACTATAGTTACATTAAATGTCTGAAAAAATTTGTTGTTGACAAGAGCATGGAGAAAAAACTCTAATACTTTGGTATGTTTGATGAGGGTGTAAATTGGCGCATTCTCAATCGAGAACAGTATGGAATTCCTTTAACAACTAAAAAAATGTATTTGATCTAGCAATGCCACTCTTCAGTATAATATCATTTCTCAGAAGATGAAAATTCATTCAAAAAGGTATTTCCACCCATTGTTCATAGCAGCATCAGTTAAATTGCTAGGACATATGAATCACCTAAATACCCAAAAACAGAATTGGATAAAGAAGTTGTGGTATATATACTACATGGAACACTCTCCTGACATCAAGAACTATGAAACTGTGCCATCTGCAACATGAGTTGAAATGAAGTGATTATGCTAAGTGAAATAATTCAGAGAGTAAAAGATTGATAGTTATCATATGTTATATATCATATGTGATTATCATAGGATATTGTCAGTTATCAGAGATAGATAACATGTGTGAAATATGACATCCTAACTAACAAATGAGAGCAAAATGGTTTTAGACTCCACATAAAATATGCTGACTTGGGGGGGAAAGGGGAGGGACAGGAGCAATAAGGCAATGGAAATCTATCCGATCGTGGGAATGGCAGGAGGGTTTGAAGATGAGTTCAGTGAAGCTTAGTCACATACAAAGGCATAAAACTCTAATTCCATACTTAATGCAATATTAGAAACCAATGGTTAGTCAATAACCAAGTTTAATTTAAATAAATTAATAAAATGTTCCGTATGTGTCCTCCAATGGCAGTCATATGTCCTTATCCGTCTGTCAAAACTGAAATATGGGCTGAACCCTAATGTGAATTATGGACTTTGGAAGACAACATATATGGCTCCTCCACAAGAGTGTCTGTGGCCTCTGTTGCCCTTTAGCCAGGTATATACAAGCACTAAGACCATAAAAAGTATCACTGAAGACTGGCCAGGAAGTTGAGAACTTTTGAGCAAGTTTCAGAGTTTCTGCTCATAGGGAAAGCAGTTCTGGAAAGCGGGAGAGGGGAAGCTGTCTGGGTGTGACAGTGCTGACAAAAAAGTCTCAAGGTCCCCAACAGTGGTGGCAGTGCAGCAAAGGTCAGCCACATTCTACACTAAAAATGTGCAAAACTCATGGAAGCCATAGAGAAGTTCAAGTGTGCAACTCAATGAAGCAGCCACAGAATGCAGTGAAGAGAAAAACAGGCAAGAAAGCAACTTGAGTGAGACAACCAGAGGGTCCAGGGTGGGATCATTTCCAGCAGCAGCCCCTGCCTCGCCTGTGAGTGGGCTGGGTAAGGCTATGTTAACAGACCCTCTAGGTAAGACACAATCTGATTATCATATTACAATGGTTGAAGGAAAAAGTGAACGATAGGTTTAAAAATAAGAAACACTGTACAACCCTGACTCTCATTGTAACAAAAATGTGAGTAACACATTAAACTCTGGTGAACTTTCCAACTTGAATGTGTGTAGGCATCTTAGCTAGAAGTGTGCAGTTCCCAGTATTCTCACACTTCAGTCAGAAGCGTGCAGTTCCCAGTATGCTCACACTTCAGCCAGAAGTGTGCAGTTCCCAGTGGGCAAGCACTGCAACTAAGTGTGTGGCAATCCCTTCCCCACACACCAAGTCCAAGTGGCAATTACCAGAAGCCAGTATGTGATCCCTAATGAGCACCACAGAACAAGCATGAGTGCAAGCTTTAGTCATCACAACAACAAAAAAAACTAATGAGGGAAAGGTAGAATTGAGGGATACGGAAATTAGACCTGATCCAGCTATTTGTATAGATTTTGATGAGCCATAACCAATAATGTGTTCCCTGTCATTTGAATAAACCTACATTGTAGGATTGAGGGTGGAGGAAGTCTACTTATATACTTCCACACATCTATTTTTTTCTATGGTTCATTTTGTCCATATTTTATACTATGTACATAAACATATTTATTTAGTGGGCCAGAGAAATAGGCTCAACGGGATGGCTGAACGCTCTGTATGCAGAAGACCTAGTTCAGAGACTAGCACTGAAAGCTGCCCCCCAGCCCCACTCCAACACACTAGAAGTGACCCCCAGTATAGAGTCAGGAATAATTTAGAACACTGTCAGGTGCAACTCAAAGAAATATTTTTTTTAAAAAGTATTTGATTAAAGTAAATGCTTGAACCAAATGAAACACAATCATTTCCGAAAAAATTTCTCCATCCAGGGCCGGAGTGATAGCACAGCAGGTAGGGTGTTTGCCTTGCACACGGTCTACCTGGGTTTGATCCTCAGCATCCCATATGGTCCCCTGAGCACTGTCAGGAGTACATCCTGAGTGCAGAGCTAGGAGTAACTCCTGAGCATTGCCGGGTGTGACCCAAAAAGCAAGAAAAAAAAAATCTCCATCCTCAAGTGTCAAAATGAGAACCCAAAATAGTGTGCCATCAGATCACGACTTTATGTTTCAGTACAAACCGATATGATTTGTTACCAGTATCTGTAAAATGGAATAATAACGCATGTCAGAAGTACTTCTCGGGATGATCATGTGAAGAAACACATTGCAGATTGTCATATAAGGTAAAAAGATGAGAACAGGTTACAGTATGAGTCATGTGATAACTTATTCACATTAATAAGGAATATTTTTTGAGTCAGAAATCACAAACCAAACTTTCTTCTGAAGGGAGACAAGCTTAAGACATGAGTGTAGCAGGCTGGGCTGAAACAGAAGCAGGAGATGGAGGCCTTGAGGCCAAGAGCAGGCACGTTAAAGTGCGTAATCACTTCATGGTTTCAGCCGGCAACTGTAAAGTCCACCTTGCATGGTCCTTTTGTTTTGCTAGGGCTGTGGGAATTTTTATAAAATGTACTTATTTTAAAGCTTAGGTAAATAATTCAATTATTTTAAAGCAGGAAGCCTGGTGGGATGGGGAGGGATGACAGATAATGGTGGAGGTTATAGTGGGGAAGTGTTTCGCACACAAAACCTTCCCAATACAGTATACACCACAGTGCCTAAAATTTTTTAATTTTTTTTTTTTTGGGTCACACCCAGCAATGCTCAGGGGTTACTCCTGGCTCTACACTCAGGATTTAGTCCTGGCGGCACTCGGAGACCATATGGGATGCAGGGAAATCGAACCCAGGTCGGCCGCATGCAAGGCAAATACCTTACCCGCTGTGCTATTGCTCCGCCCCTAAAAAATGTATTAAAGTACTCATCTGATCCCCACTGTACTAAAGCCACAGCCAACATTTAAGTCACAGTCAATCAAACCTTTATGGTTTCCATGTTCTTTGCTAAGAAATGCTAATAAAGAGATCTGCCCACAGGATGTAGTCAACCTCAAACATTAGGAAAAGTGAATAAAAAACTTAGCATCTTCTGACTGTTTACTATATACCAAGTACCTACAGTAGTTTGAGTTTTTCTGTTCCATCATTTAATGTCCATAATAAGCCTTAGAGGAATGCAAACATAACCCCTACTTCCAGGAGTATGCTAGCATGACCCCTACATTCAGAAGACGGGGGAAGATTAGAGGATGCTCTATGGTCATAATGCTAGTAAATGGCAAAGTCAGAAAACAAACCTGAGATTACGGCAGAAATTTTGTTCAGTGATAGCTAATATACATTCAAACGTGTGAAGCTTCTAACTCTCCACTAATTTCTGTGAATTATAGTTTGAAGCCCTTTGGAAATCTTCTGTTATACAACTGTGAATGACTGAATGTATATACTATTACCAAGAAAAGAGAGCAATTATTAGCCACAATTCTTCAAACTATCAATTTAATAGAAAGCATTAATAATTCTCCTTTGTTGATGATTCTTAGTTGTTCCAAAGGTTAGAAATGGTTTAGAGAACTGACACCACATAAATTATTCACATGATTAAAACTGTCCCACAAAGCAATCTAACTTCTATTTACGTAAAGTATGTTGGCACTTGCAAATACATATTTGTTTATGAAACTATTGTGGCAACTAATAAACCTCCAAATGTCCTGAGTTTGACTCACAAGAGTTCTTTTCGGGAAGAATCCTGTGATAAGTGAGTCTGTAAAGATACTGTTGAAAAGAGGAAGAACAGGAGGACTCTGCCTCCCAGACAGTAGATACACCAAGAGGTATTCAAGATCGCCAACTTGAATTTTTTACTTTGCACTTGATTTTCTTCCCAACAATAATAATAAAAAGGGACTGAGACAAATGAGAGTAATTTTTCACAGGCTAGACATCACATCAACATATTCATCAAGACCAACTTATCTTGAAACATTCCCATTATATGACAATTATCTTTTATAATACAATAAAAAATCAATATGGCATGAATAATACACATTCTCATTTATCTCTCAGAAGCTTGGCACTTAGGTTCCGGCAAATGCAGAAAACGTGTCAAATTTGTCACCTACCTTTTAGCAAAGCTTGAAAATATTGTGTGATGAAGTTCAGATTTCCACACACAACGTGAGTGGCCTGGCTACAGCTGGGATCCGGGGTCTGTAACGATGCTGCTAAAAGTCAGAGAGTTCCAGGGACAAGAATTCAGGACCTGGAAGAAGGGAAGAGAAGTTGGACTTAGAAACTCCCACTGGCACCTCCAGCAGGGCTAGCACGCATTAGTTACTCAACAGGCACAGACCACAGAACTGCACGGCTGCCAGCATGCATCTCTAAGTTACTTCATTCAATGAAAAGATAAAGAAAGTTTTAGAGTCTTTATGAGTCCCCACGCATCCATCAAGAAAACTGCACAAGCAAAAAGAAAACCCAAGAGGATGTTTTTGGTTTTCAAAATAAATTTGTTTTTGTCTTAGATGTTAGTGCCATTATAAGGACTTGGGCATTATTAAGCCATGACTTATGTCCAATTACTACCCCAACAACAATAATAACAATGACGATTGTTAATTATCATTATTATTGTTATTATTAAAGTGCTTTCATTTCTGCCAGGGAAATGGGAACAATGTGCAAACAGAACTCATCAGGGTTGCTAGGAATTAGCTGGCATCCGTTCTCCCAGGGTCTCCCCTTTTTTCAGTTAGGTTAACAACATTCCTCATCATTTCTATGACCTAGGAGGGAAAGAAAAAAAAAAAAAATAGGAAGAGGAGAGAGAAGAGAAGAGAAAGAGAAAAAGAGAAAGAGAAAGAGAAAGAGAAAGAGAAAGAAAGAGAAAAGAGAAAGAGAAAGAGAAAGAGAAAGAGAAAGAGAAAGAGAAAGAGAAAAAGAGAAAGAGAAAGAGAAAGAGAAAGAGAAAGAGAAGAGAACTGGGGTCTGGGATAGCACAGCGGGTAGCGCTCTGGTCTCTCACAGGACGCAGCCGGGTTCTATCCGGGCACCCCATATGGCCCCCAAGCCGGCCAAGAGTGATTCTTTAGCACAAAGTCAGGAGTAAGCCTGGAGCACTTTACAGGTGCCAGGTGTGAGACTTTACAGGTGCTGGGATACAGGTGCTCTTTATTTACAGGCCAATAAAGAGACTTTACAGGTGCTGGGAAGTGGGGAGGGAAGGGACCTCCCAGTTGTTTCTAGAACAATCGACCCAAACCCGAGCAGAACCCGAGTTCCCGGGGCCAAGGCGGGTCCTCCCCAGGGCTCCCCTCACCTTCCCGAGCACGTTCTCCAGCACGTGGCCCGGAGCGGGCGCCGCCGCTCGCAGGAACTCCGTGGGCCCGGGCCGCGCCCCCACACGCCCCCTGGGGCCGCGGGGAAGGCGGTGCCGCCTCCAACGCCACGGGGGCCTCGCTGGGCCTCGCTGCTCCGGTCGCGCCCGAGGATAAAGGTCCGGGAGCGGGCGGGGCGGCCCGGCCAGCGGCGCCCCCTGTAGTAGCTCCGGGGAACGGCCACCCTCCAGCCCGCGGCCGCCGCTCAGAGGCCGCGCAATCTGCGCCCAGCGCGGGCCGCCAACCCCGCAGCACTGGGACTAGCTCAGCCTCCTGGAGCAACTTGTTCTTGCAACGGGAGGGTTTCCCACCGAAACTCCCCCAAACTAGTTGGGACTGTAGTCACCGAGAAGTCTCTGTGGCCAGCAAGTAACGGATGCCGAAAATATTAGCGTCAGTTTCAAACCCTAGAGGAACAGTCCTTTAAGAGGTTGCCCCCAAATCTTCCTGAGCTTTGGGGAAGTTGGGCGCAGGATGAATTTTCCCTCTTCATTTGGACTCTACCTGCGAATTCCCAGACCTCTAGCTGATCCCCTACAGGGCGTGGAACCTTACCTCCTGTCCCCTGAAAACGACATAGATGCACGGGCTGCGTGCTGACCAGACCCCGTCAAGGGACTGCTGCTTGGACATAGTCAAAAAGTGACGACTGCAATGAAAATCTGGCGAATCTTAAAACTCAAGAAGGAGCTGCAGTTGATGATGTCATCTAAATGAGAAGAATTTAAGCGCATTCAGAAGTTCCATCAATGCATATGGATGAGTGACAAATTAGGATTCTTCGGAGAGATTCCGCTAAACAGCCTTCAGCGTGCTCTAACAGATTTGAAAGTGTCCCTCATAATAAAAATGTATTCATTTTTAAAACCTAGAACCCCAAAAGTGAGATTTTTCTCGTGGGAAGTTTATGGACACACTAGCATTTGTATTAAATATTTTGTATTAAATATATTGAAATTCAGACAGTCGAATTGAAGAGACAGACATGGGGCAGAGCTGCTACTGGCTCTCACTGTGCCCAGTCGCTCATGAGACGCCCGGGAGGGATGGCAGGTTCTAGCCCTGGCCCGCCACACCAGCAGAGCCTCACAACAAGCCAGACGACCCCCACTCCATGAGGACCTCCATTTTCCACATCCGACTTCCCCTTGTCAGAACTCCACCCAGCAGACCAGCCTATCACAGCCCGGCTCGCGCAGCCGCTATGCAACGCGGGTTCATCAATAAATGCTGGATTTTGAGATGACTACAAGAGTATGTTACCCACACGGCAGAGCCTGGCAAGCTACCTGTGTCGTATTTGATATGCCAGATACCAGTAACAATTATAGACCTCATTCCCATGACCTGATGGAATGGTTTGAGGCTCTTTATGTTCCTGGAGCAAGCAGGTGCCTTTGGGCTCTGCTTGCATGAGACAGGTCATATGGAGATGTTACTGGTGCCTGCTCGAGCAAATCGATGATGAACGGGAAGACAGTGATATTGAAATTAATTATTTAAATAGATGTATCTGGGCTTGGATTCCATACCTGAGGAGCGGAGACATGCCTGGCATGCAAGAGGCCCTGGCGGAATCCCTGACCCATCTGGAGTGGCCTTTGTCAAAATTAACTTAAATAAATAATACAGCAAACATATCATTTAGCATAATTCTCTACTCTCTGTTCATACCTGAGAAATCTCATTAGTAAGAATTAACCAAGTGATCACACGCCAAGTGAAATGGGTCAAAGATAACCCTCCCGGGGATGTTTTATTTGTTCTGGTAACATTTCAAAATTTCTAATAGTCCCTGAGTATAGAACAATTTTTTAAATAATTTTAAATAATTTCATTATATCACCATGAGATAGATAATTACAAAGCCGTTCCAAAGTGGTGTTCTGTCATACAGTGTTCCAGCAGCCATCCCCCACAAGTGCACATTTCCCAACACCAGTGTGCCCCGCCCTCTCCCCACACTGCCTGCCTTTATGGCAGAAACTTTTCTTTTCTATCTTTCTCTGTTCTTCTGCACATTGTAGGTGTGCAGTACATTCACCGAAGGGTCATCATGTATATATGTTTCCCTACTTTCCAATACTCAGTCCCTGTCGAGTGTTACTATTTCCAAGAATTATTGGCAAACTAGTCCCTTAGGACAAGATTGATTTTTTTTTTTGCTTTTTTTTGGGTCACACCTGGCAATGCTCAGGGGTTTCTCCTGGCTCTGCACTCAGGAACCACCTCCAGCGGTGCTCGGGGACCATAATGGATGCCGGGATCGAACCCAGCGGCAGCATGGGCCGACCACGTGCAAGGCAAATGCCCTACCCGCTGGACCATCGCTCCGGCCCCTGGACAAGATTTTTTAATGCTTAAGGAAGCACTGTCACCCCCAAGAAGCTGGCTGGACTGATGCACCAGAGCTATAGCACGTCCTTGGGAGAAATACTGCTTCCTGTTCGTCTTGCAGCTGGCTCTACCAGCCTCATGAATAGTCAGATTGTACATCGACTGTTATTTTTTTTCCTTTCTCAAAAGGAACTGATTAGATAGACCAAAAATCACTTGGTAACATATGTAAGAACTTCACATCTGAAGCCATAATAAGCAATATGAGAGGATTTTTCAGTAAATGATTTTCAACTATTGGTTAGCTTATAGGCAAATGCATTATTAGATCCTTGAGTCAGATCATGCACAAGATAAATAATTTAAGAATTAAAAAGTTAAATTTTGAGAAATAAATCCAAGTCCAGACAAAATCAATATCAAACAAGTACTTGGATGTAAAAATATTTTGTTTACTAACAATCATATAAGAAAATAAGCAATAAATTTAACCCCAAAAATTCCTATGTTCATTAAAAGTGTCAAAAATACAAATGAAAAGCAAATAAAACTCATGATAAAATAAGTATAAAGACCAAATAGGTATATATCTTTGCTTAAATCTATTTTGGAAAAGTTAATTGAAGTTGATAAGGACTTTAGTAAAAAAATATACTCTAGAGAGACGCTAAGTATTACTATGAGGAATGGAAGGCTATAGAAGCACAAAGGAGAAAGTCACGATAGGTGGGTCTGGGTTAAAGGGTTGAATAAAAGCCAAGAGAAAAGAGTGGTAGTCAGGGAAGGCTTTCCGGAGGAGAGGGTTAGTTAAACCATGAACAGTACAGAAGCCCACTAGGCAGCCAGGGAAAGGAAGGTCTTGCTGAATGGACAAATCTGCATGTATAGAAACAGAAAGCCCTGATGGCAAACAAGATGCTCAGATATGCCTGGAGATACATGAGAGATAGCAGTGTCAAAGAGCTTTCTGAAAGTCCCAAGTGAGGGGTCGGAGTGGTAGCAGAGCAGGTAGGGTGTTTGCCTGGCATGCAGCCAACCCAGGTTCTATCCCCAAGACCCCATACAGTCTCCTGAGCACCGCCACGAGTAATTCCTGAGTACAGAGCCAGGAGTAACCCAGAGCAAGCCAAAAAGGAAATAAAATAAAATAAAATAAAAGCCCCAGATGCACTTGTCTTTTATAAGGACCACATGCAGTGGCGTTTGACTGTGTGCTGGGGGCAGGGGGCGTCCAGGGCCACGTCCAGCCATGTTTGGAGCTCCATGTGCTCCCTGCAATACAACTCAGGGCCTGGCCTGTGCAAGGCAGGTTCTCTACCACCTGAGCCATAGCCTTGCCCTAGATGTATGTGACCATCAGAGGCATGGGCAACCGGCAAGAATTAGGCCACCCAGCCTCAGGGCCCCTCTCCTGTCCTAACAATACCTTTGTAGCAGAAAGGAGATGGACACCACAGCAACTACCACAGTGACCTGCAGAGGATCTCTACCATTATAATGGTCTCTACCATTAAAACATAAATGTAATACCTAAAACACCATCATAGTTACAATTTCCACAATATGGCAAAAAGGATCCAACAATAGGCAAAAAAGGCAAGAAAGGAAGAACCAGAAAGAATGCCACTCTTTTTCCTGAGAAACAAAAACAACTGAATATTGGACCCTTTGGATAGCTAGTTTCTCCCTTCCTTCCTGCTGTCCTATCTCGACAGGCTCTGAGTTTACATCCATCAGGAAGGCAGATTGCAGGCTTAGCTGCACATCTGATGCTTTGTCACTGAGTCACCTCCTTGTCTTTGGGCTCACAATCAGTTTTATTTTCATCTTTGTGGCAGCGTTAAATGGAGAAAGTCAGCTTTAGGATCTTTCAGTCTGTTCAAAGGGGTAATTGATTACTGATTGGTAGCTAGGAACTCAGAGAAGGTCATAGCCTGATCATCCACCACACTGGTTAGAGATTCATGCCCCCTTGAGAACCAGCATAAAATAAGTAACTGAAGGCAATGCTACAATCCCTCTGTGAGCATATAAAAATACAATTATCACCTTTGGAAAGTTCTAGATTCCTCCCCTGGGTGGTCTCCATGCCTGACTTTGTTTGAGCATAAGCCTTAATAAATCTGTCTGGGAATTTTTTTTACACCTTTTATTAATGTCTCTTGAGAGCCCAAGAACCAGGGAACTCCTACAAAGGCAGAAAGGAAGAGATGATTTTTGAAGAGTACTATGGATCTTTAATCGCCAGATTTTGGGAACTGAATGTGGAAGCTGGAATGGAGTCAAGAGCAATTGAATTTTTTTTCACAGCAAGAAATCATTTTTTGTTAGCAGTCATGTATATATGATGGCAGTGATGGAAAGGGTGAAGCACTATAGTAGAATCAGTTCTGCAGGGAAATGATCAGGAAACACAAAGTTTCCTTTTTATTCCTTTATCAGAAATTTCACAAATTTAGTGCTGTTATCTGTAATTGTAGAATGAACAAAACTTTCCCTCACTTTTTATAATCAGATAGTGATGGGAGGTCAAAAAGCATCTGGATTAATGTCTCTTATTAACAGGTAAATATTGTAACTAATTACTATGAGATCTGAAATATATTCTGGTCAAAGCAATCATCTTTCAGGATGTAGTATGTTGGAAAATCCTCAAGAACAGAAGAGTCAGGGAGTAGGTATGAGAAAGAGGGACCCCCAGAGGAGCAGAATCACTTGAACACTTGACATCCCGTTATTAGATTTGCTCGAGCGGGTGCCAGTAACGTTTCCACTTGACCCTATCATGTGCCAGTGTAGCCCAATGGCATCTGTTTGCCTCAGAAATATGAAGAGCCTCCTGAAACCGATCATTCAGGGTCTTGACGAAGAAGTCTGACCATCTTATAGGTATGAGGCCACGTGATCTTTTGAAGTCCCGTCCAAAAGATCTGTATTAAAAATAATAAAAATAATAATACAGGTGTAAAAGGGGGCACAAGAACTTCCTTCCTTCTTCCTGTTCCACAATAATCAATATATTTTAGTTACTGACTGTCCATCTGGTACCATGAGGCTTTTAATTAACACAGCTTCAAGTACATTTTGAGGTTGTTCAGAGTGAGGCCTCCCATTTCTTTTATCATACGATTCCTTTGGTATTTTGGGTGGGTGTTTTTAATACATATGAATTTCAGAATCTCTGATTTTTGCCAAAAAAAATGCCCTGGATATCTTGGAAGAGATTTCTTTGCATCTATAATACTTTGGAGATTATCTCCGTCTTGACTATGTTCATCCTCGCAGTCTATGAACTGGAATGTGTGTTCATTTCCTCATGGTGCTCTTTATTTCTTTTAGTAGTGTTTGGTAGTTTCTCTGTTTAGGTATTTCACCTTTTTACACTCAATTTCTGAGATATAATTGTGCATGGAATTTAGTTTCTAATATCCCTTCTCAGCAGAAGAGCCTATCACTGCCTGGCTTGCACAGCTTGCGCGGGTTCATCAATAAATGCTGGAGATCAAAGGTGACTACAAGAGTATGCCACCCGCACTGCAGAGCCTGGCAAACTACTCATGTCGTATTTGATATGCCAAATACCAGTAACAATTGTAGACCTCATTCCCATGACCTGATGGAATGATTAGAGGCTCTTTATGTTCCTGGAGCAAGCAGATGCCCTTGGACTCTACTAGCATGAGACAGGACATATGGAGATGTTACTGGTGCCCGCTCGAAGCAAATTGATGATGAATGGGAAGACAGTGATACAGTGATACAGTGAAATACCTCCTGTATCACTGCATTTTCATAATTTATTTTGTGTGTTTTGGTTTATTTTTCCCCCAAGAAAATCAAGGTCTTATTTCAGAAGTTAAAAGAAAAACAATATTCACTATGAACAATTTAAACTGTGTTCAGTTGACCGCTCCATACCACACTTAGTAGTTATATAAAATATACAATATGGACTTACAGTTATAATGTACTTACAGTTACTAGTTTACTTAATGTTCCTGTGCCTTGATGTGTTCATATAGAAAATGGAAAATAATAATATCATCTGCATCAGAGAGTTAGTTTGAGAATTAAATGAAATTATATTACAAGGACTTGGCACATTAAATGGCATATAACACATAATTAACATTTATTATATACAATTAGTGTTGTCATTATTCATATAATTATGATCATCTTCTCACAAAGGATCTCAGGGCTCTCCCTACGAAATATTTTCACTGTGTTCCAATACATTCCAGCTATTTGAATCAAGAAATTTGGATAACCTCATGGCAAAGAAGGGACTATATCATCACTGAGATTTATTCTATAACCAGCTTGCACGGATTTTTTTTATAATTAATCATTTTTCTCTAAGTGATCCAAAACTGATAGAAATGATGTTTTCTGCCTTTATTGTCTAGAGTTTAGTATTGAGCAATAATCTTTGTAAAAAATGCATGTATAACTTCTGAGAATCCTCTGGTCAATGCTAGCCTATTCCTTCAATAAACAATAATCCTGGGGCCCGAGCGATAGCCCAGCGGGCAGGGCGTTTTTCTTGCACGCCGCCAGCCTGTGCCGCCCGGGTTCGATCTCCGGCATCCCATATGGTCCCCCGAGCACCGCCAGGAGTAATTCCTGAGTGCAGAGCGAGGAGAAACCTCTGAGCATTGCCAGGTGTAACCCCCCCCAAAAAAAAAACCCCAAGAATCCTGAATTGTGGGTATCCTGTCTTTCTCGGATAAATGATCAAATGTACCCAAACAAAACCTCACAGCAATTGCCCCAGTCTTTTTCACCTGAACACACCCAGGCCTCTGCTGTGTCACTGGAGAGTTTGTCTCAGATGCAGGGTCTCAGGGAGAAGGTTAGAGTGCTTCAGGCTCAGCTCAGAAGGCAGAGCAGAGAACCTGGATTTCCAACCTGATCCCCCTAACTCCCATACCTCTGAGGACACTTACAGGCAATTGCAGGTATAAAAAGCAATAATTTTGAGATAATTACAAATTTTCCTTGTATGTATCTTTATTGTTGCTAACCCTCCTGTAAATCGACTCATAAGTTTTGTAGTTTGGAAGAAATACTGACAAGAAGGGAAAGATAAAGAAGGGAGAGGAGAAATAATTAAAGGGCAGGGGAGCAAGTTTTGTCAATCCCACTCCTAAGCAAGCCACCTTTAATGAACACAACAGGAAGGGATTGGAGACATGGCATAAGTGACATTTAATGACCATGAAATAGAGTTTTTAGGCAGCAAGGTTCAGGGTGAGTGTCTTCTGATTAGCAATGTAATTAGTCTTTCTTATCATTGCAATAGTTAATTAATAGGCCAAGAGTTCAGAACATGTACATCTGTAGAAGAATGTTTTTTTCTTTGATTTAAGCAACACCCATACATACTCAGAGTATATTCTTCGTGGGGAATCCAAGAAACTAATAATAAAGACTTTGTCTTGCCTTCTCCCATACAAAATAGCTTTTGATTTCAAAACTGCAAAATTTCCTGATCATGTCGTTAATTGAAGACTTAGGAACATCAAATGATCAGACGATGCCAGTTGTCTTGGTGGTATTGAATTATACATTTGCCTAAAGCTGAGGTAAAATAACTCCATGGAGTTTGTTAAAATATTTACATGGCCAATTAGTGTAATGGGCAGTAGATTCTGCACCAAGATAACACTGAAAAGTAGGAAAATTAGCAAAGGAAATACAAAATAAAGTCCTTTGGGAAGTAAGTTTTCAGATCTACCAACAGAGTCACTATCAGTCCCAAGCTGGGTACATGGTTTCAGCACATTTGAGCATTAGTTGATGATTATTCAACACATGCAGGGACACCGTAAAGGTAGAGGATACTCATAACCATTGGCTGTGGACAGCCCTGCCCCTTACGAGTAAACACTTTGTGCCGGCTGTGTGATGGGGCGTTTGGAGAGATGAGCATGGAGAATATTTGCTTCTTGTGCAGAAAATTAGATGGGGCTGGACATGAGGACCAGTGCTTGGATCACAGGCTTCACATGTGGGAGGCCTGGATTTGATCCCTAGCCCTTCAAAGAGAAGGAGGAGGAGAAAGAGGGAGAGCAGGAGAAGGAAGGAGAAGAGTTACTGCTTGATGCACACTACGAGGTCATTATGATGCAATCACCCATCCCAAATCTCTAAATGTGTAACCATTTTCCTCAGTTTGCCCGTTGTCTTCCTAATTAAAAGCGCCCTAACAAAAGGAGCGGTAGAGGCACCTATGGTTGCCCATCTCCTGTCTGATTGGTCTTGAATGAAAAAGCACTTTCTTGGGTCAGAGGCATAGCACAGCAGGGAGGGCATTTTCCTTGCATGCAGTTGACCTGGCTTGGATCCCCATCATCTCATATGGTCCACCAAGTGACGCCAGGAGTAATTCCCAAGTGCAGAGCCAGGAGTAACCCTTGAATATCTCCTGGAGTGACCCAGAACAACAACAATAAACAAACAAACAAAGCACTTTCTTCATTTAAAGCTCAATGATAAATGATAAAATCAGCATATTATCAACTTCTTGTAGGCCATGCAACAGGGCCACAATTTCTCTACAATCTCTTCAATACGTTTATTCTGGTTTTGAACAGCAGCTATTCTCTCGTAAGAGAATATGGGCTGATTATCTTTAATACTTGTTCATCCTACCCCCAAAGATAGGCAGTTATCCCCAAATATACTTCCCATCCACTGATGTAGGAGACTCTTTGCAGTGAATCAGTCAAAGTTCTTAATATAATGTGTATTAATTATTGACAGTAATAGTGGCTCAGGTAGGTGGCTCTGCCGATGGGCTCATGCCTTGCATATATGAGGCACCAGATCTAAATCCAGCACTGCCTATTCCCTGAGTACATCCCCGGGAGATCCTGATGGCTTGATCACGAAGAGGCACAGCCCTCACGATATTAGCAACGACTGACAAAAAGAAAATGACAGCATTTGTGTGGTTGCTTTCATTTATGCTGAATTCAGCATCTCTGTTTGGTCAACAGTATTATTCCTTTATGACACATGAAGAAACTGAGATCTGGATCATTCTGAAGAGATTCCAAGGCAAACTCCCTGGCACCTCCTAGTTAGTCTCCACACCACTGGAGACTGAAGACAGTTAGAAAAGTATTAAAAGAGGCTGTTTTCGTGATTAAACTTTATTGCATTGGATGGCAGAGAGCAGGCTGTGAGGGAGTGAAGGACAGGGCACGCTGAGTTTTGGGGGAGGCTGGAGTAAGCGGGGGTGTTGGTGGAGTGAGAGCACATGCCCAGCCCAGCTCTACCCCTGACCCCATGGCTGAGAAACACTGGGGATACCCTTAGAGGTCTCCCAGTCACTGAGTGTGGCCCTAGAGGTCTCTGGGTTCTGTTTGAGTGTACCCGTTGATCTCCACATGGGGGTTTTTTTTAGGGCGGAGGGTGTGAATTAGTTTTTATTGAAAGAAATTGTGAGAGGTGTGAGGAGAGAAAAAGAGACAGACACACACAGAGGGAGGGAGAGAGAAGGAGAGAGAGAGAGAGAGGGAGGAGAGAGAGAAGTGTTCAAGGGAGGACATGGCTTGAGGAAAACAAAGTGTTGAATGGTTGAATGGCTTTGGGAGGGAGGTTGTTATATACACTTCTTCCAAGTGGTTTTTGCCTGGAGTTTCTGCACATCTAAAAGGTTTTATTTTTAATTTTTACAATTGAATCACCATGAGATACACAGTTACAAAGTCATTCACAACTGGGTTTCAATCATACAATGGTCCAACATCTGTCCCTTCACCATCATACATTTCCTATCACCAGTGACCCCAGTTTCCCTTCCTCCACCTCCCACACTCCAGCCTGATGCTATGACAGACACTATTTTCTCTCTCTCTCTGTGTCTCTCTTCCCTTAGGGCATTACGGTACATACATAAAAGTTAACCCAAGTGTCGTCACAGGGAATGCCTTGCACTGTGGATGGTCCTTTCATAATCACATCGCCACTTTAGAGTCTTCAGCAATTTCTCTTCTTCATTCTTCCTTCCATCCTTCTTTCCTTCCTTCCTTCTTCCTTCCTTCCTTCCTTCGTTTCTTCCTTCCTTCCTTCCTTCCTTCCTTCCTTCCTTCCTTCCTTCCTTCCTTCCTTCCTTTCTTTCTTTCTTTCTTTCTTCTCTCTCTCTCTTTCTTTCTTTCTTTCTCTCTCTCTCTCTCTCTCTCTTCTCTTTTTTTTCTTTCTTTCATTTGTTTTGGGGTCACACCAAACATTGTTCAGGGGTTAGTCCTGCTCCAATTGAGGAATCACTCCTGGTGAGCTAGGGAGGACAGTATGCGAAGCCAGGAATTGAACCCAGGTCAGCTGCATGCAAGGCAAGGGCCTTACCTGCTGCATGATCTCTCCAGCAGCTACTTTTCTGAGGAGTCTACTCTCCTCTGGGTAAGACCTTGCATTTCTGTAACTGGATGGTGTTTCTCCATCTCCAAAGATTTCAGGTTTTGTATCTCAAAGAGATAAGGTCTGTATGCCTTTAGGATTCTTCAGGGCTGGTTATTTCATCTTAAGTTTTATTATTTCCCTAAAGTTTATTACCAGGACCTCACAACCTACCTATTTGCCTGCAACATTCTTGATCCTTAGCGCTAAATGGTGTGAGTGGTCTGACTTGCTGAGTATCACCAGGATTGGCCTTTGGGACCCATAAGTGCCTTTGGAGAACATAAACAAACAAGACAAAACAAAATGGTAGCTGATCACTATCACTATCACTATCTTCCCATTAGTCATCTATTTGCTAGAGAGGGCACCAGTAATATCTCTATATGTCCTGTCTTATGCTAGTAGAACCCAAAGACATCCGCTTGCTTCAGGAACATAAACAGCCTCAAACCATTATATTAGGTCACGAGAATGACCTAATATAAATGTTACTGGTATTTGGCATATCAAATACGACACGGGTAGCTTGCCAGGCTTGCCGTGCGGGTGGCATACTCTTGTAATCACTTCTAAATAAAGCATTTATTGATGAACCGCGCAGCCGCTAAGCGGCCACGCAAGCCGGGCTGTGATAGTCTGGTCTGCTGGGTGGAGTTGTGACAAGAGGGGAAGTCCGGATGTGGAAAATGGCGGGCCCCATGGAGTAGGAGGGGGTCATCTGGCTTGTTGTGAGGCTCTGCTGGGGTGGCAGGCCAGGGCTAGAACCCACCATGCCTCCCGGGCACCTCATGAGCGGCTGGGCACAGGGAGAGCAAGTAGCAGCTCTGCCCCATGTCTGAGAGTCTCTGGTTCAGCATACCTGGGCCGGATTGAAAAAAAACTGCTGCAGGGTGGGTGTCGATGATCCTGGCTGATCACTGTAAAGCCAAATTCAAGAGACAGCATAGAATATGGGTGCAAGGATACTTTCTAAAGAGGAGGCTGTGGAAGTGGAAAATGGAAGAAACAGAATACAACAGAAACTTGAAAACCTTTTCAATGTTTTGTGGAGGGTGGCCTCTGCCTTTTCTGAATTTGCTACAGATAGCTCCAGGGTCACCAGACAAAACTGTTTCTCTCCTATTGTCACAGATGAAAAATGGGGGTCACTATTTTACTTATGAGAAAAAAAATAAAGAATTTAGTAAGCATTCCTACACAGTACAACACAGAACTGAAATATTTCAATAAAACTATTTGTTAAAGCGTTAAACTTCCAGAGATTGTCAAATTAAAATTATTATGGACAACATTCTAGAAATATTAGGCTTAATAATATTTAAAATTTAGTTTAAAAATAAATAGTGGTTTTTTTAAATATCATTTCAAAACCAGTGTTTTCAGATTAGTGGACAGAAATGAAAAGGTTGTCACTGTCTCTGCATTTACTTATTCATCATTTCTTTATTGGCTCTGAAAACTTACAAATGCGGACAGCCATTAGGAATGCACCATTTTCTTTAATTAAATCATCTGGAAGAACAGGTATATAATTTATATAAAAATTGGACACATTAGAAGCATGAATAAACAAAAAATGTAGGAAAGGATGAGAAATAAGCTTCAGGATGGCTAATATGACAAGGTATCCTTCATAAAAGTCATCTTACCAATTTTATTTTACTGCAGTGTGCAGGACTGGTGACTGTAGTTCATCCATTCAGCTTGGTAACAAATTTTGAATTTTAAACTAGCAGAGTCTTGTTTCATCTCTAGGGATAGCATGTTGCCAACTTGATCATATATATTCGTTCCAGACAAGACCGAGAGCTAGGCAACATGAAATATGAAGCATGCAGCCTGAGTTTAAGGTCTGAATTTGAAAAGAGATAGAATATCTTGGGGAGTGTGATATGAAAGATTATTTCCATGGCTCATTGCACTCACCTGGACAATTGTCTCAGCAAATGTCACTTGAAGCTAACTCCTGCACGGAGATCCAGTTCTAGAACAGCCCTGGAAATTCAGAGATAAACTTTGACCATCCCCAAGGGAATGAGTCTGGTTAATGACAGACTGGGAGCGTTTGACATCTCTAAAACTTTGTCCTTGGTCAAGAAGTCCCTAAAAGCAACAGATTGGATTAAAGTACTTGGACAAAACAGATCTCAAAAAGCCCTAGCTGCCAGAACAGTAATATTTTGCCACACTCCTAACCAAATGCCTATAAAATTACAAATAAGGCAACCCAAGAAGCTTTATTGTATAAAATAAATTTTTGTTGTGTGCAAAGAGGTACACATACACACATTTATGGAGATGGTTACTGTGTCACTCATGATCACAAGTAGTTTTAGAACAAATGGTGTAAAAGAAGGTTAAGTCTGAAAAGGAGAGAGAGAGGGAGCCTATGGGGCAATATAGGAAGGGGATGGCTTTCTTTCTCTTTTTTTTAGCTAACAGATCACATCTGGAAAGAGAAATAGAAGGAAGTCAATGGAAGAGGAATAATTGAATCGAATATCGTGGAATATTGAAAAAATATAGCATGTGTCAAACACATATGCCAGGCCCTGAATATCCAATTCACGTAAGTTTCTCAAAACACATCTTAGTTATGAACCTTTTTTATTTTCCCATACTAACGGTAAACAGCTCTGATTCCTTTTCATTAAAATTTTTGTTGATGTATTTCCTTGACTACAGAGACTATTTTAACTTCCTAGTGGCCTTGATGCCTTAGCACAGGGTATAAATTCTGCTGGTTTTCCAGAACAAATGACAGGCTGGAAAGACAGAAAAAAAGAAACAATAGAGTTAATCCTGTAGAAGGCAAACAGATCAGGCTCCTGAACACTAGGGTCCTTCCAGGCCAGAAAGGGAGTATTTGTCTTCAGGGATGAGGGCAATAGAAGTCTTGGAGAGTACCTGATAGAAAGCTTTTGAAGTGGAGGTGACTAAAGTGAATTGAGACTAGCACAAAGCAGTACTGTTTAGTACAGCCTGTAGACATGCACTGTGTCACTGTGTGTTTTTGTGTGTGTGTGTGCATGTGTATAGACAGGTGCTGCATGTCTTGGAGAAAGGAAGATTTTAGGATTTTGGGGGCAGGGGTACCAGTTAGGGGAGGGATTGGACCATAACCAGAGGTGCCCAGCAGTTGTTCCTGTCTCTGTGCTCAGGTGGGATCAAACCTGATCGGTCACATGCAAGGTGAGCATCTTACTGTGTAGACTATATCTCTGACTCCAGAGAAGGGAAGATTTTATAACCCAAGTCTACAGAAGTGCAAAGATACTGGGGAGGGCAAACCAAGAAGGAAACTCAATTATTGGGATGAAGATGCTTTTTTTCCTGCATTTGGCTATGTAACAACAGAGACTATCAAGGTGAAAAGTAGCTAAAGTCAAAAAAGGAAGCAACTGTGGGGTGGTCACAAGCCTACCTGGGGGTACCAGGATATGGCTCTGTCTGGAAAACTGAGGGCAAAATGTTAACCAGAGTTTAGACCTTCAGTCTAAACAGACCTGCAGTAGAAGAGGATTCATTTTCAGAGGCTAATTTACTCAACAACTCAGCTTGGACCACAAAAACACTGTCCTTAGCCCACGTCACAGGACACACACAGGTAGCACAAATCCAGCAGCGAGAGGGAAGTTACCCAACAGCCGGGCACTTTCCCAGCATCAAAGTCCTCTCGCGATTGATCTAGGATCCCCAGGTACTTTCATGTGAACTAGAAAAGGAGCACAGTGAGGAAATTACCGGCTTCCCTATGGGGCAAACCACTTTGAAAAATATAGCCAATATAAAGATCAAATAGGATGACAAAGTTCATTATTTTCTCTCTACAGCATGTGAGTTTCCCTAGCCTGCATGGATTGACCCACAAAGAGGGCTCTGTACATCATCACATGCAACAGGGGTGTTTCACAGATGCCAGAATTAAGAGTCAATATTCGGGGGGGGTGAGAGGGATAGTACAATAGGTAGGGCATTTACTTGCATATGGTTAACCCAGGTTTGACCCTTGGCATCCCATAGGGTCTGCCAAACCATCAGGAGTAATTCCTGAGTGTAGAGCAAGGAGTAACCCCTGACCCCTGAACACTGCTAGGTGCACCCAAAAACAACACCCCCTCCCACCAGAAAAGAGTAAAACATTCTCACTGATCTTCTTAATTCTCAAACACTTTATACATTTAGTAACTGACTGAGTCATTCTGGAAGTAAATATAGCAAACTTCTATACGTGACACTTTGATCCAGGGTAGCCGATAATCACTTTGTAAAACTGGCTTTGTTTTCATTTTGTACCAAAATTGCCTGACTCCAAAATGCTTGATACCACTAGAAGCAGTGAAGAAGCATTAAGAAAGATAAAAAGGAATCCACACTAGTGAATTCTACAAAACCTTTAAGGAGGACCTACTCCCAGTCCTTTTCAAGCTCTTCCAGGAAATAGAAGAAACAGAAACACTCCCAAACAACTTCTACGAGGCACATATCACCCTGATACCCAAAGCAGACAGAGACAACACAAAAAAGAAAACTACAGACCAATCACCCTGATGAACACGGACGATAAGATCTTCAACAAATAAATAGCAAACAGAACCCAAAGACTCATCAAAAAGATTATATATCATGACCAAGTAGGATTCATTATGGGAATGCAAGGATGCTTCAACATTCGCAAGTCAATCAGCAAAATGCATCATATCAATAAGAGAAAACTAAAAACCATATGATAATATCAATACATGCAGAGAAAGCATTTGACAAGATCCAACACCTGTTCATGATTAAAACCGTCCAAAATATGGGAATTAAAGGAACCTTCCTCAATATAGGCAAAGCAATCAACCAAAAGCCCACAACAAGTATCATTCTCAATGGGCAAAAAATTGAAATCCTTCCCCTTAAGATCAGGGACAAGAAAAGGTTGCCCACTCTCACCTCTTCTATTCATATAGTACTGGAAGTACTTGACACAGCAATTAGAGAAGAAAAGGAAATTAAGGGCATCCAGATAGTCAAGGAAGAAGTCAAACTATCATTATTTACAGATGACATGATATACCTAGAGAACCCTAAACTCTCTACCAAAAAACTCCTAGAAACAATAGAACATGTAGTAGAGTGGCAGATAAAAAATCAACACCCCAAAAGTCTGTGGATTTCCAATATACAAATAACAAAAGAGAAGAAAGGGATATTAAGGAAACAATTCCATTCACAGTTGTGTCACAGAAAATCAAAAACCTAGGAATCAGCTTAACCAAGTGTGTAAAGGATCTGTACAAAGAAAACTACAAGACACTGCTCCAAGAAATAAACAAGGACATGAGGAAATGGAAACACATTCCCTGCTCATGGATGGGGAGAATCAACATTGTCAAAATGGTAATACTCCCTACAGCTCCATACAGATTCAATGCAATCCCTATAAGGATACCCATGACATTCTTAAAAGAAATTGACGAAACACTCCTGAAATTTGTATGGAACAATAAACCCCCATGGACAGCTAAAGCAATCCTCAGGAAAAAGAAGATGGGAGGCATTACCTTTCCCAACTTAAAACTATACTACAAGGCAGTAGTAATTAAAACAGCATGGTATTGGAATAAAAACAGACTTGTGGACCTATGGGATAGAAATGAGTATCCTGACACCCAACCTCAAACCCATGATCATTTAATCTTTGATAAAAGTGCAAAGAGTCCCAAAATGGAATAAGGAAAGCCTCTTCAACAAGTGGTGTTGGGAAAACTGGGCAGCAACATGTAAAAAAATGAATTTGGACCTGTGTCTAACACCATGCACAAAAATCAGATCAAAATGGATTAAAGATCTCAACATCAGACTTGAATCCATAAAGTACACTGAAGAAAATATAGGGAAAAAACACTCCACAACATTGAAACTAAAGGCATCTTCAAAGATGAAACACCACTAACAAAGCAACTAGAAGAAAAGATAAACATATGGGACTACATGAAACTAAAAAACTTCTGCAGCACAAAAGAAAAAGTGACCAAGATACAAAGACAGTCCACAGAATGGGAAAGAATATTCATCCAATACCCATCAGATAAGGGGTTAATATCCAGGATATATCAGGCACTGGCAGAACTTTGCAAGAAGGAAACAAACAACCCCATCAAAAAATGGGGAGAAGAAATGAACAGAAACTTCGACAAGGAAGAAGTTCGAATGGCCAAAAGACATATGAAAAAATGTTCATCATCATTAGTCATCAGAGAGGTGCAAATCAAAACAACAATTAGATATCATCTCACACAACAGAGACTGACACATATCCAAAAGAGCAAGAACAACAAGTGCTGGTGTGGATGTGGGGAAAAGGGGACACTCATCCATTGTTGGTAGAAATGCCGGCTGGTACAGCCTTTCTGGAAAGATATTCCTCCAAAGACCAGAAATTGAACTCCCATTTGACCCAGCCATACCACTCCTGGGCATATACCCTGGGAAGCCAAAAAATATGCAGCAGGATTGCCATCCCTATTTTTATGTTCATAGCAGCATTATTCACAATAGCCAGAATCTGGAAACAACCAGAGTGCTCGAGAATAGATGACTGCATAAAGAAGCTTTGGTACATCTACACAATGCAGCTATTAGGGAAAAATGAAGTTATGAAATTTGCCTATAAATGGATGGACATGGAAAAGACTATGTTGAGTGAAATTAGCCAGAAGGAGAGAGACAGATATAGAATGACTGCATTTATTTGCATGACATAAATATATGGGATAAAGTGTTTGGGATATGTACATATTATGATACCAATATCCAAGGTCAAGTGAAACATGGATCAGGAGGTTTTGTCAAAGGTGGAAATTATCACAAACGTGTGGGATTCAAAGGCTAGGTAAGACAGAGGATGGAACTGTGTGCCAATAACTGTCAAAAGTGCTAATACCAACCTAGAACTGAGCATTAAATACAGGCAAAAAGATACATATGACAACATTTAAATGTATGTATTGTGATCCAAAATGTGGAAGGGAAGGAAAAGGGAAAGAGATAGAGAGAAAGGGAAAGAAATAAAGAACCTGCCATGGAGGCAGGCTAGGGGAGGGGGAGGGAATTGGGAACATTGGTGGTGGGAAATGGGCACTGGTGGAGGGATGGGTGCTGGAACACTGTATGACCAAAACCCAAATATGAACATCTGTTGAACATCTTTGTAATTGTATATCTCATGGTGGCATAATAAAATACTTTATATATATATACATATATATACATATATATATGTATATATATATATAAAGAAGGGAGAGAGGGAGAAAGAAAAGAGATAAAGAACCTGCCATTTAGGCAGGCTATGGGAAGGGGAGGGAATTGGGGACATTGGTGGTGGGAAATGGGCACTGGTGGAGGCGGGTGCTGGAACACTATGTGACTGAAACCTCCAAACATGAACAACGTTGTAATGGTATATCTCACAGTGGTATGATACAATGTTTAATTAAAAAAAAAGAATTGAATCTTAAGTACAGATTCTAATGGTCTGATTTTTATTTTATATTTATTTTAGTTTTAAAAATTTTGTGTGTTTTTTGGACCACACCCAATGGTGCTCAGCTCTTACTCCTGACTCTTTACTCAGGAGCCATCTCTGACTTTGCACTGGGCACCATATGGGGTACTGGGGATCCAACCCTATCATGTGCAAGCCAAGTGCCCTGCTCTCTGTACTATCTCTCTGTTCTCAAATGGGCTGAATTTTAATGGAGCAAGCCTAAAAGCTTATATAATATTACAATGCTAAGTTGCTTCAGTGAAAAAGAAAATGTGTTGCCATCTTAATATCAAATGAACAAGCATCTAACACAAGTACCCTATGTGTTTAGCACGGTCTCGGGTTTCCTGATGAAAAGAGGTAGATTACATAGTTTCTGCATTCAAGTAGTTTATATTTATCTGTCACATTGAGCAGCATGAGCGAAATGCTTAATAGCTGCTGCCATTTATGATGATTTACCATTAAGTGCTTTTCCATAAGCCATTCTTTCTTTCCTTTTAATAATTCTGTGGGGAGCTTTGGATGGAAACAGAATTCAAATGCAGGTTAGGTTCTAAATCCTTTCATCTTTTTTAGAATACCACAAGTTGGTCTGTTTTTATACAGATATATTACTTTTCATATATAATTTTGTCTATATTTATATTACACATAGGCATATACATGTATCTACATGTAAATTATCATATGTGTATTAATGCATACATATAAGTGCAATATCCAGACTCAGATTCTACTATGGATGACGATTTACCTGTTATTGAACATTAACACATAATCCAGTTTCCTTATCTGCAAACTGAAATTTGAAGTCTAGCCACAATATATATATTGTGGCTGGACTTTATTTGCTTTTTGGGTTACACCCGGCAATGCTCAGAGGTCACTCCTGGCTCTGCATTCAGGAATTACTCCTGGCTGTGCTTAAGAGACCATATGGGATGCCAGGGATTGAACCCAGGTCGGCTGCGTGCAAGACAAATGCCCTACCTGCTGTGGTATGGCTCCAGCCCTCCACAGTATATTTTGGAAGTAAGTTATCTGTAAAAACAGAAAATATCAATTATGAAATCATTTTCAAGGTCATTATAAAAGTGTGAAACATTGTATAACGTGTCTTTCCCTTTTTAAAGCAAAGGAAATGAAAAAGTTCTTTAGAAACAAGATTTTTAAGAAAGCTGGGGGCTTTGGGGAGAGTGGCTGAGACTGGAAGCTGGTGGCTTGTCCTGAAGTCAGCATTCAGGCATGTCTGGAGAGCCAGTCCAATAGGCCCCTCAGAAGTCTATTTGCCCAAGAGACTGGGAGGAGGAAAGAGTTTCCCTCAGGGAGAAATGAATCGTGACAAACTTGACCCAGAAACAAAGCCTTCGTCATCAGAGGGGAGCCCAGAGCAGAAGCTGTCATTCAACCTCCTGATAATCTGACTGTGTCCAAGGACACAAGTAAGAATTGTAGCAAATTAACTGTGATGTTAGAAGTTGAAACTTTCCATGTGGGCAGTGCAAATTTGATGCTTTATGCACTTGACTCACACCAGGAGACTAGGGTGCTCCTTGTACTATAGACCACCACACTGTCCAGGACCCTCCGAGGTTCGGATATGTCTGGCACCAGGAGTGAGAGGATGGGGGTGTGATGATGTCTGCAGTTTAAGCTCTGAGAGGACGTGATCATGAGAATGCCTGAAAAAGATTGGGAGAAGCTTCTCAATGTTACCTCTTAGGTTCTCCTCATAGGAGGCCATATCATCCCTGACTGAGAAACACTGCATTGAACAACAGAAATTTATTTTCTCAAAATTTGAAGGCCAGGCATTAGAGATAAAGGTCAGACTAGTTGGTGTCTAAGATCCTTCTATAGGCTTAGGAAAGGCTGGTTACACTATACTTTTTGCCTGATGACCTGCTATATGTGAGTTAGCACATTAATGTCCTTTCCTATGAAAGGGCATTAATAAGGACATCTTATTAATGTCCTTGCTTATCAACGTCCTTTCTTATGAAGACACTGATAATATTGGATTAAAGTTCATCCAAATAGTCTTACTTCACCAGATTTATTTCTTTAGACCCAGCATGTGGGACTCTCCTAACATGCTGATGTTATATCTATGACACTGTTTATAAAAGTGTTTATAAAAGTATTTATAAAAGTGTTCAATATGGTAATTTATACCGATAATACTTATTTACAAAACAATTACATCAGAATACACACTTATGGTGATTTTCTTATTTAGTAATTAATAAAGAAGTGGTCCTGAATACATTTTCTCTACGCCCTGAAGATACTGGAGTTAGGGAAAGGAGATAAATTGGAGGTTAGACTTGGTAGTGAGTTAAAAGACTGTATGTCATCATGTCTGAGCCATCCATCAGATGATGTCTAATATTGGGAGAGAGCTGGGTGCAGATTCTGTTGATCTGCCTTTATCAGGGAAGTTTTTCTTTACTCGAAGTGGGGAGTGGGATTGCCAAGCAATGCAATGGGGCTCATGGAGCCCCTCCTGCCAGTGCTTAGGGCCTCCAGAACTACACCCAATGGTGCACAGCAGCACTATATGGTTCTGGGAATTCAACTTGTGTTTTTAAAGCATGCAAAACCTGCTGGGAATTGAACTTAGATTTTCCATGCATGCAAAGTCTGTAACTCTGGCCCCTGAGTTCTTGCCCAAGTCCATAGAAGACTCCTTTCAACTTACAGAAAAGGGGAATAATAAAATGGAGTGACTCTAAATTGACTAAAATTGAGTCTTTTTGGGAGGGGAGAAAAAATTAAACTTTATTTCTTTTTTTAGAAGCAAACTACCAGGAAAATATATCAAAATCTTGAACAGCAAACAGACAAGCTATAGAAGCAAGTAAAACATCGTTAAAAAAGACCCTTATCAAAATGATAAGGTACTAGGACAAAGCAGGATGCAAAGGCCCCAGGCAAAGGAGTATACTGAGAAGGGCTGGCTCTCCTTTGCTCTAAAGCAGTTACATTCCATGGAGTCTTAATGAGATACATCACTATCTTATGATATAGACTTGGGTACAGGACATTTATTGAGGTGAATCTCTGGATCAATTCTTGTGGGAAGTAAAGAAAGTAGGACCGATGAAATGGAAGAACTGGACTCAAAATTTCATTGCAGTTTTACCAGCTAATATCTCATCATTCTGGAGCTCAGATGATACCTCTGAGTTGGACTTTATTAGGCAAAAAGGCTCTACCTCCCCCCCTGCATAAATATTGGGCCAGTTACTAGATGAAAAGAATTTCCTGGGATGGGAGGTGCCTCTATCCTGAAGGAGAGCAAGTGGTGACACAATATAGCATCCATACCATAAATGCTGACAATTATTCAAGAACACCTCAGTGGGTGTCCAAGAGAAGCCCCCCAAATGACAAATTCCTACTTGATAAATATTAATATTTCATCATCCCTGATCAAAATAGAGTAATGCTATCCAATGAGTGCTTTCAATGTTGATAGAATTTAAACCAGCTAAAATTGAAAATGTTTTTTTCAATAGACTCATGGGACCTATAAGCCTTGAAATATTTTTTAGGCAACTGCAATGAGCAAAAGGGTTAAAGTTCTGCTTGCATTTTAAATATGAACTCTTTCAGGCAATAGAAAATTCTAAAAATTTGCTCTATGTTGAGTAACTCTGACCTTTTAAGTTCACATATACACTTAGCAAATGTATTTTATTACTTTTCTTCCTCTTTGCCCTTCTTAAAGGGAAGTACAATTAATTATTATACATACAACATCTTAGTTCAGACAATTTACAGGTAAACTAGTTCAATGCCCCAGATTTGTCTACAAATACTTGCTGACGTGTGCTCTGTGTCTCTGTCAGTGATGAAACCCAGCACTAGGGAAGGCTTTAAAGGTGAAACGGAGAGACAGGGCTTCAGTTTGCAGTTTATAATCTTGGGGAGATACAAACAATAAAAAATAGTAAAAACTGAAATAAAATAATTAGAGGTTGTTTTATGTGCTCTTAAGAAGACAAGCATTCCATTCCAGAGAATAATGGAGGTGAAGAGGTCAGCAGCTCCAGTTAACCTTTTGGGAAACTCTGACTTTGAGGCTCAGCCATGAAGGTCAGGAAGTGACCACACATGTGCCCTAGACAGAGAAATGAAGGCGAGCAGTGTTTGAACTAGAATGAACTTGGAGTGTCAAGTGAAAGAGGTTTAGGAAGGATGGGAGGGATAAAAGGTGCCATCAGATAGGTTTGACAGTGCAGAGCTTGTCGGGTATTGTAGGTGTTGAGCACAGTGGAAATTAAGCCTTTCCAGCTGGAAAGAGATATTTAAAGAAAGTTCTTTAGGAAAAATGGAATTGAAGAGACTGTGACCAAACACAGGAAGAAGAGTTAGGAAGCTGTTGCCAAAGAACAAAAAAAAAAATCCCTCTTTTGGAAAGTTGATAATGGATCAGAATTTTTCAATCCAGCCCAGGTATGCTGAACCAGCGACTCTCAGACATGGGGCAGAGCTGCTACTTACTCTCCCTGTGCCCGGCCGCTCATGAGGCACCCAGGGAGGCATTGCGGGTTCTAGCCCTGGCCTGCCACCCCAGCAGAGCCTCACAACAAGCCAGATGACTCCCCTACTCCATAGGGGCCGCCATTTCCACATCTGGACTTCTCTCTTGTCACAACTCCACCCAGCAGACCAGACTATCACAGCCCGGCTGCACGCCGCTAGCAGCCACACAGTTCATCAATAAATGCTTTATTTAGAGGTGACTACAAGAGTATTCCACCCGCACCGCAAGCCTGGCAAGCTGCTCGTGTCGTATTTGATATGCCAAATACCAGTAACATTTATATTAGGTCATTCCCATGACCTAATATAATGGTTTGAGGCTCTTTCTGTTCCTGGAGCAAGTGGATGCCTTTGGGTTCTACTAGCATGAGACAGGACATATGGAGATATTACTGGTACCCGCTCTAGCAAATAGATGATAAATGGGAATCTAGTGATCTAGTGATAATGGATATCTGGATTAGAATAATTGGATGCTGGATTAGAGGGTACTGCAAAGGGTGAGGGGCTTGCCTGGTCCTCTGAGCTCCACCAGGAGTGATCCCTAAACACAGAGCCAGGAGTCCTGAACTCCATAGGTTATGGTTTTCAAAATACAAACAAAAAAATTAAAATAATTGGAATTTTGAAGAAGGTGGGTGTTGCTCAACTGACCAGTAAGGGAAAAGGAGAGATTTTGAGGGCCCCATCATGGGGAATTAAGGTGTTTTTCGTATTTTGCAGTTGTAAATAATGCTGCAATAAACATGGGCGATACATACTTTTATCGAACTATTTTTTCATATTCTTTGGATAAATACTCAGAAGCAAAAGAGCTAGTGGTTTTGTTCTCAGATTTTCAGTTTTTCTCACTCTGCTTTCCAAAGGTTGAGCCAGTTTGTTTTGTCACAGACCATGTGGGAGGGTTTTCTATTCTCTACTTCCTTGCCAATATTTTGAATTTCTTGTTTTTCTCATAATAGTCATTCCAATAAGTGTGAGGTGATATCTAACTGTGGAGTTGTAATTGGAATTAGTGGGCAGAATGGCAATGGTGATATGTAGAGAAGTAGGACAAATAGAAACTCTTCAGCTTGGTGAGATTCATAGTGTAGCATAGTAAATATTGAGTTATGATATTGTGCACCTGAAACACACCATGCTACACACCAGTGTTACTTTAATAAGGGACAGGGATATAAAGAAACATAGGAGGGGAATAGAGATGCCCACGGGCAACAAAAACTGAGGACTTGTTTTCAGTAAGAAGTTTGCCTGCGATGAGGGGTGAGTGTGGGGATGGGTTTGGAGAGGGGACAGTGGTGAACGGAAATGGACACTGGTGGGAAGAAGAGATGGTTGAATGTTTAATGCATGAAACCCAACCATCTCCAACATTGTAAAATAAAAATTTAAAAATAATACAAAGATAAAGTAAAAATTTTAAAAATAATAAAATGTTGATCACTTGATCACTTGACATCCAATTATTAGTCCATTTGCCCGAGCAGTTGTCAGTAACGTTTCCATTGACCCTATCACATGCCAGTGTAGCCCAGTGGCATTTGCTTGCTCCAGGAATATGAAGAGCCTCAAACCGTTCATTCAGGGTCTTGACAAAGAAGTCTGACCATCTTGTAGGTGGGCGGCCACGTGATCTTTTGACGCTCCCGTGGGATCCAGTTGGTAACGGCTCTAGTCCAGCGGTCATCTCCAAATCGCATTACATGTCTAGCCCATCTGATTTTTGATGCCTTGGCAAATGAGACAGTGTCCCTGACTCTGGATTGTCAATGGATGTCAGAACTCCAGATTCCTTCTCTCACTTGAGTGAGGCATGATATTCCAAGCATAGCTTTTCGGTTCCTCTTGGGAGACCCAACTAGAATTCTCGTTCTGCTTTTGTAGGGCCCAGGTCTCTGAGGCATTTGTTAATGCAGGGAGAATGGTGGAGTTGAAGAGATGTGCCCGGAGACAAAGGTTCTTTGTCTTTTTAACTATTTTTCGATGCTTTTGAAGGCATTCCATGCCACTCTCTTCCTCCTGCACAGCTCAGCTTATAGGTCGTTCATCATGTTGACTTCTCGACCTAGGTACACATAACTGCTGCATTCAGAGATGTTTGTTCCATTGAGAGTAAATGGGGCCTCTGGAACTAGTTCATTTTTCATGAACATAGTTTTATTGAGATTCAGCTGTAGACCTATTTTTCCACATTCTCGGTCGAAGTCAGCCAGCATTTGTGCCGCTTGGCTAATGTTTGGTGTTATTAGAATGATGTCATCAGTGAAGCCAAGGTGGTGTAGTTGCTGGCACTCTATCTTCCACTCCCAGTCCTTCCCATTCTAATTGTCACATGATGTTCTCGAGGGTGGCCCTGAAGAGTTTTGGTGAAATGGTATCACCCTGCCAAGCCCCTCTTTTGACCCTTCGTGAGCTGTATTATGGATTCACCACCAGGATCTCACCATTCCACAAGGAAGTGATCATTGATGTCAAAATATTAATTTTTAAATAAAAATTAAAAAAATAATAAAAATAACACATTTTAACGGGCTACCCAAAATACTTGAATGAGAGCCTTCTACTTGAACCAAGTAGAACCATGCTTGAACCAAGCAACCAATCAATTGGTTGGTTCAAGCAATTGATCAAATTATAGTTCTGTTTACAGAGATGGAGAGGATTAGATACGGAAAACAATTTTATAAGTGTTAGGAGCTGGGGAGTTAATTTTCAAGTTCTTTCACCTTCATTTGCATGTTACATCCTTTCATGGCACGTGGATATTAAAGATGTGAATCATAACAAGTGTAATGATGTATAAAATTCTATAAAATTGAGGTAATAGTAACTATCATTGTTTTCTATATAGATGAAGAGCGTGTTTCCATATTCCAAGAATATGAAACACTAATATGGAAACACTGTATCACTGTCACTGTCACTGTCTTCCCTTTGTTCATCGATTTGCTTGAGTGGGCACCAGTAACATCTCCATAAGTCCTGTCACAAGCAAGTGTAACCTAAGGGGCATCTGCTTGCTCCAGGGACAGGAAGAGCCTCAAACCATTCTTCAGGTCATGGAATTGAGGTCCATAATTGTTACTAGTTTTTGGCATAACAAATAAATAAAACATGGGTAGCTTGCCAGGCTCTGCTGCATAGGTGGTATACGCTCAGTAGAAGACTCTCATCTTGAGCATTTACTGATGAAACTTAAAGATCAGGTTTTCTCTTGGATGGAGCTCTGAGTAACTATGGAGTCTGGATGTTGAGAATGACTGACCGTATGATGTGTGGGTTGCTCTAGCTTCTTGCTAGGCTTACTGGTATCAGTTAAAATCTGTCTAGAACTGTATACAATGTATAAATGTGAAAGATGTTGGGAAGGACCTTATCCTAAAATTAGCATTATCTAAGAATATCATGGCTGCACACCAACGGAACTGTGAGTCTGGTGTGGGGAGGGTCTCTCTTCTGGGGCAACTGGCATGGAGGCGGAGGAAAGGGCAGGGCCCAAATCTCCACTCCGAGTCCGGCCAGCGTGGTCTCTCCCCCGCATTACAAGAGCAAACCCTTGGAACAATGTTGGACTTGGCCAGGGGCTGGCCAAGCCCCTTACTGGGAGGTCAGCTCCATGGGTTGCTTCCACTGAGGCCGGCCGAGCAGCGCAGCTGTGGGTCTGAAGTGGGTGGGTCTGAATCTCTTCTGTGAGTCTGGCGTGGGTGGTTCTCTCTTCCAGGGGCAATTTTGTTAGTGGCAAAAGCGGCATTCCCCAAGAAGTTCCTGTATTGCATGAGCATATGGAATAAAACACTTAGAACAATGTCTAGCTTGTTGTGACGCCCTGCCGGGTGGCGGGCCAGGGCTAGAACCCACCATCCTTCCCGGGCACCACGTGAGCAGCTGGGCACAGGGGGAGCGGAGTACAGCTCTGCCCCCATGTCTGTAAGTCTCTGGATCAGCATACCTGAGCCGGATTAAAAAAAAAAAAAAGCCACAACAAGCCAGATGATCCTCCCAATCCATGAGGGCCTCCATCTTCCACATTGGACTTCCCTTTCTTCAGAACTCCACCCAGCAGCAGACAAGCCTATCACAGACCGGATCATCAACACCCACCCTGCAGCAGTTTTTTTTTAAAATTCCCTGCCCAGGTATGCTGATCCAGAGACTTACAGACATGGGGCAGAGCTACTACGTGGTCTCCCTGTGCCCAGCTGCTCACGAGGCTCCCGGGAGGGATGGTGGGTTCTATCCCTGGCCCGCTACCCCAGCAGGGCCTCACAACAAGCCAGACGATCCCCCCACCCCTCCATGAGGGCCGCCATCTTCCATATCTGACTTTTCTCATCAGAACTCCACCCAGCAGCAGAAGAGCCTAACACAGCCCGGATCATTGACACCCACCCTGCAGCAGTTTTTTTTTTTTAAATCCTGCCCAGGTATGCTGAACCAGAGACTTACAGACATGGGGCAGAGCTGCTACTTGCTCTCCCTGTGCCCAGCTGCTCACTTGGAACCCGGGAGGGATGGAGGGTTCTAGCCCTGGCCGGCCACCCCAGCAGGGCCTCACAACAAGCCAGACAGTCCCCACTCCATGAGGGCCGCCATCTTCCACATTGGACTTCCCTCTTGTCAGAACTCCACCCAGCACCAGACGAGCCTATTACAGCCTGGCTCACACGCCCAAAGCAGTCGCATGGTTCAATAAATGCTCTATTTAGAGGTGACTACAAGAGTATGCCACCCACACGGCAAGCTTGGCAAGCTGCCCGTGTTGTATTTGATATGCCAAATACCAGTAGCAAATTATATTAGGTCATTCCCATGACCTAATATAATTGTTTGAGGCTCTTTATGTTCCTGGAGCAAGCAGATGCCCTTGGGCTCTACTAGCATGAGACAGGACATATGGAAGATATTACTGGTGCCCGCTCCAGCAAATCAATGATGATGGGGAAGATAGTGATAGTGGTAGTGATAGAACAATGTCGGGAAGCCGCTGGGGTCCCCATCAGTATCAGGACAGAAGTTCTCTTCTACTTCTGAGGCCGCCAGGGAACGGATTAAAACTCAAGAGTCCAGAGTAGTTCCAAAGAGTTTTTTTTAATGCAAAAGCTTTAACACCGCAATCCAATACAATGAAAGAACTCTAGCTCTGGACAGAACTTAGACCATATAAGAGAGCACAAGCCTCCCACCAAAGAGAGAGGATAACACCCAAGAGGCGTCCCATCCAAAAGAAGGGGAAGAAAAGGAAACACTAGGTGATATATATGTACCCACATACACATATCATCTCCACCATGTCATTTAATTTTATTAAGAGATTATCTTTGCTTTTCATACTAGAAATCAAAGTTTATCAAACTTAATTATCTTGGGGCAGGTAAGGCTCTTGCCTTGCATGTAGCCAACCAGGGTTTAATCTCCAGCATCCCATATGTCTCCCCTAGTACTGTCAGGAGCAATTCCTGAGTGCAGAGCCAGGAGAAATCCCTGACCCCTCCTGGATGTGACCCCCAAACCAAAATAATTAAAAATAAATATTTTAAAAACTAAAAAATAAACCCTTAATTATCTCAAAATCGTATCATGTAGCTCTCACAAGGTTTTCAAATCTATCACATCTTTTGGGATTTGAAGCTAAGCAGCCAGCGAGAGCTGAAACAATTTTTTTTAATTTATATATTTCAAGATGTTGATCTTTTTATTGTTTATATGACACATTTAAATATTTCTCTGTAGGAAAACAGTTCCTTCAGAATAGCATGTGGTAGTCCCACTTATTACTTCTTCACCATCTGTCATATGATCGGTTTAGCATCAAAGTCTGCAAACATTCTGTATCAACAGAATCCTCCTTGTTCTTTCAAATATGCTGAAAACAAGCCCAGAGAGAAGAGCATGATGAATAGTCAACTCCATAATGCCTGATGCTTTTCTAGAAGAGTTTTCATGAAGTTTCAATTGATGGTAAATGCAGTTAGTTGTGTAATTGCTGTCTAGTAGGAAACAGGCCCTCTTGATTTAAGAATAAGATTGATTCCATTCGCTGGGAGATTTCTAGGACTTTTAAAATGTTCTAGGTCGATCTTTATCCACCCCAGCACTGGAATCAGCAATTTCCTCAAGGACCTTATTTTTTTTTTTTTTTTGGAGGAGACTGTTTTCTAGAAACATGTTCTGGGTGCTATGTGGCCTTCTTATTTGTAAGGGTTTCATTGTTGCTGGGCTCTCTCAGTAAACAAAACTGGCGGGAGGGGGTATATGTATAATGCATACATATATCTTGTCAGCATTTATTTCTGTAATTCTATTGAGAGAAACAGTTTTCATATACATATGTAATCTGTTGGTTTTATAATATCTTGTTATTTTCATGTCATAAGATGCTTGAACAGCAAGCTTCTAGTTTGGGAATGATTTTCATCATTAAGCTTTTTCCTGGAATTAATTTGGAGTCTGTTATAACTCGAAGTTCACATATTTATTGCTTAAAATAATAAGTCGTCTCCAATGTAATTTATGCAATATAGTCTCCTCATATATAACATTTGATTTCAAATATATCCATTTGAAATATATATTTCAAATATATGTTAAGGGTTCAGAACTGTCCAATCTGTTTATTTTTTCCCTCTACTGATGTAGGCAGGCAGAAGAAGGGGGCGGGGGAGAACCCATTACCAACAATGGACCCTGAGGAAGCAGTATCCACCTCCTTCAGCATAGCCCTTAACCCCCCATCAACTCTGATGGCCCAGCAGAAGATTCCAGAACACTCCATTCCAAGGGGATAAAAACCTGGAAATCAGGTGGGGTCCACCTGCATCACTACCATTAGTTTTTCATGATACACTTCTTTATTACATTTTTATGTCTACTTAGGTTATTTTTTCTAGTAACCTTAAATGCTGTGGGAGTCAAAGGTTAGATAAGACAGAAAAGAGAACAATGTGCTAATAATTGTCGAAAGGGCTAATACCAACCTAGAACTGAGCATTAAATACAGGCAAAAGATACACATGACAACCTTTAAGTGTATGTATTACAATCCACAATATGCAAGAGAAGGAGGGAGAGAGAGAGAGAGAGAGAGAGAAAGAGAGAGAGAGGGAGAGGGGAGAAAGAGAGAAAAGAGATAAAGAACCTGACATAGAGGCAGGCTATGGGAGGGTGGAGGGAATCAGGGACATTGGTGGTGGGAAATGGGTGCTGGAACACTGTGCGACTGAAACCCCCAAATATGAACAACTTTGTAATTTTATATCTCACGGTGGTATAATAACATATTAATTAAAAATTTGCTGTTCTTAAAACATGTATAAACATTGTTAAGTGATAAAGGAAACTATTTGGACTTTGTGTTAATCCCTAAGTTTTGCTATCAATGTGACAAATTTCCATTGCCTGTCCATTGCTCATTGACAGGGAGGTCAGACCTGGTAGGGCCAGACAGGCAGCCACAAATGCACCTGAGACCCACTTGGTCCATAGAACTTGGAAGTTGGTTCCTACTGATGCAAGTGAGGCAGAAGTGGTGATGGCGGGTCACTGTGTTCGCGGTTCCCAGGTTCTTCAATATTTTCAAAAATGAAAATATTTTTTAAAGTATTTTATTATACCACTGTGAGATTTACAATTACAAAGATATACAATTAAAAAGTTCACATTTGGGTTTTGGTCATACAGTGTTCCAGCACCCGTCCCTCCCACCAGTGCCCTATCTCCCACCACCAACGTCCCTGGTTCACTCCCCTCCCCCAGCCCTCCTCCATGGCAGCTTCTTTATTTCTTTCCTTTCTCTCTCTCTTTTTTAAGTATTTTATTATACCACCGTGAGATACACAATCACAAAGATGCACAATTAAAAGTTCATACCTGGGTTTTGGTCATACAGTGTTCCAGCACCCATCCCTCCACCAGTGCCCAGCTCCCACCACCAATGTCCCCGGTTTCCCTTCTCCCCTCCCCCAGCTGCCTCCATGGCAGGTTCTTTATTTCTTTCCCTTTCTCTCTCACCCTTCCTTCCCCTCCAGACTATGGATTACAGAACATACATTAAAGGGTTGTCAAGTGTATCTTTTTGCCTGTATTTAATGCTCAGTTCTAGGTTGGCACTAGTACCCTCGACAATTGTCAGCACACTGTTCCATTCTCTGTCCTACCTAGCATCTGACTTCCACCCTTGACAAGACCTCCTGATACAAGGTCATTTTTCACTTGACCTTGGATATTGGCATCACAATATGCACATATATATCTATGCCATGCAAATAAATGCAGTCATTCTGTATCTGTCTCTCTCCTTCTGGCTAATTTCACTCAACATAATCTTCTCCATGTCCATCCATTTATAGGCAAATTTTATAACTTCAAAAAAATGAAAATATTGAGTAATAAAGATACTCATGCTCATATTTGGAAAGCAGAAAAGTCTATTGCAGAGTAGAAGAGGAAAGGAAGTTCTCAAATGGGGAGGTACTTAGTATAGGGCTTAGTTAACTATGGCTCTTGTGGGGTTTTGTAAGAAAATTGGTTCTTGGTTTTACAGGGAATGCAGGGAAGTTAAAGAGTTTTCCTATAGCTCCTTTTAAATGAAAATTGGGCTTTTGGCAAATGTCACAGAGGATGCGGAGATCTAACAGATCCTTGTCAGGCCTTTTGTCTTAGGTATTTCCCATTATCTGAGCCTACTAGTGAGGCTAAGCTCTGGGGCAGAATTTAATGATGGACAAATGTTACCTCCCTGTTTATCAGGAAAAGCCCAGGGATTTGAAGGAAGTAAAAATGTATGATGGGTCAGCCGAAAACAGAACTGCTCACAGCAGCTGGTGGGGGTAAACTGAGGCTTCCTCTTTCACTATCACCCAAATTTTCCAGAATCCATGGCTGCAGGCTGAGGAGAGGTTATGCTCTTTGCCTGAAAAGGAGAAGTAAGCTCCAACCTCCACTAGAGTTCCAGGATCTTAGTCTATTTTGCAGTACAGAATTTCAGAAGATCCTTGATGATGCAGGTTAGTATTAAGTGGAAAATGAGAGAGGTTTGAAAGTGGCAGAAAGTAAAGCATTACATAGACATAGTTCTGATGCAGACGCAGGGCTCCAGAGTGGACTCCAGACTTAAAAGTCCTAGAAATGCCAATTCCAATTGGAATTTCTTTGGGAAGCCCAATCCGTAGGCTTTTCTCCAAGCTGCTTTAGCGTGTGGCTTCTGGTATAGGAAAGAATCATTGCCAGGGTATTGGCAAAGGAAAGGATTTTGGGTTCTGTTGGTCTCTTCGTTCTTCCTTAATGTTTTCTCAGAACCTTCATTCAGGCTTGGCAACGAATCATCTTCTGAGGAGTCTAGATTTGGGGTCTTGATCTGGTGTCTGTTACGTCTGAATGGGCAACACAACTCCTCTTTAGATCTTACCTCTCCAAAGTTTTCTGATTTTAAGACTTCCTGAAATTCATTGCCAAGAGCCCCCCACATACTCCCTGCCTCATATAGGTGCCATCCTGGAAATACAGGATGTTTTGGTGGCTTCTTTTTCTCTGGATACTAAGCATCTGAATAACTGAATTACAATAGCTTCTGAAGAACAGGAAGGTGGGTTAAAAAGAAAAAACAGGGCCCAAAGCGATAGCCCAGTGGGTAGGGCATTTGCCTTGCACATGGACTGCCGGCTGGGTGTCCCCGGGTCCCTGATCCCTGGCATCCCATATGGTCCCCCAAGGAGTAATTCCTGAGTGCAGAGCCAGGAGTAACATCTGAGCATCACCGGTGTGACCCCAAAAAGCAAAAAACAAACAAGCAAATAAATAAATAAAAAAGAAAAAAACATAACCACTCTTGATTGTAATATTAGTCAACAATTTATCCACCTCTGTTGTTTCCTAATTACTAGGTATCATTGTAGAACAATTTACCCTTCAGAGCAAACCCTAGGGAACCACCACAGAATGCGTGGAAGCTAAAAAACCTAAATTAGCCTAAAGAATTTAAAACAAAAACATGAAAACAAAAGCAGTAAGAAGAGGGCTTCATTTTTTATTATTATGTAACCCAGGAAATTTGTTTCATCCTATTCTAATTTGTTTATGATGGTACTTCCTTATTCCTCCTGGTGATTAAGACAATCCTGCTTATTGGAGGAACAGTGTTTTAGCTGGATTAAGGTAGGAGGCAGAAGGACAGCCTGGAGAGGCAGAACCTTTATTATTATTGGTATTCCACAAGCAGGGCTGCCTGTGTGACCTTAATTTCTTGCTCCACTGATTTACAAATGGAAACTGTATAGCTGGGAATCAACACAGTAGTAGATGGAGAGAAAAAGCCCCTAATCTCTTAAATGGCTGGCAGGCAAGGGTCCAGAAAGCTCTGTTATCTGAAACAGCAGAGCGACATGGAAACATTGATGTGGGAAGATAAGAAGTCCCAAAGCTAGAGGAGAATAGTAGGTCACCATCGTTTAAATGTTTCATATTGTTTTCAAAGGTGCAACTTTCATTATTCAGCTCCACAATGGTGCAACTTGTACAGAAAATACAAAGTGTCTATTAGATAATGCTTTCTTGGTAAGCAAGAAAATAAGAAGAGCTAGTAACAGCAACATTTCAATGAAAAATGGTTTTCATAGGTGCCTATCACAAGATGACATTGAGTGCATTGTATCAAAAAATAGTGATGTTTATAAGTGCTTTGAGTTGAGGAAACACTTTCATGTGTGTTCCCTCATATTTAAAAAAGACAAACGTTAATTGAGGTTTATTCTGTATTCTACAGTTTGGAACAAGTGTATACTCAATGTGATTAGTATCTTCATAAGGGCAGCTATAAGGGAGAAATTTAGTCTAGCCCTAATCAATAGACGAGGGACAGGGGGTTAAGGGTCAGGCAGTTTGCCCATACGTAGGTTCCATTTCTAGAAAGGGTAAAGAGAAGGAACATTTCTCCTTTTTGTATTTGATGTTCCTGGACTAACATCCCTGGGATTACAGAGGCTATTTTGGGAGTTTCTTGATAATCTCCCCCCCCAGTTTGATGTCCCTCTGATGATTCATAAGCTTTTTTGCACCCATCTTCAAGGCTTTTAAGGAAGCAGTCACAGAATTCAGTTTGAAACAACCTGGAGCTGAGATACCACTAGAGCTGGAGGCTAAGTGAGGTAATATGTTTCAAGGGCTTTGGAAGCACCTGGTACATAGTTAATTCTCAATATATACTGCCTAGAGGGAAATGCCAAGTGAGGAGTACTGAAGACAAATTTGCCCTTAATTGCGATATGTGTTAAGATTCCCTACTCTGAAACTCTATTTGCTACAAATATCGCTTAAATCCAAATGACTAAATTTCATTCCCTCAGGACCTCACTCAAGAGTTTGAAACTAACAGCTAACCTAATAAATGAATCTATGCTAATATATATGCTAATCACCCTTCTCTTAGGTGTTTAAAGTATTCTTTCTCTGGTAATATTTTTATCTTAACAGATCCTCTACAAGACCCCCCAAAATGATTCTTCTGCGAACCAATTGCTGATTGTGCTACTGGGGCCACACAGGATGTGACTTTCCCACAATGATCCGCAGAGTGAGGTATTAAGCACAGTCAACTGCCAAGTTGCAGATCTGCCAGTGCTCCAATTTCTCTCTTCCACAGCTCTCTCTCCAGGCTCACCTACTGGGCTTAGCTTTTCAAAAGGAAAAGACAGGAAAGATTTTACCTGACACTCTGAAACTCAGGATGTGTCCTATGGTGGCCTTATATTTTTTATAAGGTATTTGGGCCTTATATTTTTGCCTTGCCCCAGTCCTAGTACATTTATTTTCCTAGAAATAACATCTGCATTTCTCATATCTAGTCTTGCTTCAGAGACACATACCAAACTCTAGATATTCCATGAGTTGCCGCTGTGCTCCAATAGTTTTCCCTCAATGCTAATTCTCCCTGCTTGCCTGCTTCTTGGTGTCTGCTGCCTTGGAATTTACCTGAGTTTATTTTCTACTTCCTGATGAGAATCCTCCTTTCTGCTGCTGTCTACACTCTGAGAATCATCTCTTTGCCCCTCTCCAGGTGTTCTCTCCACTTACTGACCTCCCTTCCAGATCCTGTGTCCAGTCTGCATAGCAATACAAGACATTATGTCTAAAAACCAGCCACTTTGGTCTACTTCCACAAACTGGTATTAACCAAAACTTCTTCAGCTATGCTCATAAGAGAGATGGAAGGTAGAGATTATCCAGTCTAGCTTTTCATACACGTCCATTTATTCCATACAGTTATATAAGTGATAAAAGTATATGTCAATAAAGTAAATAACTGGCATTTCATTTCAATAAAAATTCAAAAGTAAATTGTGAGGAAGAGAACATAAAATAAGCAAAATTGAATATTCAGTATTGTTCATTTGAGCTTTTTTTTTTTTTTTGGTGGGGAAGGGAGGCACACTTGGCAGGGTTTACTCCTGGCTCTGCACTTAGGGATCATTCCTAGTGGACTCAGGAGAACCATTTGGGGTGTTGGTGGTAGAGCCCCAGTTGGCCTCATGAAAGGCAAACACACTACCCTCTGTACTATCTCAATCTAAACTCTCTTTGAAACTTTAAAAGGAATTTTTGTGAATTTAATTTTATGATTTTGCTATTATGGCTGAGTTAACACGGTTACAATCATTTCAACATTTTTGAGCAAAATTACTGCACCTCCAATACCAACAGGCCCTCTATACTTTTCCCTCTGACACTTAGGTTTTCTCAATGTGTACAATGGTTTTCTTACATAGCTCTATTTTGAAGCACAAAATAGTATTTAAGGAAAAGAAATGTAATGAGGAAAGATAAGTAACTATCATTAAAATTGTTGACATCAACAGCTTTTATCTGCCAAACAAATGGAATTACAAATTGAAATGTATATCCTCCCAGAGAAAATACTATTCATAAAGAGAGAATCCATCTGTCCAAATCATGACTATTTTGTACTTTCGGAAATATACTCCAAAGTCCAGATGTCATCAGCACTCAAGTGACTTTGTGTTCCAGACAGAAACCAAGGGTGAATCTGGTTGTGTTTCCATGGAGACACACTTTGAAAGAAGGCCCTCTGATGAGGTTGAGCAATGTGAATGATTAGGGCCATGGTTATTCTATATAATATATGTGTCACTGTGCTTCCCTCTGCAATGATGGAGTATGTGTGTTCTGGGTAGATAGCTTTGTTTAATAAAATATTACATTAGTTAGCATCTTTAAATAGTGAGCACATTTGAATTAGTTTTAATATTATCTGCTGGGCTCTTAATATACAAATGTAGTATGTGAGATAAGCATCAATTTTAAGGACAGAAGTTAATCACAAGCATGATTTATTTAATTGCACTTCTAAAACATTTGATGTTCTAAGAAGCACTATATAGGCAGCATAGGGACTTGGACAGGACTTAAAGGTTAGTTATAGATTTTTTTTCAAAATAAAAAAATTAGAACTTAAAGGGCTGGATAAAATACAAAAAGATACATACAAAAATTACAGGAAAAGGTAGAAATAATAATACCACACAATACAGAAAACAATGTAATAAGTGAGACAAAATGGATTCACTTAATATAAAGAAAAACAATAAGGAATATATACACTATTTATATATAACTATCAATGTCTATAGCAAATAAAGTAAAACCTAGTAGAGATTTTAAAATAATTGATACACTGTATCACTGTCTTCTCCGCTTCATCATCGATTGGCTCGAGCAGGTACCAGTAACATCTCCATATGTCCTGTCTCATGCTAGTAGGGCTCAAGGGCACCTGCTTGCTCCAGGAACATAAAGAGCCTGAAACCATTCCATCAGGTCATGGGAATGAGGTCTAAAATTGTTACTGGTATTTGGCATATCAAATACAACACGGGTAGCTTGCCAGGCTCTGCCGTGTGGGTAGCATACTCTTGTAGTCATCTCTAAATCCAGCATTTTTTTTCAGTGGTTGAAATCTTTTTTTTTAAAGTATTTTATTATACCACCGTGAGATATACAAATAAAAAAAGATATACAATTAAAAAAGTTCATATTTGGAGTAAAACTTCAAATTTAAAAAAATTTGAGAGATTCTAATTATGGTTAGAAGTTCAGTACATTTCATAAAACCATAGGTTAAAGAGGAAAAATGAACGACATAAAGAATTTGAATGCATTAGTAATAAACTTGATCTTTTAGGGCAGGCTAGGAGAGCGGGGAGGGAATCGGGGACATAGGTGGTGGGAAATGGGCACTGGGATGGGTGCTAGAACACTGTATGACAGAAATTCAAACATGAACATCTTTGTAATTGTGTATCTCACAGTGGTATAATAAAATATTTTTAAAGGTTATGTTTTTGAAACTGCTCCTAAATGATATGGCTTTTTTTAAAATAAACATCCAAGTTTGAAACATGCTTGGAAATAACCACACTTAGGTTTTAAATGAAATATAGGAAGGGGACATGGAGTGCTTCTTTCACAGTCAACGTCTACATCACCCTTCTGATATCATCATAGAATACTAATAAAACCAAGAGTATTAAAGTATCCAATAGATGAAGCTTGAAAAATAGATAAACACTCAGAACCTCACAGTTCAAGATCACTAATGCCAAGATGTTGCAATGCCAATGGGGGCTGATGCTTCTAATAGTGACGTGTGTTGCAGGACACCTAAGAGCCTATGCATCTGCCCTGGATTGCCTCCTGCAGGTCACTTCGTAGATAGGGAGGGTAGTTTAAATGTGGCAGTTTATCTGACCATGTATTCTGTACTGGCTGGTATAAATATTCTCTCATGCTACCACAATCATCGTGGGACTAGCTAAATTTTACCAGCATATTTACCTGGCCACGTTGGATCTCTAAGTATGCTGTTTGCCTCCAAGCAAGCAAGCATGGCTCCCTGATAACTCAAAGGCAACTAAAATACAAAACTACCGTGAAGTAGACAAGACTCTTGTGAAGGTTTGGAGAAATATTTAACAGGCATTAGTATAGTTTTTGGTACAGAGACATGCCATCTCAGAAACCACCTTCTCTACCCTATAAAGGCACCTTCTCTACCCTCCCCATAAAGGTCTGAGTTGCAGGGGATAAAACTAGCCTGCTTCCTCTCTTGCTCTCTCTTTTTGGGCCTCTCTTTTGGGGCTCACACTCTTCTTGGGAGTCTTGTCTTTGTCTCCTCTTTACAGGGCCTTAACACGTGGTGGCCGCCATCTTGGCCTACACGTGGCTGGGGTTCTAGCCAGGAATCCTAAGTGCAGGATTTTTCCTATTGCTAATTTGTATGCCTCTATGTATGCAAGAACAGAGCCCATTGCACTCACTGCCATCCTGAAACTGTGATAAGTAAAGCATTTTAAAATCTGCGCCGGATTCCTTAGTCATCCATTCCCCACCAGCTTCGGAGGTAGAAGGGAACTCGCTTCCTGGTACTGTTGGGGACCCCAGCGGTTCCCCGACATCATGTCCTGGGGAGAGTTGCCCTGAGAACAACTCCATGGTTCGGCAACCAGTAATAGTCTCACCTTCTGCAATGGGTCTTCCTGTTACTGCCCCAGGCAGCAGGTGTGATGCCAGGATGGCAGTGAGTGCAATGGGCTCTGCTCTTGCATACATAGAGTCATCTATCAGCCCTGGGAGCTTCACTGGAGGGAATTAATGCTCAATGCCAATGACCTGACATCCTGAGCAGAAGCTTGAGGGACCCTCATAATAGTATAATGACAACAAGGTCCTGACTACTCTTACATGTGCACACACCCAGAATGACCTTTATGTTCATGAAGGTTTCAGTGTGGTGTTGAAACATGGATGTCAGCCACGGATTATTCTAAGAAGTTGAATGTGAAGAAATGGAAAAGGGGGTCAAGTTCAGTAAAATGGAAAATGGGTCTTCATGGTCAACATTGCAGAACATTGCAATAGATAGTGAAAGAATAAAGTGTAAAGTAATGGTTATGTCTCTCTTCTATCATGGGTAATATCTGCACTTCCAGAGTCACTGTGGGAGAAGATTATCTTTCTGGAGAGTTCATTGAGCATTTGGGGCCTGGCAAATGTTTTCATGGCCTCCTTACATGGGCTGTTGTGATATTAATGTGAAACAATGAGAATTGAGGTGATTTTCTTCTGTTAAAATTAAAGTAATAAAATAGATACTCTATGAACTGAAAATTATTTTAAAATAAGTCATTTGCAGCCAACTAGATTAGAATATCCTTTCTCAGTTGAGTGACTTAGTGTTTTTCTAGATGAAAAATGAAAAGTAGATACTCCTATAGAACCAATTAGACCATATAAAGAACTGTATTTTATTTGATGTCACTGACCTTATCAATTTTGGTTTTTTTGGTATGCTTTCATAAAATTTTATTGGTTTGAAGCATGTTGTTACCAAAGTATGGTTTAATGTACACTTATAAAAAATTCAGCTTAGTGAAGTTAGATATCTAAGATCATGTAATAAATTTTAAATTATTTAATTGAGCATCATTTACTGAGCCCCTTCCTGGCTATTACATGGTTCATACATGGTCACCAGAATTGTGCATTAACAATAGACACAAGGTGTGCAGTGAAACACTTATTCTTTTATTAATTTGTTCTCTGATTCTTAAGGGAAGTCACTTGGCAAATACTTAAGTGGAACCATACACTAAGACATTAAAAATATAATAATGAACCTAACAGGTTTGGCCTTTAGAAGTTTAGAATTTAGGGTAGGAAGAAACATGTAAATAATGAAACTCTATATATAGTTGTGTCCACGTGTTAATGACAACAAAAGCAAGTGTAAAATAGAAATTCCACAGCTCATCAGAGCTCCACCCAAGAGAAAAGCTGATCTCAAGTCCTGCTCCTTAGAGTCCCACACTACAGCAAAGACTATTTTAAGCCCAAGTATGCCTGATCCAGAGACTCAGACACACAGGGCATAGCTGCTACTGGCTCTTCCTGTGCTCAGCTGATCATGAGGTGCCCAGGAGGAAAGGTGAGTTCTAGCCCTGGCCTGCCATCCCTACAGAGCCTCGCAAGAAGCCAGGAACCCCCCACACCGTGAGGGTTGCCATTTTCAACATCTGGACTCCACAGCTCACCAGAGCTCCACCCTGTAGAAAAACCGATCTCTCCCCTTTTGCTCTCAGGTGCAACCCTGTGTGTCCAGTTCATCAGTAAATGCACAAGATGAGAGGCTACTACTGAGAGTATACCACCCTCACGGCAGAGCCTGACAAGCTACCCGTGTTGCATTTGGTATGCCATAAACCAGTAACAATTATAGACCTCACTCCCATGACCTGAAGGAGTGGTCTGAGGCTCTTCATGTTTCTGGAGTGAGCAGATGCCCTTGGGCTACACTAGCATGTGACAGGATTATGGAGATGTTACTGGTGCCCCCTCGAGCAAATCAATGAACATGGGAAGACAAGTGATACAAGTGATTCTTTTTAAAATATACTTTCTTAATATTCTGGGACAGGCATATGAAAATAATGTTTTGGAAAAGCTCTGATTAGGATTTCACTTTGTACTTTCAGCTGAATTAAGACTCTTAACCACACCCCCAGCTCTCTTTCATGATTTCAGAATGATAATTCCTAACTGGTTTGGTACAAAGAGTCAATGAGAGGATGTGTTTATGGCCCAGATGCTCCACACCAGAGGCTATACAGTAAGGTCACAGTCCTTAAATGGACCATTATATGACTCTGAATTTCCCAGGAGCAAGTATTATTGCTTAGGCTCTAAGCCCAGTACAGTTACTCTGGAATGTTCTCGAATTCCGAAAACATTCTTAGTTAAAAAAAAAAGCCAGCCTTGTAACTTTTGCCTGTTCAGCGAGTCAGAAGAAATTTTCCAGGAGCCGGAGAGATAGCACAGCAGGTAGGGCATTTGCCTTTTATGTGGCTGAGCTGGGTTCAATCCACAGCATCCCATATGGTCCCCCCGAGCTCCGCCTGGAGTAATTCCTGAGTGAAAAGCCAGGAGTAACCCCTCAGCATTGCCAGATGTGACACAAAAAGCCCAAAAAAAAAAAAAAAGAAGAAGAAGAAGAAATTCTCCAAACAAGAAAAGTTGTGAGATAGTTTCCCAGTGATCAAGAAACAAAACCAGAGGTAGGCTTTTTTTTCATTCCTATAACCAAAATGATGGTGGTCCAAGTGAGCTAGGTTACTTGTTCAAGACCATATACCCAGATATTGATATTTTATTTATTTATTTTTCTTTTTAAAAAATTTTTTATTATACCACCGTGAGACATACAATTACAAAGGTGTTCATAATTGGTTCTTGGTAATACGGTATTCCAGCACCCATATCCCTCGACTAGTGCCCCATTTCCACCACCAATGTACCCCACCCCCCTCACGCCCACCCCCAGGCTGCCTCAATAGCAGGTATCCCAGTTTCCTCTCTTTTCTCTCTCTGTCTCTCTCTCTGCATCTCTCTCCCTCTTATTTTACACATTGTGGCTAGCCCTGCAGATATTTAGAGTTTATCACTTAAGTCTCTTTGTGTATATTTAATGGTGAGTTTTAGTCTGCCATTACCATTTCACACACTTAGTAAAACACTGGTATCTATTTATATCCTATTAATGAATGCAGTCATTCTATATCTGTCCTTTTCCTTCTAATTTCACTCAGCATGATAGTCTCCATGTCCATCCATTTGCAGGTAAATTTTATAATTTCATCTTTTCTGACAGCTGCATAGTATTCCATAGTGTACATGTACCACAGTTTCTTTAGCCAGTCCTCTGTTCTCGGGCATTTAAGTTGTTTCCAGATTCTAGCTATAGTGAATAGCACAGAGATGAATAAAGAAGTACAGATAGTGTTTCTGCTATGTGTTTTTTAGTCTCTAGGGTATATTCCCAGGAGTGCTATTGCTGGATCAAATGGGAGCTCAATGTCTAGTTTTCGGAGGAATGCCCATATTGTTTTCCAAAAAGGGCTGGACCAATTGGCACGCCCACCAACAGCGGATGAGAGTCCCTTTTCCCCCCACATTCACGCCAGCACCGGTTGTTCTTGCTGTTTGGATGTGTGCTCTGTGGTGTGAGATGGTACCTCATTGTTGTTTTGATTTGCATCTCCCTGATGATTAAAGATGAAGAACACTTTTTCATATGCCTTTTGGCCATTCGAATTTCTTCTTTTTGGAAGCTTCTGTTCATTTCTTCTCCCCCATGTTTTGATGGGGTTGGCTGTTTTTTTTTCTTTGTAAAGGGCTACCAGTGCCTGATACAGATATTGATATTTTAGGCTAAACCTCAAGTTTTGGTTTCAGTCTGCTATTAAAGAAATGGTAAAATGGATCACAGATAAAGAAATTTAAGTTTTGAAGATTTGAAGTGGTGGTGCCATGGATTATGAAGCTTATGTGGTGGTGCCATGGATTTGAACTGAGGTTGGCAGGATGCAAGGAAAGAGCCTTAACCCTGTTCTACCCAGACCCAGGTTTTATTTTTGTTTTCTTTATTCAATATGCACCAGGCAAATGAAACAATCTAAAGCAGAAATGTAAAATAAGAATAGTATACCGAATCAGTAGAACCTGTAGAGAAAGAAATTTTTGAACTAGATATTTTAGTCTTTTTTTTAATTTTCTGTGAACCAGTCACCCAGAGACTCTCAGACATGGGGCGGCGCTCCTTGCTCTCCTGTGCCCATCTGCTCATGAGGCGCCCGGGAGGCATGGCAGGTTCTAGCCCTGGCCTGCCACCTCACAGAGCCTCAAAACAAGCCAGACCACTCTCCACTACTCCATGGGGCCCGCCATTTTCCACATCTGGACTTCCCTCGTCACAACTCCACCCAACAGACCAGACTATCACAGCCGGATCATCCACACCCACCCTGCAGCAGTTTCTTTTCAATCCGGCCCAGGTATGCTGAACCAGAGACTCTCAGACATGGGGCAGAGCTGCTCCTTGCTCTCCCTGTGCCCAGCTGCTCGTGAGGCGCCCGGGAGGCATGGCGGGTTCTAGCTCTGGCCTGCCACCCCAGCAGAGCCTCACAACAAGCCAGACCACTCTCCACTACTCCATGGGGCCCGCCATTTTCCACATCCAGACTTCCCTCTCGTCACAATTCCACCCAGCAGACCAGACTATCACAGCCCGGCTCGCGACGGCCACTAGCGGCCGCGGTTCATCTATAAATGCTTTATTTAGAGGTGACTACAACAGTATACCACCCGCACAGCAAGCCTGGCAAGCTGCTTGTGTAGTATTTGATATGCCAAATACCAGTAACATTTATATTAGGTCATTCCTGTGACCTAATATAATGGTTTGAGGCTCTCTATGTTCCTGGAACAAACGGATGCCTTTGGGTTCTACTAGCATGAGACAGGACATATGGAGATATTACTGGTGCCCACTCTAGCAAATAGATGATTAACAGGAAGATAGTGATAGTGATAGAAGCTGTAGACTCAAAACCTCTTAATCAATGCTGCAACTGTTCATAGAATATAAAACTTGAAACATGCATTTTCTAGAAGTATAAATACTTGTTTCAATGTCATGCTTCATTTGCTTTTTGGAGTGGTAATAGTAAGTATATGAATAGTGTTTTATTTGGATATCTATGAACTAAATTATGTGAACTAGATTATATATTAGCCAAGAGTGCAAAAATAAGAAAACAAAAGCAAGTAAGTAACCCCCCACCAACTCCCAACTATTACATTCACTACTGTAATTAGCACTGTAATTTGCTTTCATGAACACACGTAAGTGCTTTTTCCTTCCTTTGTCTCTCTGCTAAATCTATACTGTCAATACAGCTCCCACAAACTTTCAGCATCATTTGCTAGATATGGAGATTCCTTTTTCCTCTCACTCTATAATAGTGATCTATAAGGCAGTATAAAAGATTAATAGGTAGTTTTTTCCTTAAAATATCTAGATTTTAATTGTCAGTATTACTAATTTTCCGTTACCATTAGCCTCCTCTAATTGCCAAGCCCCTTATTCTCAGCAGAAAATCTTATCTTCCACGGCAACAAAACCAACCCTGAGAATATCGATGTGGCTGGCAGCTCTTTTTTGGGCTTTGCTCCGTGCCCTAATCTCCACACTGTACCCCTGTTCTCCACTCAGATTCCTGCTGACACTCCTTTTAATCTGCTTCTCCTTATCCCTTCTCCCACTTGGTTGCAAAATCAGCTTTGCTCCTGGAATACCCTCTCCCCTACCACTCAACACCCTTTCTACAAGGTTCTCCTTCTTGCATCTTGCCTATTTCCTCAGCTTAAAAGACCTAAAGTTTTCATGCAATTTCTGCTACTCTGCCATGGTTTATAGGACCGAGGAATAAAATGTCCAGAGGGTGCTGATTCCTTTAAAAAACACGGTGATGACAGCAAAAGAAACTACCATAAAACAAAGACATGCTACTGAATGGCAGAGAAATATTTGCTTGTCTTTTAGCTTACAAGGGTTCTCATCCAAGACTTCTAAAGAGGTGATAGAGAGGGGTGCGTGCAGAGAGAACCCAGAGCAGGTACCAAGAAATTTGTCCTTAGAAAAATGAGGGACCCTCTCAGTCTTCTACTTTCCTAGTGAAATGAAGAATAGAAAACTATAAACAGCATTATCGGAGAAGTGATTGAGTGGCAAAGCACCTACCTTGCAGGCCTGAGAGTCACTAATTTGGTCCCTGACACCAACCCACATGCTAAGTGCAATCCAGTGGCACTGCCTTTGTGTGATTCCTGCACGGAAGTGAGCAATTTCCAGAGCACTATGGCCAAGCACATATGAATGCCACAATTAAAAGTATGTGGTCCTCAGCACAACTCAAGCGTGTGACAAGCATCGCAACAACAGAAATAACACAGAGAAGGGAAAAAATTAATATAGATTTTCCACTGAAATAGTTTTCTACATAATATTACTTAATAGCATGTGCACAATTCAAAATGATGCAGATCAGCAAAGTGAAAGTTCAGAAAATTTACCTAGAAAAGGTTTTACTAAATTTGAAATACGTGAAGTTGTAACTTACAGTGAGCCCCATGAGAGCGCACATAAATTGTTATATTTTAATCAGTTTTTTGTTATCTCTGGTACAAACAAGGGATTATAATAGGATGTTCATGGAAATTAATACTTGAGCAGAGATGCTTGTCCTTTCAAAGAGTTATGGCAGTGAAAGAAACCATCATTAAAATTAGAGGACAACAGAGCCCAACCCAAGAGAGAAGCTGAGTTCAAGTCCAGGATGCTGGACTCTGTGGCTAAACTCACCAGGCTTCCGTGGAGCTGGAGCTGGGGCCCCTTCTCCCACGTGGTCCCCTCCAAAAGGCCCAGTGGGCCCACCCAGAACTACTGCAGGCACAGTTGGTCACGATGCAGGGACACAGGTGCATGGCGTGGCTGCTGCTGGCTCTCCCTGTGGCACATGGCTGCAATGCGGCCATTTGTGATATCTCAAAGCCTGGTATACTGATGTACCAGGTATCCCATCACATTTTAATAGAATTAAGTATGGGGCATACAATCACAAGTGTGTGGGCACGATGTGTGGTCTGTGGGACCATATCGATAATTTCCTGTACAGTTGGCTCAAATGGCACAATGGAGATTTAATAATTTCCATTGACTTTTTGTCTAAGAACATATCCATTGACCATTTTTAGAGAATTAACTCCAACAGGCAATATAGAATAGATTATTCAGTGTCAGTGTATGCATAGGACAAGCTCAAACAGAGGTTAAGAAAAATTTGAAATAAGTGTTGTCTGTAGCATGAGACAGGACATATGGAGATGTTACTGGTGCTCGCTCGAGCAAATTGATGATGAACGGGAAACAAGTGATACAAGTGATACATCCATCTGTAAGGGTCCAATACTCCTGATTGTAATCGAACAACAAAGTGCCACACACACAACGCAACCAGCAAGCAGAGCTTTATTAATCCAGCTAGCTGGGGTCAAGCTCTTAGGTATGCAGGTTAGAAGCAAGACCCCAAGCAGAGGCAAACTTTAGATTATATAGCCACTAACTGCATCATACCTACAGGAAAGGGGATGTTTAAGGAAAAGGCATTTTCATCAGGTACATGTTGGTCACATAAATAAATGGTTTTGCCATGTCTCAGGACGTTCCAACTGCCTGGTTTTGGTTGGTGGTCTTACACAATGGCTGCACAAACAAGCATTTTCTATAGATAACACCTCCCTACATTAGGTTTTACAAGATTATACAACATTTACAGTGACCGAGACTGCCCAGCTGGGTTTTACAGGAATTGAGGCTGTTTTCCTTTTGAAAAGTGGGCCAGTGGGCCCATGTTATTGGCTCGTTTGCTCACACGACCCTTGTTCCAACACATCTTGTGCAAGTAACACAAAGATTTTAACTATATCTGAACTCTAAACTAAGTTTTCATTTCCTTTATTTGGGTTAGTTTTTTTTGGATCAAATCCAGTAATGCTCAAGGGTTACTCCTAGTTCTGCACTCTGAAATTACTCCTGGAAGTGCTGAGGGGACCATATGGGATGCAGGGGATCGAACTCGGGTTGGCCGCAAGCACTCACGGTAAATGTCCCACCAACTGGGTTGCAGCTCAGGCCCCTCATTCCCCTTTAAATGTGTAGTTGTGTAAGGGAGATCTGAGGGAGGAATAGAAGTTGATATGAGAAGTGGGAGGCTGCCAGGCCAAGCCTCTCTCTAGCAACCTCTACTCCCCCCCACCCCCCAGAGTGAGATACCAGGAGCCGATTCACCCCCGAACGCTACCACCCAAACCAGATCCAGCTACCCCGGGCATCTCATCATGAACACCCCCATAGGTTGCTTTGTTTCACCAATATCATATAGAAATACCACCACAACTATGAGTTTTTAATGATTCTTATATATGACAAGAGATTTCATTTTAAAATGGATGTACTTATAATTCTTTTGTTTTGTTTTATGGCTGCACCAGTGGTGTTCAGGGATTGCTCCTGGTGGGGTTTGGGGGTCATATGGGATGCGGAGAATTGATGTGGTTGACCACGTGCAAGGGCAGCGCCCTACCAGCTGTACGGACTGTGGCTTATCGCCCCAAGTTTATCTCATTAGATTGCTAAGTAAAAAAACTCACTGCATACAGACCTCATCCAGAGAGCAGAAGTCAGGGTTTCTACTTTTTCAAGGAAAAAGTTCATTTTCAAGGAGAAAGCTAAAAAAAAAAAAAGGAAGGTCATTGAGCATTGATACAGTTCTGCATGGAAAGAAAAATTCCTGCATAAACAGACCACACAAAACCCTGACCTGAATGATCTAATTAAACCATGTTACAGACTGGCAAGTTTCAATTTCGACATATATTTTTCCTCAGGTCCACGTTTGTATAAAATTGGAGAGTAGGATTTATGAAATCTCAAATACGAAAAAATTTGACAAACCAAACTGGGCAATAAAACCTCTTTTCTGCGTCTCCATAATGTATCGTGATTGTACTCTAAACTCTATACGCCCTCTAGTGCGTCTCTCTGGAATTACAACTGCGGGGCCTAAGTTTAGCATTTGCCATTTGACCCTAAGCAAAGGCTCAGATAATCCTGCACAGCCTATCCATACTATTACCCCAGAGTATGTATTTCTCTCATAATCCATTACTTTACCTAGTTTACCTTTATTTGTATTTACTTACATATATTCTCAAAAATGGTTCACAAGGCACAAAACATAACAAGATAAGGTAAAATGTGCTGAATGGTGAAAGAAGAACAAGGTGAGGCAAACCCACCAAAAAGTGGCATGAAAACATATAAAATAAAGACCAACCATGGGTCCCATCCATTGGTAAATATAAGTACTACTCAAACAAGAAATTGACAATGTTTTTTTTCTCCTTCAGTTATAGGCCCACAGCAGGCAAACTGGGCCTTTTTTCTCCCTCGCTCGTGTCTCAATTTCTATCCTAATGGAGTAGCTGCTATCACTACACCACTCAATGACCACTGTGGCAAAGGAGAAAGAAAGTTATGTGTTAGTGTCAAATGGGATTGCACAAGCAATGAAGTCTTTGGTAGAGTTGAATTAGTTTCATTAACCAGAACTACTAGTCTTGTGAATCCCTGCGAGGAAGAGCTAAAAGGTCTGATGTGCCATGTGGAAGGAGAGGAGATAGATATTGGCAGAAAAATAGGTGAAAATATGATAAACCAAAAGCCCCCCCCCTCACAGAGTTCTAGCAGTAAGAGTGAAGAGAGAAGGCAGAATCCGTGCCCTTCTTGGATCCCCTGTCATGAAAATAAACACAGAAAATAGGAATAAAGACCTTCTCAAGGATTCCTCACAGGAAGGACAAATTACAGTGATTTTACATTAAAGATCCTTTCTCTTCAGTTTTATACCTGGGTTTAAGGCATCACAACAATATTCACCTGGAATATCAGGTAGTGAGTCTGTAGGGTGTGGGATAGATTAAAAGGCTATGGGTTATTATTTTGTCCTCTTCAGAAGCTATCCTATGTCTGTAATTATCTGGGTCTCTTTCAAGAGGTTACTTATAAGTTCAGGCTTCAGCCTCCTTTTGAAAGAGAAAAAATTCTTCTCATCGTCTTCTATGATCGTTGTGTTTTGATAACCACTGAGAATGAATAGGAAAGCAAAAAGCTAATACAAAATCGGTCTCATCTTTCAATCTGCTTTTATTACTCATAGTCACAAACTTATCTAAACTTGTTTTATGTAGAGTATACATACATGTGTAGAATTGTTTTGCTATCTATTAATAAGCCATATATGATTAAGCCATATGTGGATTAAGCCATTTATAGATTAAGGTCCCTTAAAAGAAAGCTCCAAGATGCCTAAAAGTTTGTTGCAAATACATTTAATATAATTGCTTTGAAGTTCCTGAAGCTATTCAGACCTATATTCCACTGGAACTTGTAAGACTCTTTACCCTGAGGTCTGAATAAAACCCAAAAAGTAGGTAAGATCTCATTTAAAATAGCATGTTATGCTGAAATGCTTAGGAGTAAAATGTGCTGTGGGTTGCTTCAAAAAGTGCTGGGGAAAAAACAGATGAAAATATAAGGCAAAAACAGTGAAATCCTTAATGATGATAGAATCTAGGTAGTGTGTATATGTGTAGGTACTGTAGAACTATTTAAACTTTTTTGGTATATTTGTTCAAAAGTATAAAATACTGAGAAATATATAATCATCTGTTGGACTATGGCCTAGCTAGCTTGGTAGCTTTGCTGTTTTACCCACTCACAGCTTAATCTTCTTTCATGTTCTTAAGCCAAGGTTCATTCTAATGAGATTTCTCTTCTATGTAAACACTGACAGAGGGTGTGGCAGTTATAGAAGTGACCTTGACTTGAATAACTTCTGACTTATACATCTACTAAGACTTCTATGTTATCTAGATTGGGCACAGCTCCTCTTTATATCCACTGCACCCAGCATGGACAGTTAGAATTTACCAGGAGACTACCACCCTGGCTACGTTGAGACTATAGGAAGGATCATACTAGTTTGCTCTCAGGCAGGCGAGTGTGACCCTTTCAGTATACTGGAGAACAAGATACTCAGAATCACTCTGGTGCAGATAATAAACAAGAAGGACCTTGTGGTGCCATCTAGATTACATGAAGCCCATAAAATTCAGATGTATTACTTTATGCCAGCTCTCTCTCTGTGTGTCTCTCTCTCTGTCTCTCTCTTTCCCTATCTCTGTCTCTCTCTCTCTCTCTTCAGTGTTTAATCTTGGAAAAAGGGATTAGTCCTAGGTGTAATCCTTTGTTTATACCTGTAATAGGGTGTGGCACCAGGCTCAGCTAATTTGCAACCCCAGAAGAGATCCAGACCATCCACTTCAGACCCACAGCTGCGCTGCTCGGCCAGCCCCATGTGGAAGCAACCCATGGAGCTGACCTCCCGAGGGTTTGCTCTCATGGGCAGGGGAGGGACCACGCTGGCTGGACTTGGAGTGGAGTTTTGGGCCCTGCCCTTTCCTCCGCCTCCATGCCAGTTGCCCCGGAAGAGAGAGACCCACCCACGCCAGACCACCTCTCCCTTGGCCACAAAGCGGCTGCATGATATTCTTAGAGAATGTTGATTTTAGGATAAGGTCCTTCCCAAGATCTTTTACATTTATACATTGTATACAGTTCTAGACAGGTTCTAACTGATACCAGTAAGTCTAGCAAAAAGCCAGAACAAACCACACATCATGCAGTCAGTCATTCTCAACATCCAGACTCCATAGTTCCTCAGCTCCATCCAAGAGAAAACTTGATCTTCCCCCTTTAAGTTTCATCAGTAAATGCTCGAGATGAGAGCCTTCTACTGAGACTATACCACCTACACAGTAAAGCCTGGCTAGCTACCCGTGTTTTATTTACTTGTTATGCCAAAAACTAGTAACAATTATGGACCTCAGTTCCATGACCTGAAGAATGGTTTCGGGCTCCTACTGTCTCTGGAGCAAGCAGATGTCCTTGGGCTACACTTGCTTGTGACAGGACTAATGGAGATGTTACTAGTGCCCACTCCAGCAAATCGATGAACAATGGGAAGACAGGGATACAGGGACAGGGTGTGGCACCAATCTTCGACACTCTGTTTAGGGTTCTTTGTTGACATGATCCTCCCTGTCAACAGTTAGGATTTCTGTGGTGTATATAAGGGGGCTGACTTGAGGCACTCTTCTCTTTTTCCCTCACCCCTTTTCCCCTTCTTTTGGATAGAACTCCTCTTGGATGAGATTCTTTCTCTCTTTGGTGGGAGACTTGGGCTCTCTTGTATGGTCTAAATTCTGACCAGAGCTGGAGTTCTTTCATTATATTGGATTGCGGTGGTATAGCTTTACGATTAAAAGCCTTTCTGGAACTGCTCCAGACTTGTGAGTTTTCATCTGTTCCTTGGGCAGCCTTGGAGGTAGAAGAGAACTTCTGTCCTGATACTGTTGGGGACCCCAGTGGCTCCCCAACAATCATGTAGTTATTTTCATGTAAACTATATAAGAAATATTTATGGAGTAGTTTAGGCCATATCTAGAGGTTGTCAAGGCTTGTACTTGTCTCTGTGGCAGGGATTACTCTTAGTGGTGTTCTGTTGTGGGACATACCCTAATGAGCTCTAGGCGTCTGCTACATTTAGTATATGTTACAAGCTGCTCTCTTTCTTAAGGAATCTCTGGAGCAAACACAATAGGAACATGGGCACAATTGGATTGATTTCATAATTTCATATGGCAAAATATTCTTATCATGGGTCTTGCTAGCTTTAGTGCAAACCCCACAGGACCCTATAGAGGACACGTGTGTAGTTTCTTCCAAGAGTTTTTACTTTGCAATGCTGGATCAACCGTAATTCAATCAGTTCTGCTAGTTCTAAGAGACATACTAGTTTGCCTCTGGACAAACGAATGTAAGGCTAAACAAAATGAATTATTCTGACAGATATGGGTCCTAGGGAAGGTTTAGAGATTTGCTGGAGTTGACTGGCTGTATATACATGGTAAGAAGTATTAATGCCTTTGTCTATAAATTATGTCCTCAACTGCTTCATGGTTCATAGATGTTGCCCCTCTCCACTTTGTAAGGGAGCTTTGTGTAGCAGGAAATCAGTTTTGGCATATCAGCATTTGTTAAGCTTGGGCCAGGGGCTCACCTGAAGATTTACATTTCTATACAGTCTATACAGTCTTTTGGGCCCATGCAGAAAGATGGGCCTTGAAATCTTAATAATATATCTGGCTTTGTCCATAGCAGGCCAAGCCCATGATGGGCTGGACTTGAAATCTTTGGCGGACTTCTGACAATAAGAGAGAGGAAGAAGAAGGTGCCAATTGCCATCTTATTCCAGTTTGGGTCTGACCTCTGACTTAATGCGGGTCAGCTGGATTCGTGAGTCTATCTATTCGCTGGCTGCTGGTCCCCTTGGAGCAGAAGGGAATTTGTTCCTGCTCCCTGATATACTGCCAGAAAATGCAGCTGTGCCCCAGCTCAGGAGTAGCAGCATTTTCCAACAGTGCTCAGGTGACCATGTGTTGTGTTAGGGATTGAAAAGGGTCACATGCATGAAATAAGCATCTTACTCATGAAAGAAGTATCTTATTCCCTATGCTATCTTCCTGGCTTTGTGATATATATTTTAATATATATTTTATTTTCTATATATATAAAATACTATATATTTTCTATGTATATAAAATACATTATTATAAAAAATTCATCACAAAATTCCAGTAAATTTTTTAATACAAGAAAATCAGGTCTATTGGGTCTCTGTGTCTATTCTAATTACTTTTTTTTTTTGCTTTTTTGGGCCACACCCGGCAATACTCAGGAGTAACTCCTGGCTCTGCATTCAGGAATTACTCCTGGCAGTGCTCGGGGGACCATATGAGATGCCGGGATTGAACCTGGGTCGGCTACATGCAAGGCAAATGCCCTACCTGCTGTGCTATCACTTCGGCCCCCTCTGTGTCTATTCTTTTATTGATTTGTCTATTTCCCTCCTCTAAGTCCAGATTTCTCACTGGAGAAACCTGTCAAGCTGCTTCAAGCCAAGAACTCAAGGAAAGGAGTGGAATAAAGGTTGCCAAAGTTGATCTCAGAGAAGAACTTCTTATGGGGTTGATATTCATGGATTCCTCAGAAGTAATTATGAACTCAATTCCTCCATTCCTGAATTTCAACACCACCCATATATTGCAGATGAAAATAGGCTTGTTTGGGATACACAGGAAGTCAGAGCAGTAAATAGATAAAAGTTCCTACTACCAACTCAATATTACTTTAGTAAAGAACAGCATTAAATTCTCAACTCAACATTGCTTGAACATTTGATCACTTGACATTCCATCATTCGCTGATTTGCTCGAGCAGGCACCAGGAACGTTTCCATTTGACCTATCATGTGCCACTGTAGCCCAATGGCATCTGCTTGCTTCAGGAATACGAAGAGTCTCAAACCATTCATTCAGGATCTTGATGAAGAAGTCTGACCATCTTGCAGGTGGGTGGCCACGTGATCTTTTGACGTCCGTGGGATCCAGTTGGTAACAGCTCTAGTCCAGCACAAGTGATTTATCTTTGAATTGCCGAGAATCTTCTTCCCACCCCTTTAGAGAGTGCGGCAAGCTACTGAGAGTATACCGCCCACACCGGCAGAGCCTGACAAGCTGTCCTATGCATATTCGATATGCCAAAACCAGTAATAACAATGTTTATTTCCTCGACCCTGAAAGAGCCCTTAATACAGCAGCAATAAGAAGGAAGAAAAAGGAGGGGTTGATAAAATCGCAAACCAAACTAGGCTGCCAAAACAAAGAAGAAGCAAAATGACTGTCTGTACTTTCAATGCGTATGCGCTGGCATCAGAAGCATATATCTAGGACATGATGGTGCAAGCACGAAAGGTCAAATATAACATCATTGGTCTGACCGAGACAAGAAGGCGTAAATGGCATGACGCCATTTTTGACACCGGAGAAGAACTGTTCCTTGGAACATGCGATGAAAGAGGCATCAGTGGTGTTGGTGTCCTTGTCAACACAAACCTGGCCTTGAACATTGATTCATTTGAATGCCTAACAAACTGGATAGGATGATTACACTTGAAGAGATGTGGCCAACTGATGGCAGTTTTTATCTTTTGTTGTTTACGCACCAAAACCCACATACAAGGAAGAAGAAATTGAGAAATTCTACATGGACAATTCCATGTTCTATAAAGATCACACTGTCTACAGGATCATAGTCAGTAATTATAATGCCAAGATAGGACTGAGAAGATTGACCGAAGAACTACACATCCAGACTCATGGCCTAGAATGGAACAAACAGGGTGAGAGACTCTCTGAGTTCATCATGTCCACCAAGACCATTCATGGTAACTCACAGTTCCAGAAGGATGAATCAAAATGTGGGAAATGGGAATCTCCTGGTGGACAGTTCCACAATGAAAGTGACCACATCATCTTCACTCGAAGGTTTTGCCTGACCGATGTCACTGTCGTCCCAAAATTCCAAACAGGATGGGACTACCATCTCCATGCAAAATTCTACTTCTCGCAATGGGGAGAAAAGGCTACAAAGTTTAAGAAGAGAACTCCCAGAGTGACCACCAACTGGGAACTCTTTGGCACCATTGCGGCAACATGGGAAGATGCCATCATTGACATCGATGAAGAATACAACTGACTGGTTCAGCACCTACATGATTGTGTGAAGAACACCAAAGAAAAGACACAAAAGACTCCTGTCTTCAAAAACTCTCAAGCTCGTTCACCAACGTGGCAAGGCGCGAGCCTCAGGCAACCAAGTGCTAACATCCAAGCTTACAATGCAGTGCAGAGAAGTGATAAAGGAAGACATCAAAGAGAAAAGATCAGAAATACTGGCCGATTCAGCAGAAGCTGGGAAAAGCATTTGCAACGCTTACCTGTCCTTCACCAACTATGAGACCAAGATGACTTCACTATGACATCCTGATGGATCTATCAATCTTCCAGAAAAGCAATGGAGATTATCCATGATTCTACTCGAATCTCTTTTTTAGCCACGTCCACCTGCCCACATACCAAATTCCACAGGATGGATATGTCATTCCCAACGTTCTCTCTTCTGAAATCTGACATGCCATTTCATTGGTAAAGAAGCAAAGAGCACCAGCCCAGACAAAGTCAGACCCAACACCTGAAGAATCTTCCATTAGTACTCATCAATAGACTGGCGTGGCTCTTCACATGCTACCTGTCTGAATGCAAGGTGCCCTCCCAATGGAAAACCAGCAGGACAGTTCTACTGTTCAAGAAGGGAGACATCCACAACATTGGCAACTATTGCCCCATCTGCCTGTTGTCCATTATCTACAAGCTGTTCACTCGAGTCATCCTTAACAGCATTGGCAGAACATTAGATGAAGGACAACCATGAGAGTAAGCTGGCTTCCAAAAGGATTGAGCACAATCGACCATAACCACCACGGTAACCAAGCTCATTGAGGTTTATAGGGGAGTTCAAGATGGTCTCTGTCTCATATTCATTGATTTAAAGAAAGCCTTTGATTCTGTGGAGACTGAAGCAGTCATAGAAGCCCCTAGCCAAATAGGGCATTCAAACCCAATACATCAAGATCCTTTGTGAGTTGTATTATGGATTCACCACCAGGATCTCACCATTCTACAAAGAAGTGATCATTGATGTCAAAAGAGGGGTTCAGCAGTGCAATATCATTTCACCAAAACTCTTCAGCACCACCCTCGAGAACAACATGCGACAATTAGAATGGGAAGGAATGGGAGTGACGATAGACGACCTGCAACTACACCACCTCCACTTTGCTGATGACATCGTTCTAATAACACCAAACATTAGCCAAGCAGCACAGATGTTGGCTGACTTTGACCGAGAATGTGGAAAGATAGGTGTACAGCTGAATCTCAACAAAACAATGTTCATGAAAAATGAACTAGTTCCAGAAGCCCCACTCACTCTCAATGGAACAAACATCTCTGAAAGCAGCAGTTATGTGTACCTAGGTGGAGAACTCAGCATGATGAATGACCTAAAACCTGAGCTGTGCAGGAGGAAGAGAGCAGTATGGAATGCCTTCAAGAGCATTGAAGAAATAGCTAAAAGGACAAAGAACCTCTGGCTCCTGGCACATCTTTTCGACTCCACAGTTCTCCCTGCATTAACGTATGCCTCCAGAGACCTGGGCCATACGAAAGCATGATGAGAACACTATTCAGATCTCCCAAACAGGAATCGAAAGAGCTATGCTTGGAATATCATGCCTCACTCAAGTGAGAGAAGGAATCTGGAGTTTTGACCTTTGTCAATGATCCAGAGTCAGTGACACTGTCTCATTTGCCAAGGCTTTGAAAATTAGATGGGCTGGACATGTAATGCGATTTGGAGATGACCCCTGGACTAGAGCTCAACCTCAAGTTTTATTAAACCCAAAGTTATCTGAGAAGGATGAAAGATTTGTTCTAATTCCATCCACTAATTCCCTGCCAGTCACATTTGCTATCATTACTACTACATAAATCAACGTCACATATATGTACTTTCCTACAGTTTCCTTCTTCTCTGGAGACTGTTGTCAAAATTTGCTATTAAAAACCTTCCCAAAAAAGTCATAATTGAGAAAGTAGAAGAAAGCAAAGTTCTAAATGCATTGTGAATAATATGTATTTGGAAAAACAGCTTCAGTCTTGGTTTTTAAATAGTTCTAACATCATCCTTAGCATACTTCCGATGTTTTATATTATAGAAAAGTAAATAAAATGAGACAGGACAAAATATTAAAAGGGGAAGCCTCAGTTTCTCCTTATCAACCTGAGAGAAGCCTACAGTTTCCCCTGGTCAGCAGTTCCATTTCTCCCCATTGACCTACCCCACCTCATCCTACGGCTCTATCTTTAACATTCCTGGTGTTCCCCAGGACCACAATTTTGTCCTGGAAGTAGGGAAGATAATGAACAATACCTGAGACAGATAGCCGGAAAGACTCAGACTAGCCAGACCACCCTAAAGTTTCATGGCATTCTCTGTAATACCTGATTGATAAAAATGCAAAGGACCTTTAAAAAGGCTAACACCAAACTTACTTTTAACTTAGTCCTATACTAAGTTCTTCCCCTCAAGGGGAGCGCCTTTCCTTTCTCTTCTACTTTCCAACAAACTTTTCTACTTTCCAAATCTGAGTCTTGAAAATTGAATGAAAATATTCAGTATTCTCATTCTTGAAAATATTGAAGAATCTGGGAATCATGATCTAACTCAGAGACCCGCCACCACCTCTTCTGTCTCACCTGCATGAATATTACATACAAAATGCCACGACTGGTAAATCTTGTTAACAACCCTATTAGAGGAATTACAATTTCGCTTTTAAAATGAATAATGTTTCATCAATAAAAGTGCAAACCTAAGACAAAGATTAAGGAGAAAATGAGGTTATTTTAGAAAAGAAAGAGAGGAAGGAACAATGAACATAAGAAAATTCATATATGAACAATGATCTCTTGGCCATTTTAATGTGAACTGTTTGAAATTCAGAATGAAGCAGGTATGAAGCAAATCAGACACTAAAGAAAAAACAAGAGATAAAATTTCAACTGAGTCCTGTAAAGTCTCCTACCACTTCTAAAATCTTTTCCATTTTTCTTCTTGCCTCAGGTGTATTGCAGTATTTCTAAATGTTTACTAAAGCTCACTCCTTGGATTTTTAGGCTAATTTCACTATTGCCATTGCCTTCTACCCACTAATCCACCCACTTGCTCCCTTCCTGCCCTCTGAGAGTGACACTATCATCTTCTGCATTACTGAAGCTTAAATTTGAGTCATCACCGACTCATCCTTCTTATCTTCTGATTTTTATTTAGTCATCATGAAATTCTATATAATTGCCTTGCAAAATAACTCTACATTCCATTCATTTCCTCATTGCTAAGTCCTCGAATAGCACAAATGCTCTCTGGGTCTTTTAGTTTCTGCGTGATGTCAAGTTGGAGAAACAGAAGTCTAACTAACAAAGTTGATGCCAATTGCACTGCAGTCCCTCAGAAATGTGCAGTGTAGCCAATAAACATAAGACTCTGATGTCAGACTACCTGGCTTTAAAAAAGTTATCAAAAGAATAAAAATGCCTCTGCCTGAAAAGAAGCAAAAAAAATATTCTGGTTTATTTTTCTTGAGTATGATTCCCTGCAAGGCAAAACAATCACCAAGCTGATGAAAAGTCAGCTTAATTTTAATCAAGTTTAATAATCCCTGAAATATAAGTGATAAACTTTTCTTATTAATCTTTTTGTTTTTAATTTTGTTTCTGGGTTACCCCTTTGAGGTTTTAGCCACACAAGCATAGCATGCACAAATACTATAAATATTTATATATATATATGTACAAATATCAAAGCTTTATATTACTTTTCTTTCTTTAAAAAATTGTAGTTTAACACAGCGGAAACACAATCCACACTTTTATTTTCATAGCAGCACTATTCACAATAGCCAGAACCTGGAAACAACCAGTATGCCCGAGAACTGATGACTGGACAAAGAAACTGTGGTATATTTACACAATGAAATACTATGCAGCTGTTAGGAAAAATGAAGTTATGAAATTTGCCTATAAATGGATGGACATGGAAAGGATCATGTTGAGTGAAATTAGTCAGAAGGAAAGAGAGAGATATAGAATGACTGCATTTGTTTGCATGATATAGATATATCAGGTGGACTTACCAAAAGTGGAAATTACAGCAAACATGTAGAAGTCAAGAGGTTAGGTAAGAAAGAGAAGGGAACATGTGTGAATAAATTTCGAAAGGGCTAAACCAACCTAGAACTGAGCATTAAATGCAGGCAAAAAATGCACATGATGGCCTCTAAGTATATGTAGTGCAACCCACAATGTGTAAGAGAAGGAAAAGAGAGAGAGGGAGAAAGAAAAGAGATAAAGAACCTGCTATTTAGGCAGGTTATGGGTGGGGAGGGAATTGGGGACATTGGTGGTGGGAAATGGGCACTGGTGGAGGGCGGGGTGCTGGAACACTATATGACCGAAACTTCTAAACATAAACAACATTGTAATTGTATATCTTACGGTGGTATAATAAAATATTTAATAAAAAATTGTAGTTTAGGTAACATGGTATAGTAGTGTAAGTGTTTATGGCTTTGATGTGCAAAGTTACTGCATCTTCACCACAACCCAGAGTGGCCAATTTTTATCCACTGCTTGGTAATCTTAGTTTTGTAATCAAAGGTCAAGTATCAGTAATCTTACAATATACTGTATATTCCCTAGTTTTGTTTCTCTGTATATCACAAATGAGTGAGAACATATGATACTTGCCTTTTCTTTGACTTTCTCCACTTAGCATGAGATCCTCCAGGTCCATCCAAGTCGCAGTAAGTTGCATAATTTCATCTTTTCTTGTGACTGCGTAATATTCCATTCTCTATATCCACCACAACATGTCTTTAAATATTCATCTATCAATAGACATTTGGGTTTTTTCATAACTTGGCTTCCATCCTAAGCACTGAAATGGATATAAGTATGCATATACTTTTCCAATTAATGTTTTTATGTTTGAGGGTTGATGCCAAGAAATAGACTCACTGCTTCATATGGACGTTCTGTTCTTACTTGTCTCCAGAGTGTTTTCCGTGTGACTGAAAGAGAGAGCATTCTCACCAACAGTGAGTGAGTCTACTTTTTACACCACATCTCACCCAGTAATTATTTTTTACAGTCTTTTTTGACATGTGTCACCTCTCTGGTGTGAAATGGTATCTCATTGTCATTTTAGTTTACATTTCCCTAATAGCAAGTAATAATATTTTTTCATTTGCTTACTGGTCATTTTCATGTATTGCATTTCATTATGCGCCCTTTAGTCAAGATAGGTTTCTACCTACAAATTAGTTTTGACAACTCCCAGTTATACAGTTGATCCCCAACTCACATAGATCAAAACACATGCTTTAAATTCTTTTTAAGAATAAGTTAATGGGAGTTTGGAGTCATCCCAGCTGCTTTGGGATGACTTTGGGCTTTGGGCACAGTTTCCATTCCAATCCCTCAGCATTGCATATTCTGTTCTGTTTTTTTGAATCAAATAGATGTTATTTGGAGGCCCTTTAGAAAGGGGAGGATGGAGAGCAGAGAGAGTAATGTTCTAAAGAGAGAATGCGGGCCCCTGCAAGGGTAGAGGGAGCCTCAGGACACACACCCCAGCATTAGGTATGAAAGCACAAAAGTCCATATCTCAAGAGGGGAGACACAGGTAACCCATGTGCTCAGGGCAACCCGTGTGCCCCACCACGTGGGCACAAGCAGCACATAAATTCCGGTAGCATATGCACCAGCATTGCATATTCTTGCATTTAAACAGAAGAACCAAAATCAATCCTTATAGCACAGTAACCATAAAGACAAAGGAATAAACTTGAGTTGATTAAGATGTATATGATCACTTAAAGTTTTAATTTGTGTTTTAAATTTAAAACAGTGAATAAAGTGAACTATAATGTACATTTTACTAAATTTGAAAAACCTCGATTTTGGCTGCTTGGTTCATCAATAAATGTTGAATTTAGAGATGACTACAAGAATATGCTACCCTCATGGCAGAGCCTGGCAAGCTACCCGTGTCGTATTTGTTATGCCAAATACCAGTAACAATTATAGACCTCATTCCCATGACCTGATGGAATGGTTTGAGGCTCTTTATGTTTCTGGAGCAAGCAGGTGCTCTTGGGATCTACTTGCATGAGACAAGACATATGGAGATGTTACTGGTGCCCGCTCGAACAAATCGATGATGAACGGGAAGACAGTGATACAGTGATTCTTGCCAACCTATGTAGTTTGAGTTTAGAAGCAGCAACAAACGCAGTGCACTCAAGTATTCACCGAGTCTTGTGGTAAACAGGTAGAAAGATGCTCCAAGCAAAATATAAAGGTTATGTGCTCAACACAATACTAATGTGGGGTAATGATTATGGTGTTCTCAATGTCTGTCCTCAAACTTTGCCTGATCTTGCTCTTCACTCTTTCAGTTCAGGAAAGTCTTCGTCTGTGAGTCCAAACTAAACCTCGAACTTCTAGTCCCCAATCAGTGCATGCAATTCACTACAGAGACAACTAATGTGATTTAGTCATTCAGGGAACAAATCATAAGCACTTACAGCTTATTCCAGGATTCTAGCTGAGTCATCTAATTGATTGAATGGTAGGAAGTGAAGAGGTTGCCTGTATCTCTCTCTCCTGGGATTAGAGAGCTAAATGGTTTGAGTTGAAAGTAGTTACATTCCTCACTCTATGACATTTCAGTAATCTCAGCCATTTTAATTCATATCTTCAACTTCATGTAACTATTAAAATGGCATATTTCTTAACTTTATTTTAAAATTATAAAATGTAAGAACACTACAACAACCATATATCCTTACCACAATCTGCTAACTATTATTTTTCCACATTTCTCCCTTTCATTGGATTATGTACTTGTTTTTGCTGAATCATTTGAGAGAAGGAATTTAGACGTAGACTTCATCACACTTCACTTCTAAATACTCCTGAATGAACCTCCCAGAGCAAGCTCATTCCCTGACATAATGACAATACTATTAGTGTGCTAAGAAATTTAGTCATGTTAATACAATATTTTCATAATATAGTCCATACCCAAATAGCCCCTGTAGTCCCAGTAACATAATTTATTGTTTAATCTTTTTTCATCTAAAATAGTTACGTTGCTACAATATCTCAAATCCAGACAGCACTGCAGCTATAATTTGGATTATGCTTTTAAATGTATCAAAAATTTAATTTCCTCTGATTTGTAATAGCAATAAAGCTATTTATGTTTGAATTGATTGTATTGCAATAAAAAATTAATTATCCTTTTGTAAATCTGCAAAGTAGCTCTTAATGGCTAACAATATGTCTTATTTTATTCTATTTCCATAAGTTAAACAAATTACACTCATTATAAACATTTATAGCGTAAAATTGTTGTTCAAATTAGGGACACTGTAATGCACAAGACTCATTTCATCCATCACTAAGATGACTAAGTACAATATTTTTTAGTCACCAACTGTTCCCTTCTTCTTTCCATATTTGACTCCTATTTTCATCACGTCATCCCATTTTCCCTCTAATTATCGCCTTTCTCCCTGTTATCTACAATATCTGATGCCTTTTTTTCCTCTTTTACTTTTATTTTTAAAATGCACACATGCATTTAAAAATGCAACCCATTGGAAGCATATTTGGTTTTGTGATATAGAATAAATGTTCAGATTTTGAATTTAAAGAACTGAGATTAATTCTTGGTACTAGAAAGGTGGGTGACTTGTTTAGGTTAAGTCTCATTTTACCTCAGTATAAAATGGTATTAAAATGCGATAAAAGTAAACTAAGAGATGGAAAAGATCTGAGATGAGAGAAGTCATACATCTTGCCCAAATTCACACAGGCAATATATGGTAGGGTTAAGATATCATTTCAAGTGTTTGAATGTACCATGCCTGTACATGGATGTACCTAATCTCTCTACCCTACTGCCTCCCTGGTTGGGATGGTGTATAAGACTTTATAAAACTAGGGCATCTCAACTTCAATACTATTGCCATCTTGTAGGATGCCAGTGCCTTGTAGGATAATTAGCAATATCTTGGGGTCTCTTCTCTAAAGATCATTGCATCCGTTCACTTGTTTCAAAATGTCTCTGCTCCTATTTTTTTCTCTTACAATTGAAATCCCCTGGTGCCATTTCTTTCTTATTTTATTAGAGTGCTTTCCTTGGGCACCCCTCCTATATGCGTATTGGTTCCTGCACTTGCTGATTGTCAGGAGATGTGGATCTCTTATCTGCTTCACCCTGGTGGTGGCCATTTAATTCCATTCAATCTAATCTCTATTTGGGGCCAAGAGAAGGCAAGGTTCTCATCTCACAGGCTGAACATGGCCAAAGGAAAAAAAAATAGTGTCGGTGTGAAGGAAAAATGAAATGAGTGTGGGTGAGAAAATGCAATGTTACACAGGAATTTATATCATCAAGTGACGGAGCCTGAGATAAAACATCCAGGAATAAAACTATGAATGTTCACCTTGTAGGGCTTTTTGTATTAGAGAAACAAAGAGTAAACTAAACACAGGAGACAAAGCAGGAAAAAAATCACTTAGAATGTGATGTTCTTACTTGTCTTGATCAAAACTCTTGTGTGATTTTAAACCCTTGTCTTTAATATTCTGACACTGTTTCAGTGTAGTTGTTGGTATTCTTGAAATTCTGAAATACATTTATCTCTCTGAGCTCTAATGAATCCAGTTTTACAAAAATGAATCCTGTATACATGCATATATATATTTTTTTTTTTTTTTGTATGTATTTTGAGATGTGGTTTCATGATATTGCTCTGTTGAAAAGTGATATCCAACATTTGGCATGGTTCTATTTAAGCATGATTAAACTCCTCAGAAAATTACTGAGACAAGCAGCAATAGCAGATTTGTGTGATTCCTTATTTAGGGGAATAAATATATTTTCATAAATTGGTGAAAAATAGACATCACAGGTGTGGATTATGTACATGTGGAGACTTCCTTTTTGGTCTCAGGAGTCAATTATAAATATGATTCATCTGGGCAACTTAAAAAATGAAAGACAGGGTCAGAATAATAGTATCGTGGATACAGCATTGCATGCAGCCATCCAGGTTTGATTCCCAGCACCCCAAATGGCCCTAGAGCCCTCTGAAAGATCCCTGAGACTAGTAAAGGTAGGCGTAAGGCCTGAGCACAGCTAGATGTGGCCCCAGACAAACAACAGCAACAAAGAGGCATTCAATTTGATTTGATGTCTTAAACTAGGGCGTCTCAACTTCAATACTATTGCCATCTGAGGACTGCATAGTTCTTTGTAGAGTCAACAATCCAGTGCCTTGTAGGATGATTAGCAATATCTTGGGGTCTCTTCTCTAAAGATCATTGATTGCATCCGTTCACTTGGTTCAAAATGTCTTCGGCCATGGTCTCCTGAGGGAGCGGAGGTGTGACATTACTCTGACTAAAAACATAGTCTTTAACTCAACTGTGCTTGATTAACCTGTAGATGACCAAGTGTTGAGAAAATAGTTTCCACTGGGAAACAAAAATAAAAAGATGCTTCAAATGGTACAATTCACTGACTCAGCTTTCAGGACATTCTTTTGGTCAAGCATTTTCCTGAAAGTGTAAGGAATCTACCACGAATCTCACACAAGTGATTCCAGCACCTTTCTGCTTGACAGATCATTCCCAAACATACCAAAGAACTCCTGAAGGCTGCAGTTTATATCAGAATCCGATACAGCAATTTCTTTCCCATATCTTGAGCTATTCTCATCCCAATGTCATATAGAGGCATTTGCCTGCCACCACCTATCTTCCTCCAGATATTATAAAGATAAGGACTCAGTATTAAGCAATTAAATGGACCATTTTAAGACTTTGCAAAGTTCCATGGACTTATGTAAATAGTGACTCATCACATTATTCCTCTTTGAAGCACAGCCCTCTTTCTATTTCTCCAGTTATGAATTTCTTACAGAGCATGCTAGAGGTTGAAAATAGAAGAAACTTGAGCAACACAAATTCAACATGCCTTTTAACTAGCATTGTGTGAAATGTAATGGGTCCTAAATAGACTAGAGCTTGAGCCAGATATTTGACAATAACAACGACTTGCTTTGTTTTGCAAAGCAATCCTGCACTTCCTCTCTTTGTAACCCCTAAGCATTGTACATTAAACTGCCACACGCTCTTTGGAGAAATAACCTGTCAATCTGGTGAGTGAGCATTCATGCGATAGTAGTAATTATTCTGTCAACTTGTGAAATACCCAGAAATAGATATTTACTCTGGAGAATTTATTGTAAATTTCTTTGTCCCTTATTTTCCTTTTTCCTTCCATCTTTCCTTCCTCATTAGCATAATATTTTCTATCCTGTACCAGACACTCTACAAGGCACTGGACTTCAGTGATGAATATGACAAATTTTTCATCCAGATTAATCTGACAATGTGGTATAAATCTCAGTATTACTTTGAAGATCGCAAAAGAGACTCGGTAAACTTTTCTAATCTACCTGGGGTTACTGGGATCATGAGTATGGAGCAGAGTCTGTTACAATACTCACTAGGGATGGCCAGAGTTCCAGATTTTTCAGAACTATACTGGTATCCTGGGCCTTGGTGATATTCCTTATTGCTCATGACATCGAAGCAGGAAATGGGAAGCAATCACCCACAGAAAGCTGGAGCCACTTGAAATACAATGTCTTTCATCTCTTCTTAACATGATCCCATCAACTCATAATGTGTATTAAATTGTCCCGCTATTTGCAGTCATTCCCTATTCCCTCCAAGTGATGAGTGTCTAAAGCATAAAACTTTTCAGGTCCTGCCATGGAGGAGGGCTGGGGAGGGGGAAGGGAACCGGAGACGTTGGTGGTGGGACATGGGTACTAGTGGAGGGATGGGTGCTGGAACACTGTATGACCAAAACCCAAATATAAACTTTTTAATTGTATATCTTTGTAATTGTAAAAATAAAAAATTAAAAAAATACTACTGGTCAAAAGGCACATGAAAAAAAAAAAAAAAAATCTTTTCGGGTCATAGGAAACAATAGATTTGATCTTCTAAATTACTGGATAATTTTGCCAGCTCATTCACCTCTTCGCTTAGATTGTATAAAACATTTCCTTATGAAAAGATGCCAAGGAAAGTTAATTACACCCAATGTAGAAATAAATGCCTCCGAGAAGTCACAGTCTGAGTGGCATGAAGAATTTTTAAGTCATTTTCTGATATAAATTTCTAGTCTATCAGTGTAAATGTAAGTTTTTGTACTTGTAATGCCTTATATTGAGACTATACAGTCAAATTTAAACTACAAAAATAACAGACATTTGAGAACCGGTATCTTGAACACCTGTGGGGGTAAAAACTTGGCAAGTAAAGAAATGATTTTATGTCATTAGAAGAAAAGAAAATTAGTTCTTACAAAGTTGTGTTTAAATTTGTATTTGAGAAACAAATTCTACCAATTAAGAGGAATGGAAATTTAAATTCAGAATCTATTTCAATGGGGCACACTATTCCTTGCCCTGACAGCAAGTGCTTTATAACAATGTTATATGAAAAGGCTCTAGTGAAGGGATTGGTTTTTGTGCCCCATTTGAACTTAATTTATTATCAGGCCTACACTAGGAGCCAATGTTATAAATCAAGGCACAGAGCACGCTCACATCACTCATCATAGATTTTTTTTAAACAGCACTGTATTTTTATTATTTATTTATTTTGCTTTATTGGATCACACCTGGCAATGCTCTGGGGTTTCTCGTGGCTCTGCACTCAGGAATCACTCCTGGCGGTGCTCGGGGACCATATGGGATGCCTGGGATCGAACCCGGGCCGGCATGGGCCGGCTGTGCAAGGCAAACACCCTACCTGCTGGGCTATTGCTCTGGCCCCCACTCATCATAGATCTTTAAGGGTTTATTATGTCACTGTCTCTACTTCCTTTCTGGGGAAATTACATAGTTGATGTTTACATATTTTGTTGAGTTGTTACTCTCAAAAGAATTTTTTCTAAGGTCACCAAATGAGAAGAGATGCATCGAGATGAACCAAATAAAGTCATTATTCAAATCTGCTGTGATTGTAACTCAAAATCTAAGAGTTTAATCTTTTGTTGTTTAATAGATTTTTAATCTATTCTTTGGGAGCAATTCAGCAATTCTAAGCAAACAGACCAAGTTTATATAAGCAAACACCATTTTTTGCTCCTCAACTCCGCTGACTCTTCCTTAACTGGAAAGACATCGTTCATTTCCAAATAAACTTACACTGTTGACTTCACATTTATGCAAACTTTGTGAATATATGTGGTCATGTACCCAAACTCATAAAAGTATATAGAATGACTGCATTCATTTGGGGGATATATAAAAATAGTATGATAGTAATATCCAAGACCAGACAAATCATAGATCAGGAGGCCTTATCAATGGGTGGAATCTACTGCAAATGTGTGGGAGTCAGAGATTAGGTAAGACAGAGAAGGGTTGGAAATGGTAATAACTGAGCATTGAACGTAGGCAGAAGTATATACATGATAACTCCTAAAAGTATATATCACAAGCCATAATGTGTAAGAGAATGGAGACAGACATATAGACAGAGACGAGAGAGAGAGAGAGAGAGAGAGAGAGAGAGAGAGAGAGAGAGAGAGAGAGAGAGAGAGAAGTGCCTGCCATAGAGGCAGGCTGGAGGATGGGGGAGGGAGTCAGGGATATTGGTGCTGGGAAACATGCGCTGGTGGAGGGATGGGTGCTGGAACCCTGTATGACTGAAACCTAATCATGAACAGTTTTTTTAATTGTCTCATGGTGGTATAATAAAATTGAAAATAAATAAATAAATAAATAAGAGTTCAGACACACTTGCCAACACAAGGTAGCATTATTTTTTGATACAAGGTATCAAATTTGTCAATTTGATGGGTAAACTGGAATAATGCCTGTAATAGATAAATTCTGTAGCTAATTCTCCTGTGGTAACTTACAACTGTGTTTCTTAAGCCATCTAAAGGACCACTAAAGAGTAAAAATATATCATAATCAATGTTCTATAAAATATAATAAACAATGAGTTTCTAGGAATGTTTAAATATATATAACATAACTAACTTTTGTTATATTATAACAAAAGTTATAATATATATAACTTTATATATATAATATATGTTATATTATATTATAACAAAAAATTAGTTATATTATATATAACATCCATGGCAGATCCTGGCAAGCTACCCATGGTGTATTTGATATGCCCCAAACAGTAACAATAATGGACCTCATTCCCAATGGAGACATTATTGGTGCCCACTGAGCAAATCAATGAACATCAGGAAGACAAGTGGCACAAGTGAAGAGATATATAACATAAAATATGTATTTTATTATATTAAATACATAAATTGCCTTCAAACTTCTTATTTCCATGAACATAAACATGAACCCTTATGTTCAATTTATATTATTTATTCCTAGGTGGTTGCACCATGTGACAAAGTGGCCAGGAGTTCACACCAACACAGATCAATAGAAAGGAGATACCACACGCTGCAATCAAAATTTATTCAATCAAAATAACTAGCACTAATGAAGTAACCTCATGGGTTACTTCATTGGAAAGGTGATGGCAAAGAAAGTTCATTGTGGAATAGTGTAGAGCCAATAATTTCACCATTTAGCTGTTGCTTTGTGCATTTATAGTAGTGTTTTCTCATTCATTTAAATTTTCTTTTAGCAAAAACAATGCACCTAAACTCAGCTATTTGTTTGGTCTATTGGAACAGTTGCCCTGGTTTCTGGATAGGGGCTACAATTGCTAAATTACATTACTCCCCAAATTTTATTTAAGTTTATAAACCATCAGTATCTCTGACAGAAAGTGTTCCAAAGAAAATATATCTCCAAGAGTATGCCAAAAGCAATGGTTCTCTGATCAGCATGATATTTTAACAAAACTATCTGTTATATTCCCTAGAAAGGCTGAAGTGAGCAGACAAACAGAAGTAGCTAATCTGAGATTTGGTAAGTGAAATCTAAAGCCAGAGTGGGGAAGAAGTGGGGTAAGGAGTATGTGTTAGAAAGAGAGTTGAAAGCACATTTAGGGTAAACAAAAAAGACACTGAGGAGTATGAAGATTTATAGATGGCCAGGAGATGAATGGGCAATACTTTTTTCCTTGAATAAGCCTGTTACTCAAGGCTCTGTGCATGATAAAATATGAGGAACTGGAAAATAAGAAAAGCCAAAGGCAAGCGCATATGGGCCATTAATCACTGATAAGGAAGAAAGACAAGACCTATTTGAAGGCTCAGAATAATGACTTCGAGGATTTTTATCATAAAGAATGGAATGGACAGTAAATATGAGGCAGAACCACAGTCTGAGAGTCACTGGGTTCTGTTTGAGAAAAGCTGAGCTTTTTCTCCATAGCCCTGCTTCCGATAAATGCAGACTGACTGGGACCCAGGAAAAGAAATTCAAGAGAACCGTAGTTTGTTCTTGCACCAAGTTCAGAATAAATTCAATTAATTCAGATGTTAGAGAGTGCTGAGGGTTTAATAAATCATAATTATGGAAGCCTTGACTTTCTTAGTGACTTTTATCCACATTTGGTATAGAACCTTAAAACTGCATAACCAGTAGTTAAATTGCTAAAATAGCCTGTTGAGAGAGTAAGGGAAGATCTTTCTTTCCAGAGACCTGCTTTCCAGCAAGCAACTACTTACTTGCTCTTAACAAGTCAACAAACCTCATATTTTTGTTGTTATCTTTGGGCAGCACAATCTCTACACTCAGAGATTACTCTGAGAGTAATCTCAGAGAATACATGGTACTAGGTCAAACTCAGAGAGTACGTGGTGCTAGGGATCAAACATGGGTAGATATCTTGCAAGAAAAGCTCCCTGCACCCTATGCTATACCCAAACATTATTTCAATCCTGTTTTCCAGAACTAGGATATTATAGGTAGTCCTTATAGGTCAGACTCATCAAGTTGCTAGGAATGAAATCTATGAAGAGAAATTGCAAAATGATTGAGATGTACAAATTCTGAAAATGACACTTAACTAGATGTTAACTTAGCCTTGAAGGATTAGTGATTGAGTAAATACATTAAACATTTCTTTTATGTGTACCTTTAATTTACGCTATATAGAGTATAAGGTAATTATATGCATCTATTAATTTAAGCTCATGGGAATGACTTAGAGAATAGAATTCTCTAAGGGTAAAATTTAAGAACTTAAAATTAATATCTGGAAAAAAACTTTTATGTTTTAAAATGTATTTATTTATATTTTGCTTTTTAATTCACACCCAGAAATGTTCAGGAATTACTTCTAGATCTGCACTCAGGAATTACTCCAGATGGTGCTCAGAGGTTCATATGGGATGCTGGCGATTGAACCCAGGTCAGTAACATGCAAGGCAAATGTTCTATCACTGTACTATCACTCCAGCCCCCAATAAGTTTTTGTTTGCTTTTGTTGTTGTCACTGTTTTACTATCCATATCCTGCGTCCTACCAAATCTTTCCTAATGAGCTAGAATCAAATGACTGGTTAGGGCATTGGTCATTTCTGTGTTGCTTACTGGGGGGTGAGGGTTGTCTAATCAGCCCTTTTGTAGATCAGCACTAAAAACTGATACAACCTCAGCTAGTTCTAATGCTCAGGTGAACCAGGAACTTTTGATAGGAGGCAGGGAAGGAAGGTATTGAACTGAGAACCCAGTGTTATTCTGTGTTACTCTCTTCCAACCCAAGCTGATAGTCAGTCAGTCTCATTTTCCCCAGACCTGCCTGCATGTAAACATCCATAGCCTCCTAAACAGAAGCAGCTGCTTACCTCCAAGTGTCTTAATTGTTGGAGCCATGTTTCCATTAATATGTTTCCTTTGTCCCCAGCTTTCCATTAATGGCATATAAATGAGCTCAATTTATTACTCAGGAAATCCTGTAATAGTGTCCAATGCATTTAGTGCTAAAAGGTCTCCCCATGAGACTATTGTCCACATTTTGAAAAGAGTAAATAGCCTCCAGGGAGCATTTTTCTTTTCTCAAAGAAACATTTGATGATTTAAAGTAGATTTATATTGCTTTTCAGTATTAAAAAAGAGTTGGAAGTATAAAATTTAAGTGTCTAAGTTCCAAACAGTTTCTTCGGAGGGAAGGGGGAAAGATTCAGTTCTAGACTTAGCTACTTAATCTCTGTATTCTTGCTGGAGGTCACAAACACACTAAGATATTAACTGAGTTCATCTCTAGTCTCCGAAGAGGAAAAAAAATTTTAGTCTTTTGACATTCCTTCTGTGAAGCCAATCAGCTTGCTGTGCTTGAAGAGCATGGGGCGGGGGTCCTTGATATAGTCAAAGAAAATGGAAAGTAGATATAAGACAGAAAAGAGTTTTGTAGTAATTGCAATAGTTCTTATAAAACAAGGCATGAATTGCTAGTCACCGACTGGCAACTTAAAAAAAGTGGAGGTAATGTTTACAGCTCAAAGTTTTTGCTTTAAGGTCAGCATTTCCATCATGTAATTGCTTTTCCTATTTTATATAAGACTCAATGCAAGGTTGTGTTTAGCTGCAAAGGATATAAATAACAGATAATTTTAGAAAATGACTACTGGGAGATATTTGTATTTAGCAGATAACAAAGTATAGGAACTCGGTGAAGAGTATAGAGGAAATGCTACGATGAAATCAAATGATAGCATGAAGAGTAAATGAAATGTTAAAAATTGCTGGAGAATTAATTTAGCACCAGAGATCAATAACACTGATAGCATTACACTTGGTGACTTCCAACTACTTGGCCCTGTGTATGTTATTTAAGCTCTTTTGTGTCTAACTAAGATGATGCTCAGGAATCGCTCATTCATTATTCACAATATTGCCACAAGAATCAAGTAAAGTTAAAAATAGTATTTTCAGGAGTGCCCACCTGGTGAACATCTACACAGTGGGTGTGGAACATTGCTCTGACTGTAGCTACTACTCTGGTCTTCACTCCTCATGTGCCTACTACTCCCATCCCTGTTTCCATTCACTTTCCAGAGAATTATCTACACGAGGCCAAACTCCTAGGCCTTCATTCTAAGAAATGATCTGAGAATCTCTGAAGACAGATTTGCAATCCTGGGGTAATTAGTTTAATTATAGGCAGCTAACACACACACACACACACAAAACTAAAAAGGCCAGAGGAACTTTATAAGTACTCTTCTGTGTGGTGACTTTTTAAAAAATGCCCTTTACCATAATCTACGCCGAGGAAACATTGACCAAACCCAAGTCCATATCTTTTGGGAGCAAGATACTGGCCACTAGAACATTTTAGCTGTAATCTCCTGCCCCAGATTCATGGGTTAAATATTTACTGTGACGTGTGCCAATGTGTTCAAGACTATACAAAGTAATATTCAAAATTAGTGTAAATGATATGTCAGAGTTTAAACAGTGCCACCCTCATTGTGGCACCATCTACTGGGTGCTGAAGTATGAGGGAAGCCACTTCTTTCTTTTGGTCACCATCCAGGCAACCACAGAGTTCAAAAAACAGCTCACTTCTTCCCAACTTTTGCTACAATCAACAACTATTACAAGCTAATTTTCTCCCTGGCATAATTTCTTTTAAGTGGGAAAAACTAAACCAATTGAAGGTCAAGGCACAAACAGAACGTTTTCCACCCATACCTCACCCTGTTTGGTCCTTGTTCTAAGGAAAAATTCATGGCAGCTACCCGGCACCCCATCACAAAACACCTTTCTTTCATGTCCAATAATTCTCCAAGTCTGACAGATAGCCTGTAGGTTATCTTTTGAAGCCATTGCCTTCTCTTCATTCCTGTTGATTTATCCTACTGGGCATCTTTGTTGCTACAGAAATAATTGTGCTTTCCTCATTGTAATGCATTTTTGGAAACCCTTATCATATTCTGTGCCTTGTTATATCTCTAGCATGTAGGACAGCATCGACAAACGTTTATGGCTTCTTTTTTGCTCTGCTTCAGCAAACTTCTGTACAATTGTGACTTCCCTCCTGCAAATTCAACTTTCCTTGTGTCTTTTCAATTACCCGTTCAAAATTCCAGGATCAACTTTTTCAGTTTGCTAAAAATTGTTACGAATAACTGATATTTGCTATAAATTGATTATGTAGACAAGAAAGGCACACAATAGAAGACATGAAAGGCATATAGTGGAAGGTATGAAAGTCACATACTAGAAGACTAGCCTGACTTTTTTTTCAGGAAAGCAGGAGTTGTTATTTTAAGCCCGTGAAATAGAGTGGCACATTTTGGTTTAAAATGTCCCTAAATTTGTTCCTCAGCTGTTCATGTGCCACAAGCTAGCACCAGTCAAGCATAACAGAGCCAGATGTATGCTTTTCTGCCTGCAACAAGGGCAGAAATGACTCACACACGAAGCCCGCCCCCAGGCTAGTTGACACAGCGTATCTGTCAGAAAAGCTGTGCCCCAGATTCCTGTGTGAGCAAACTGCTATTGTGTGTGAGAGGTTGCTACTGACCAGTTACCTCAAAGGACTTCCTTTGGGGTTTTTCACTTCAGTTTCAGGTACCCTTTGAATATTTCAAACTGACTCCGGCCAGAATCTGCTTGGACATTTTACTTTGTGATCTGACTCAGAGAAGTCAAATAATTGTCCTCACCAGTATCAGCATATTGGATGTTTGCTAACCAGAAGAGCTTTGACAGAAAAGAAACACATCTCACACCATAGAAGCAGGTAAAATGACATTTCATGGAAATGAATAAAAGTGGTATTCCTCGGTGGATCTTTACATTAGTTAATAGATGGTAATAAGATACTTATAAATACAAAAAATTTCATTTAAAATAAATACTATACACATACACCCAAGTACACACACATATGGTCCATGAGCCTTGGGGCCCAGTTTTTAATGAGATAAGCAGATTCTATTGAAAGGGGGCCAAAGTTAAATAGCCGTATAATGATTTCGGCAATCTGGTTAATGGTGCTACAGGAGACAGGAGATGGAGTGTTAGGTGATGTTCATAAATATGGAAATAGCGAAATGTTTTTAAAGACATGAGCTGATTTTAACTATTCTGGACGAAGGAAATACCTCTTCTATTTTGTTTCTTGTTTTTCTTCAAGTAAGAGTACATGGATTTTTTTTTATTTCTGTTGAAATGATTCCTAATGAAATTGCTTTATTCACACTCATGAAATTTATTATACATTTCTTTGTAGCTATTGCTTACATTTCATGCCTACTATAAAACTGCTGTTGAACACTTCATTTTTGTCTATCCAATACCTTCGATACTAAAGTTGATAATTAATACCTCTGTGGCTTTAATATGGCAGAGAAGCTAGGAGTTATTTAAAGATTTATGAAAAATTTTACTTGGAGACTATAGTGCTTATAACTTTTTTAGTTAATGTTTTATGATTAAAACCAAAGTCCTAGTGTGGAAACAAAATTAAACTCACAAATTAAAGAAAACACTTAAAATAGTTCTTATCACTTTAATTATGATTATGATCATTAGACATACGAAGATACTGTAATTTATATGGACAGTTAAAATTACTGTGACCTTAAATAATTAGCTAGAAAGTAATTTAGCAAACTTTTAGCAATATTTGTGATGTTCATTAATTTATTTATTTATTTATTTATTTTAATAGAATCATAGCAATAATATTTTATATATATTAATTTCAATTCTTTATTCAATATAAAAGTGTAGGATTTTTTCCTCAGGCAGGACCAGTAGAAGATGAAATAAAGAGGTTTCTCAGTGTCTATTTACTTTTTTGGTAGAGACTGATGGAGAGAGAAGAAGCTGTTCTTAGTCCAATACCGTAAGTGCTGCTCTTACTGGGCAATTTTTTTAATTCTAATTTTATTTAAATCTTGTGATTTGCAAAGTTGTTCACCATACAGTTATTTCAGATACTCAATATTTCAACATCACTTATTGGGCATTTTGATAGTCTTGTACCCCAAATTCTTAGGGTGTAAGGGGTTGGCCACCCGATGGGGTGACTGACTGGGAGCCTTGGAGCGCCGCACCTACCAAGGAAAACTCTGAGAGACCAAGTCCTATGCAAAAGCAAGGGTTTTATTAATAAGCGAGTATACACAGGCTCATAGTGTGACCCCCAAACGGTCAGTGGCTAAGAGCCCCGAGCCCTTCCAGGGAGGATCTGTTAAGGAATAATTCCTGCGCTATAACTATCCAATAGGTTTAAAATATTACATCAAGGTCTGCGGCAGGCAGCCAATCACTCTGCACCAGGTAACCATCACCCACCAATCTGAGCGTGCCTAATACTTCTTTCCATATTTGGCACGGCATGGGCCCAGTCACGTATCATACCAAATACAGAGGGGCACATCAGACGCAACCTCTCGGGAATCTTTGCCTTATAGCCCTCCCTGGAATTATTTACTTAAGGGCCTTTCTGCTGTGCTCTTGTCTTGTCGAGACATCATTTTATCAGTTACTTTTGGTTGAGCCATCATTTTATCAGTTACCTCTGGTTGAGCCATCATTTTATCAGTTACCTCTGGTTCCTGTCTTTGTGTTCTGGGGTGAGGGGCCATTCTTTCAAGGGGACTTGAAAAGTTTCTGGTATGGAATATACTACATTTGCTTTTCAGACATTTACTCCACACTCTTTCCAGCTAGAGAAATGGGAAATAAACCACAAGCAATTATTTTTGTCCTTTTCTGGGACAAGATGGAACATTATCTTCTTCTACCCTTCAGGAATCAAAGGTAATAGAAGATGCCTCCTCCTGATAAAACTGGCAGTAAAGAAACAGCACATTTAAGGCGCTCTAAAGTACCAGAAAGGCGGACTGGACGTCAACAGGAGAGTTGACAGAAGTCAGTCCTCTCCACAAATCAGAAAAATCAGAATAGAATCCAAATAAATGTAAACAGTGCTGTGAGTTCTGCATTGAATGGAATTCCTCCTGGGTTCAGAAAGTCAGAGATCTGTAATATGAGTGCTTCCTTGACTTGGTAAGATAGCATTCTTGCTGCCTTCTTCCAAAAGAAGGACTGTTCTGATGTTAAAAAAAAATAGGGACAGTCAACAAGATTGACAAAACCATATTAAATAAAAGCCAAAGTGAAGCTTCTGGAGTCCAGAAGCTATGAAGATACTAACTGCAGTCAAGGGTGTCAGGAAGTGGAAGAGGAATGATCTGCAGTTGCTCCAGATTCAGGCTTAACCAGACCAACCTCCTGGTGACCTTGTATAGCCCAGATATACTCAGTTGAGGGTCATGGCTTTCCTTTCTTCACAGCAAACTAGGTGCAAGCTTTATTCAGGCTGCTTCTAATGCTTCAGTGCAATTCTGAGGTTAATCACGAGAATCAGAGGGCACTCTACAGGTTTAAGACTGTTGTGCTCAGCAATCCACTCACCCTTCGACAGTCTGCTGCAAGTTCTGGGTAGTCCAGGCTACCAACTCTTATAATCTATTTGAGTATGTGCTGGGAAGTGACAGAAAGCACGTCTTCACATGAGTGAATCTTGGCTACATATGGGGTACCACAAAAACCCACACATCAAATCTGATCCCTTCAGGTATGGTGATTTGCTAGAATCACTCACAGAATTAAGAAATATTTCATTCCTATTTTTTTTTGTAAAAGATAAAGTTAGGACCAATAAATGAAGAGCCATAGAAGATGAGAACCACGAAGTTTCCAACAGCATGAACTTCAATACTTTCTCAATGTGAGATCAATGTCATCATCCTCCTTGTACACTGAGGCATCCATGAACCAGACACTAGCCTGACATTAAATAAAAACCCTTTTCAGCACCAGAGGGACAGTACAGGGGGTTAAGGTGCTTGCATTGCTTCTACTGAGCCTAATTCAACTTTAGCACTGAATATGGTCCCTTATGTATCTCTAGGATTTATCTCTGATCACAGAGATAGGGTAAACTCTGAGCTCAGATTTCATTTTAAAAATGATAAATGAATCAACTGACCATGTGATCAAATTACATTTCCAGCCCCCTCCTCTTTCTGTGACTCTTGAGGTTAAACCTAATATGTGCTTAATCCTCTAATCATATTACTGCCCTTAAAAATGGCGGAACTTTGTCAGAGTCATCTCAGTAACATAAACTCATAGACCACCCACCAGGTTTATAAGGAGCAGTGATTCTTCTATAACTCAAGACATTCTGAGACCACAGGTTTTATCTCCCATAAAGTAGGGGCAGATTGCAAAAAAAATTCTTTATTATGCAACAGACTGTCCTCTGGACAATGACCATAGTTCCCTTTATATCACGATGATCATATATGTCTGAAATTCTACATCATTTATCAGTACAGAGATGGTGTGAACCCTGTATCAATTAGTCCACCTAGTATTTGGAGAGCTCGAATGTGTGATATATATAGGAGGCTTCTGATTCAGTGTCCTGATAAAAAAATAGAACTAAAAAGATAGTATAATTTTGCTAGAATCCCATTCAGTCAGTAATAATTAGTCCAATCTATCACCATATCATACAACCAAAATGGTGCTAATCAGGTTTGCAATCTTGTAAGGAATAAGAAGAAGAAATGGGCTTAGTAATGTAGGACTTTGACCTTGTAGATATCTGATATCATTTAGCTGAGAGCCAGTACAAACTCTTGGTCTGAGTCACATCAAAAGTATTAATGTAATAGTATATGCCCTACCTTGTATATTTTATTTTGTATATTCTTTTTTATATATTTTCATTTCTATTATACCTCCATAAGATATACAGTTACACATATGGTCATGATTGGGTTTTAGTCATAAAGGTTTCTAGCACCCATCCACCAGTGACCTATTCCCACCACCAATGTCTCAAATTCTCTCCCACCTCCCCAACCTGCCTCTATAGCAGGCGCCTTTCCTTTCCCTTTCTCTCTCTGTCTGTCTCTCTATATTTCTCTCTCTCTCTCTCTTCTCTCTTCTCTTACATATTGTGGCTTTCCCTACAGATATTTAGGGTTTATCATGTAAGTCTCTTTGTGTATATTCAATACTGAGTTCTAGTCTGGAGTTACCATTTCCCACAATTAGTAGAACACTGGTATATATTTATATCCATTAATGAATGCAGTCATTCTATATTTGTCCTTTTCCTTCTAATTTCACTCAGCATGATAATCTCCATGTCTACCCATTTGCAGGAAAATTTCATGATTTCATCTTACCTGGCAGCTACACAGTATTCCTTTGTGTAGATTGTACCATAATTTCTTCTGTTCTTGGGCATTTAGGTAATTTCCAGATTCTGGCTATCATTGAATAGACCTTCGATGAATATAGAAGTGCAGATGGTATTTCTGCTGTGTGTTAGGTCTCCAGGGTATATTCCCAGGAGTGATGTTGTTGGGTCAAATGGGAGCTCAATATCTAGTTTTTGGAAGAATGTCCATACTGATTTCTAAAAGGTCTGGACCAGTTGGTACTCCGACCCACAACGGATGAGAGTCCCTTTCTCCCAGCATCCATGCCAGCACGTTGTTCTTGCTCTTTTGAATGTGTGCCGGTCTCTGTGATGTGAGATGATACTCCATTGTTGTTTTTATTTGCATCTCCCTGATGAGTAATGATGAAGAGCACTTTTTCATATGCCTTTTGGCCATTCAAATTTCTTCTTTTTGGAAGCTTCTGTTCATTTCTTCTCCTCATTTTTTGATGGAGTTGGCTGTTTTCTTCTTGTAAAGTTCTACCAGTGCCTGAGGAGAATATTCACCCAATGCCCATCTGAGAAGAATTTAATATCCATGCTATATCAGGCACTGGTATATTTTATTTATATTTTTGCATACCCAAACATTTCATCATTGGAAGAACTGCTAGATAGGTACTTCTCCTTGAGTCCACTCTCATTCAGAGAGCAGGAACATACAGACATAGAACTAGTGAGCTATTTATGCCACTAGTAATAGAACTACTGTTTTTCTTTAAAAACGTTCTTTTATTGATCCAGGCACTGTGATTTAGAATACTGCTTATGATGGTTTCATATACACTTTATTATAACACTACTCCCATCACCGTTATATCCACCTTCCTCCTGCAAAGTCCCTGAGACCATCCCTTTCAAACTCTGCTCCCCAAATTCAGTTCAGTGGATAAGTCCTCTCATTATGTTGCCTTTGGCCCTTTGTTGCTACCTTGCTGTGTATCTTTAAGTCCCACATATGAAAGAGATCATTCTGTATCTATCCCTTTCCTTATAAATTACTTTACTCAGCATGATATCCTCAGACTCCATTCATGTTGTGGAAAATTGCATGTTTTTTCTCTTTCTAGAGCTGCATAATATATATATATATGTCATCACATAATATATATCTAAATTTCTTAGAGCTGCGTACATATAGCAACTTCTTGCTCTAGTAATTTGTAGTAGGAAAATTTGGTTGTTCCATATATTGGCTATTGCACAAAGCACTACAGTGAACATAGGTGTTCATGTATCCTTTAAAATTACTGTTTTGGGGGTTAGATACCAAGAAGCATTGTTGCTGGATTATATGAGAGTTTGGTTTCAAATAGAGCTACTTTTATGATAAAGCCCAGTGTCAGATAAAAGTGAAAACATCAGGCCCTTGGGAGCCTGAAATGAAGGTTTAACAGTGTAGTTATAGTAATTCACTTAGGAACCATCTCTGCTTCCTTCACACATAGTTGTAGTTCTGTTCCTGAGACTACTACATGAAAAATAAAAAAAAGAACCTTAGGAGACATGGGAAAAAAGAAAACATAATCACATCAGCATATTACTATGAAAAAATCAGTCATACCCGCATCCTCTCCTGCCCTCTCTTCCCAGATCTATCAAAAAAATAGAGGATTCTATTTAGTGGATGCACTTTCTTTAACTGATTTATGTTGGGTGTGAGCAAACAGTGGTGAAAGCAAGTGTGGGTCCTTGGTACTCTATTTCTCTGTCTCAGACACCCAGTATTTTCATGGCCTGTTGCAGAGCTCTATCAACAAAGAGGACAACAGTGTCTGAGGAAATTTAACTTGGCAGTTCAAATTGGTGTCCTTTGATCTGAGTCCTTTTATAGTTCTCTGAACATTTGCATCCACCACTGGATATGCAAACCTCAGCTCAGGCTAAGCATCTATCCCTGTCAGCCCTCATTTGCAGTTTCCAGGGCTTTGGATAAGTGCAGCTCAGTGCAGCTCCCCTCCCTTCCACCTTGGGAATATGCCCCAAAGTAATTTTCAGTCTCTCTACTCTCTTGCTGACAAAAAAGACAGTTCTTATCTTGTACTTCAGAGAGCACAAGGGGAATATGTCTAGAATCGGCTGTTTCAGTCAGTCAGGACTGCCATAGCCTCAGTGGCTTTATTTTATTCTCAGTTCTGGAAGCTGGAAGATCTAGATCACAGGAGCACCGTGCAGGGTTCTAGTGGTTCTGGTGCAAGCTGCACAAGGTCAACTTACATTTATATTCTCCCATGGCAGAAAGTGAGAGTGAGGGTGTTACCTGTGTTACCCAATCAATCCAGTTCTCATAACCCAACTCCCACTCACCTTCTAAACTCATCACATCCTGGGCTGGGATTCCAACATTCAAACTGGGTGGAACACCCGATGCTCAGTCCACTGCATCATCCCAAGGTTGCACTGTGGCAGTCAAGTGCTCAGTGTGCACACCCTTCATGGAGCTAGGCAGATGCTCCAGGAAACTCATTTGGCTCTCCATACACCAGCTCCCATTACTGCCAATCCTAAGGACTGTCTTCTGGAAAGTCATTACCTGTGCTACTTTAAAGCACCCTTAGTTCCTATAGTGGCTGGCTGCAATGGTGATGACCCTCAGACAAGCATTCTTTCAAGAGTTCACTTTCCCATTGTCCTCTTCCTCATAGCACAGACAGACCATTGGTCACTGCCCATCGGTTGGTTAAAAAGTCAAAGGAGAAAACACCAGGCAAGTTAGCCACGAACCTGACTTATTTTTTATCTTCATTGATTTGGTGGTAGCTTTCCAAATAGAATGCTGTTTGATCACCTTAGAGCTGCCATCCATAATCCAAGCAGCACTTAGCTGGTCAATCAAAGAGCTGTTTATAGGCACTGTCCACATGGTTTAAAATCCAGCAGTATCTGTAGTGGTCCATAGTCAATCCTAAAGGAAAACATTCTTTCTGTTTGTAAAGATCAAGGGAACTGTTTGTTCCTAGTATGTGTCCTCACAGATAAATCTGATTTTCGTTATGGAAATAACAGAGCCCTTCCCTCCCTTTTCTCTGATGCAACACCGACATGACTATTTCAAATATTGGATCATTTTATATCCTTAGACAGACAGACAGTTTTAACTAATGGCTGATAGCAAGCTAGTAATTACTCTTTTTCTCCACACATAAAGAAACTATTTTTGCTATATTCTCGTTGCTTAAAACAAGATCTGGTACATAAAAGACCTTCAAAACTATCTGTTTAAACGAATGAATGAGCATGTAGCCAGATAAGTGCAACACAACACTTATCCCAGAAAGAAATCTCAGAATATAAATAGAACATGTGGTAAAGGTGACAGCATAGCTAAAGTAATAAAGAAAGGAATAGTTGAGTGTGCTCTTGAGATAATTAAAACTATCCATTGGTGAATAAAACAGATTTTATTCACTCTTCTCATATTATATAAAAGTGTTCATATATATTAAAGAGAAAAGTAATATGACTGAAACTGTCACATATTGGTCTATGTGTGAATTTTTTTTCAAATTTTATTACACCACTTTTAGACATACAATTGCAAGGTGTTCATGTAGAGTTTTGGTTCTACAGTGTTCCAACACCCATCCCTCCACCTGATCCCATCTCCCATCACCAATGTCCCCACCTCTTTCCCTCCTCCCACGCCTCAACTACTTGGCGGGTTCTGTATGTCTTTTCTCTCCTCTCTATCTCTCCCTCCATCCTAACTTTCCTATACATCGTAGAATGCAGTATCTTAAAGGACATAACTGTTTCCACTAGTTTGATGGACCACGTGCGCAAGCGGCCACATGACTTAGGGCCTCATGGTCAGCATCTGGACAGCGAAGCTGGCAGCTAGTGTGGTGGGTGAGTCTCATCCAGCTGCTTCTGGGACCCTCCAGAGGTGGTAGGTCCACTCCCCAAACCCATCTGTCCTCCGGGGAGCCCCATGGTCAGCTGAGCCTGGGAAGAGCGAGTTCCAGCTTCCCCAGCCGCGTTTGAGGCTCTGCATGTTATGGCTGGTCATCCCAGGGCAGCTCCTGGGTGGGGCCACCAGGATCAGACAAAATGGAGGGGGAAGGGCCAACCCTTCCCATCTAACGAATCCCGGTGATTCCCGCTTCTGGGAACTGCCTACCTGGGTTCAAAATTGTTTTGCTCGGGTAATCTGGTTTTGAGATAGCATCCCTCCCGGGTGGGCTGATATGTTGCAGCGTCCGGACAGTGAAGGTGGCAGCTAGTGTGGTAGGCGAGTCTCATCCGGGCTGCTTCTGGGACCCCCAGAGGTGATGGGCCCACTCCCAAAATCATCTGTCCTTCTGGGAGCCCCATGGTCAGCTGAGCCTGGGGAGAGCCGAGTCCCAGCTTCCTCAGCCGCATTTGAGGCTCTATGTGTGAATTTTTTAAGTGTAAGGCAATTACATGAGTCATAAAGAACAAACTTCAAACTAATGGCATTAAATATAATGTCCATCAACATTCTTAAAAAGCTAAAGGTCAATGTCAAAATGAGAATAAAATAATTACAGTATTCAAGACAGAGTAATGGGGTGTTGTGCTTATCTTGCAAGCAGCCAAATTCAAATTCAAATCCTGATACCTCATCTGGTCCCTTCAGCATCAAGGGTGATCCCTGAGCACAAAGCCAGGAATAAGAGAATTCTTATTAAAAGCATATACTCCCCTTCAAAAGAGTGAAAGCAACAAGTGCTGGCGTGCATGTGGGGAAAAGGGGACTCACATATATTGTTGGTGGGAATGTCGACTTGTACAACCTTTCTGGAAAACAATATGGGCATTCCTCCAAAGACTAGAAATTGAGCTCCCTTTTGACCCAGCCATACCACTCCTGGGAATATACCCTGGGAAGCCAAAAACACACAGCGGAAACACAATCCTCACTTTTATTTTCATAGCAGCACTATTCACAATAGCCAGAACCTGGAAACAACCAGTATGCCCGAGAACTGATGACTGGATAAAGAAACTGTGGTACATCTACGCAATGGAATATTATGCAGCTGTTAGGAAAAATGAAGTTATGAAATTTGCCTATAAATGGATGGACATGGAAAGGATCATGTTGAGTGAAATTAGTCAGAAGGAAAGAGACATAGAATGACTGCATTTATTTGCATGACATAAATATATCAGGTGGTCTTACCAAAAGTGGAAATTACCACAAATGTGAGGGAGTCAGAGGTTAGGTAGGACAGAGAAGGGAACATGTGTGAATAAATGTCGAAAGGGCTGATACCAACATAGGACTGAGCATTAAATACAGGCAAAAAATGCACATGATGGCTTCCAAGTGTATGTAGTGCAACCCACAATGTGTAGGAGAAGGAAGGGAGAGAGAGGGAGAAAGAAAAGAGATAAAGAACCTGCCATTTAGGCAGGCTATGGGAGGGGGAGGGAATTGGGCACATTAGTTGTGGGAAATGGGCACTGGTGGAGGCTGGGTGCAGGAACACTATGTGACTGAAACCTCCAAACATGAACAACGTTGAAATTGTATATCTCACAGTGGTATAATAAAATGTTTAATTAAAAAAGCATATCCTCCCCAAAAGGATAAAATAATTGCAATAACTTAACCAGGCTAAGGATTAATATCCTTCTTATAAAGTGCAACAAGCCAGACGACCCCCCCACTCCATGAGGGCCTCCATTTTCCACATCCGGACTTCTCTCTTGTCAGAACTCCACCCAGCAGACCAGCCTATCACAGCCCGGCTCATCGAGATCTACCCTGCTGCAGTCTTTTTTAATCTGGCCCAGGTATGCTGGTCCAGAGACAGACATGGGGCAGAGCTGCTACTTGCTCTCCCTGTGCCCAGCCACTCACGAGGCGCCTAGGAGGGATGGCGGGTTCTAGCCCTGGCCTGCCACCCCAGCAGAGCCTTGCAACAAGCCAGACGACCCCCACTCCATGAGGGCCTCCATTTTCCACATCCGGACTTCTCTCTCGTCAGAACTCCACCCAGCCGACTAGCCTATCACAGCCCGACTCGTGTGGCTGCAAGCGGCCGTGGTTCATCAATAAATGCTGGACTTAGAGATGACTACAAGAGTATGCTACCTGCACGGCAGAGCCTGGCAAGCTACCCGTGTTGTATTTGATATGCCAAAATACCAGTAACAACTATAGACCTAATTCCGGAATGGATTGAGGCTCTTTATGTTCCTGGAGGAAGCAGATGCCCTTTGGCTCTACTAGCATGAGACAGGACATATGGAGATGTTACTGGGGCCTGCCTCGAGCAAATCCATGATGAACGGGAAGACAGTGATACAGTGAAAGTGCCTTATGCTAAGAATAATACAATCTAATCACCAAAGAAAGAACAATTATGTCCAAACAATTCACAGGGACAGTGAAGCACAACTAATTAATAAAATGTCAAAGACTGCTAAATGATGCTAATATTTTTTAAATGACATCAAAGTGCCAGATAGGTACCATTTTAATCATATAACTATAAAAATAAATGATACCATTATTTCTAGGGGAGACTTGGGACAGAAAGCACTCATAAACCATAGGTAGATGTGATAGTCATTATAATATCATTCCAAATGAAAAGCAAGACTATAGAAATAAATGTAAAAATGGATTTCTACATATTATTTATTTTGATTATCCAATATCACATATTTTAATTTTTATTAAAGTATGAATAAAAGATTATACTATATATTTATATATAAGGGTAGTCACAAAAGTGTTTATTTACTAAATTAGAAACCATTAAAACTTTTAATTGCTAAGAAATTATGAATGATTAAATTATGATACAACCATATATGTTGGAATTTTAGGAAGCCATTAAGAACACTTTATACTGGGGCTTGAAAAATAGCACAGCGAGTAGGGCACTTGCCTTGCATGTGGCCTTCCAAGGTTTGATTTTCCCCCCGCCCAGCATCCCATGTGGTCCCTGGAACACCACCAGAAATAATTCCTGAGTGCAGAGCTAGGAGTAACCTGAGTATTGCCAGCTGTAACCAAAAATATTAAACAACATACAAAAAAATTCTTATAGAGATTAGAGTGATAGATAGTACAGGAGTTTAAGTGCTTGAAGTTTAGCAACAGAAGTTCTCAGGACTTCCTGCCTGTGAGCTCAGGAATCACTCCTAATAATGCTCAGGAACCATCTCAGAGATTCCTGATAATGCTCAGGGGACCATATGAGGTACTAGGGATAGAACTCAGGTGGGCCTTCTACAAGGCAAGAGCTCATACTATCTCTCTGGCCCTCACCAGGTATTTTTATAAGCAATGAAGTTATAAAAATAAAAAGTATCAAATATATGGCAAAACCATGTAAAATTGTATTATTTACCATCTTATATTCTTTTGAGGACAATTAAGAATTCTGTTTTTCAGGCATGTATTTGGAATAAACAAACAATAGCTAACTTTAGTTACAAAAAATCATAAAATCATAAATTTTTATTTCACAAGTCAAGTTGAATTCATGATACTTAGTATATGTTTCTGTCAAAAGTGTTTAAAAATGTGTAGATCTCAAAATAAAAAGTTGCATGTCCTATAAAAAGTACTCTACATACTCTCAAAGGTATCTTAAATGAAATCTATTGACTTTAGCATTCAATAGAGTTAGTCATTTGAAAAAGCATCTCATTTTCTTATAGAATTCAGGACTACATACCATAGTGTCAGGCCTGAAAATAACAGCATTGTAGGGTGTAGGTGTAATATTAAAACTAAAGCCAGGTACACCCTCTAATCCAAATTCAATCATCTACTTTCCTAAAATAACAAAACTTTTCCATGATGGCTGTTATTTTTAATTTAAAAGAAAAGAAATTTATAAAAAAGAAACACACAAAATCTACATTGTCTTTTCAAACTTGAAATCCTGTTTTTCTCTTATTTAGTTGACTTTTGTGCTACAGCTCTGGATATTTCTTCACATAGGCAATGAACTCGGCCCTTATCTAGAGAACTGTTTCTATCCTGAAACAGGCCTATTTCTAAATATGGCTAAATTCCTATGAATTGAATTAAATATATTTTTTCAAATAAAAACAGGAGTAATAAGACGATCACATAACTCTGGTCTTGGCTACTTTTCACTGAATTTTAAAAGGAGCTTAAATTTTATGTTTCATGTTTTTCTTCATGAGAATGATTTTCAAATTACAGGTTATTTGCATACTTCCTACATGCAAAACCCAAGTTTTTCAAGACACAAACCTGATGTTTCTTCTCAATAATTGTCACCCACCTATTCCCTTTGAAATTGTAACAGAGGAGTACTGAAGTGCTTCCACAATGGCCCCCAATGTTTTGTGACTTCCACCCTTTACTGCCTCTACTTGAGATGAGAGCTACTGGGTTAGACTCTTAGGGGACGGCCAAAGCCTTTATCTTGCTGGAGCGAAGGCATTATCTACTTAATAGCTTATACTTGTTAAAATAAGTATAATTTAAAAATGGCAATCTACAATAATCTACCTGGGATGTACAAAATTAATTATACTGAATCAATTCTTTGAACTAGAAATAAAATCTAATGCTAATTCTTGAATATTCAGATTTCTGAATGTCCCCCAAAGCCTCCTTGTGATATGACTTGTGGCAATTCTCTTTGAATGATTGTCATAATGGGTCTATTTAATAAATTTATACATGCATAGGTACTTGTGTATATATGGTATGTTAAACATGCTCTTTACCTGTCAGCCTCATTCCTGTCCCCTCCCATGTTTTACCTATGCTTGACACTATGTGAAATAGAGGCTTCTTTCCTCTTAATAATGCTCAGCAAAATTGTAGGTACCTGAGAAGTGACTCACTCTAACTAGAGCAATAATAAATTCTAACAATTGTTTAGTGATGTGCAGCCCCTTGCAGAGGTAATAAGAACATCCAACATTCTGGCAGCCAGGACTTCTTTTCCCTCGCATTCTCCTGAATGAGCCGGCTAATGAAACATATTCCATAAAAATCACTCGTCAGAGTAGCTCTTCCTACTAGGAAGGAAGAGCTAACCTGGATTCAACAGTTATTTCAATTTCCTCCCAACTTCCCTTTTTTTGTTCTTCATTTGGAACAGGACCTTGTTCTTTCTTTTGTGGCAAAAAAAAAAAAAAACAACTGTCAGCAATGATATTGTTCAGGAGACTCCAGGCTTATTCTTTTTCCTTGTGTTTTCTGAAGAGAAAATGATTACACTGTGGCTTGCCATTGATTAACTAAAATCATCCAACTATAGCAAGAGGAGAGAGTGTAGCACGGAAACCATAGCAACCTCCACCAAAATGATTCCCATAATGATGCTTTCAGGATGTCCAGGCTTCCCAATAGCAATGGCTTTTCATTTTTTTTGCCAGCAGTACTGGATCATCTACAGTGCAATTGGCCAAGGTTCACTTGTGAGAGTCAGTTTGATTATGGAAGGGGAATTCAGACTTGCTGCTGAGGTATCAAGTTAACACCCCAAATGGAGCTTCTGTGGTACGGTATAATCAAGGCAGGGGAGAGTCGAGATTCATTTCACATATTAGGATTCTTCTTTGTTTGGGGTCACTCATGGCAGTGCACAGGGGTTACTCCTGACTTTGCACCAGAAACTGGTCATGGGTCACTCCTTGCAAGGCAAATGCCCTACCTGCTGTACTGTCTCTACAGACCTCATATATTAAGACTCAATGTACATCTTTCCTAAGTGTTCAGACTGAAAAAAATATATTGTATGTCACAAACCGGGTGGCTTCACAACCAGCGTTCACTTCTCCAAATTCTAGAGACTGGGTAGTCAAAGACCAAACCACCAACACATGAGATACCCGTGAAAAAAATCTTTCAGTGCCAAATCGAATTAATTTTCAACCCAGGAGTGCGAGGGCAGATAGATGTCTTTCTAAGGCATACTTGTTATCATTAATGAGCATTTCATTTCAATCAACTAACTAGAAGCTAACTTCACTTTAGACTTTTCCAGAAATCATTACAATTTTGTGACCTCCGTCGCTATTCCAGAATCAGGGATGCTGCCTCATTTGCCAAGGCATCGAAAATCAGATGGGCTGGACATGTAATGCGATTTGGAGACAACCGCTGGACTAGAGCCATTACCGACTGGATCCCACGGGATGTCAAAAGATCACGTGGCCGCCCACCTACAAGATGGTCAGACTTCCTTGTAAAGACCCTGAAGGAACGGTTTGAGGCTCTTCATATTCCTGAATCAACCAGATGCCATTGGGCTACATTGGCACGTGATAGGGTCCAATGGAAATGTTACTGGCGCCCGCTCGAGCAAATCGATGAATAACGGGATTCAAATGATCAAGTGATCACAGGGAGATTATGAACATGAGATTATGAGCCAGTGGCAGTTCAACAATTTATTTTAGGAGAATATCTCTTTCAGTTTGAGAATCGCAAATTGCAACTCTTGAAATGAAAACTTCAAGGACAGTGATATAACCTGAAAATTGGGAAGAAAGGCTAGAAGGAATAATCTTTATTTAAAGTGGGAAATTTTTTGGATACTTTAAAATGATTGTACCTATGTAAATAAATTATTTTTAGGTTTGCAAAATAATTCTTATCCCTCTATTGATACTCTTGAAGCCAAAACAATACAACAAAATTTCAGTCATTTCCTTGTTGCTTACAAATCTGTGACTGTTTAGTATAGTCAACTATTAAAAGGCGAACATTGAAAACAGATGATTTTGAATGCAGGCTCTTGATTACTTTGAAAAATTAAACGATGCCTTATACAAATAAAAAAATTTGTAATCTATATTTTAACAGTGATATAAATATACTTGTTCACCTTCATCAATAAAATTAAACTTGTATTAATAAAAATATCCAAATATTCACTAATATTGAATATCTAGTGTGTGCTAAATACCTTGATAGATGCAGTGATAACCAAGAAAAAAATTCCTTGGAACCTAGCTACAGTTAGGGTGTAAGGCGGTATTGCCTTGCTCACTGTTGACCCAGGTTAATCTCTGGCATTGGTCAGTCCCCTGAGCCCACTATTAGTGATTCAGGAGTGCAGAGCCAGTATTAACCCCTGAGCATTGTCTAGTATGACTCCTCCCCAAAACAAAACAAAACAAAACAAAATTATTTCCTTCAAGGGTCTTATTCCTTTGGCTACTAAATGAATATCTCAAGACTTTGGGATATTTATAGAGATAAAGTTGGAAGCAAAAAGTTTTCTTTTTATTAAGATACCTTATTTTCTCTTATTGTCCTCTTTTTTTACTGAGAGTCTTGTGCTAATCTTTTATCTAGGGCATAGTGGTGTGTCCCATTTGGTAAATAAAATGTATTCAATCTAAGGTTTCTATGTGCTATAGTTAGATTGGGAAAAGGTGGTCTGGCTGAAACCAAAGTCATGGAAGCAAAAAATTACTAAGAGACTTTAAAGATACATCATAACTTTTTGAACCAATAATTTTCAGTCATTTCAAATAATTTGTATTTATGATAGTTTTGTTGTTTAACTTTTTGCTCTTCGATGAAATTTTACTCCCTATGTAGAAAAATAATATTGTACTCCTTTTCCATGTCTATTATATGTATCGGTGCTTAATAAATATTTATGGGCTGACTCCATAGAAGTCCCATAATTTAAATAATTGTGCAAATACATGAAACAATCGGAAAAATATTGAATGCAGCCTATGAGTACAGAAAGTTATAACAGCTTATGCTTTGACGAGATTATATATTAGTTTCAAAACTGAAGTTGGGTTTAGTCATCATTTAAATCCACTCTGGGGTCATGTAAGGCTATTTCTTGAAGCTAAATATAATGATGAATACATAAGTTTGCATTTCGCATTCTCCTCTTAAGGAGCTAATTCAGCTTATCTCTCAGAAACAGGTTTGATTAATTTAAAATATGCCCTTGGATATTGACTTTTCAGAATGGAAATTTGTGCTGGGCTTGGTGCACACATAAGCTGTGTACTGATCAGAGAAAATAATGATTAAATTGTGGAGTCAGCACAGTGCGTGTCATTTTCTAAGGGCTTGAATTATAATGTCTTCCACTTAATGTTTAATTCATTACTAGCACTAATTATTATTTTAACACAATTGGTAAAATGTGAAAGATGTTTGTTGGGAAATGCATTTATATTATTACTGGAAAAGTCTGTCTCTAAGTCAAATATATCATGAGGCAAGAGTTCCAGAAACTAGTCCTATGGCTAATTCTTTCCTTTGAGGTAAGCAGTATCTGTGGGTGGGTGGAAGGATAAAGTGTTCGGTGGACAGTCACCAGTCGGCATATTATTATAGTTGAAGTCATAATAGAGATGATTTGCTTATATAAGTAGAACTTGTATTATCTGTTCTATGGGAGGCAAAAAGGCATGAAAAATATAAAAATTGCTGTCAAAGAGGCTTTGGAAAAGGATGATGAGTCAGAAAAGTTTCGGTCTTTTGGGTGCATGCAACCATTTTCACAGTGGTGAAAAATAGATCATTCCCCCTTACACTACCCTGTCAGCAATATGCAAATAACTCAGCACTGTCTTTTCCCTAGACTTTGGGTATTGCAAACATCACAACAGCAAGTTCAAGCACTTAGGATCAATAAAGTCTTTATTATTACATGTCTAGCCATTACCTCAGTTACACATTGTTCCCCAACAGAAACAGCACTAAAGCCTGAATCCAAGACTCAAAGGTCTCCAATTATATTGGGTTTCAACCTTCAAGGAGAGGGAACCTAGTCTGGTTTTTGACTGGGCTCAACACTTGCTGCACATGCACTAATTACTTGACTTCTATAGACTCAAGAATCACTTGATCACTTGACATCCCGTTATTTGTTGATTTGCTCGAGCGGGCGCCAGTAATATTTCCATTTGACCCTATCACATGCCAGTGTAGACTCAAGAATAAGCACTTAAAAATCTAGTCTTTACATGGTTTTATAAATAAAGGGTAACATTTAAGTGTTTTGTGTGATAAGAAAATGTTGAGAGATGGAATGGTGGAGAGGTTTTGAGAGAGAGTTTAAATCTGTTGTGCTTGAGTTAAGGGTATGGGTGAGGGAGGCTGGAAAGATACTGCATTTGGAAATCTAAAGACCCAAAGAAAGAGGTATTGTGGTTTTCTAGGATGGTTTTCAAATAACAGGTGGCCTCATCATCCTCATTCTACAGATAAGGCAGAAAGACACAAATAAGTTTAGTGACTCCCTGACATCACATAGCTGTGCAGAGGTGGAGCCAGCATTTCACACAGAGAATCCAACTCCAGAGTCAAGAATCCTTTCTATGCTGAACCCTAACCATGGATAAATTCCAGCTAACAATTTTTTCCCATTTTATTTATTCATAAGAAAGAACTGTTTTTGGTTTTCCCTTCCATTCCACACTTGTCTTGTTTGGGTCTTATCATTATTATCATGACTGCATAAAAAGAATTTGAAACCTTCTCTTTCTATTGATTTAATGGAGTAATTTTTAGTCCTGTTTTTCAATCTTTTCGTTTGTTTGTTTCGGGTCCACAGCTAGTTGTGCTCAGGAATTGCCCCTGGCTCGGTACAGAAGGATCACTGCACAGAGGTGGTGCTTAGGGGATGCAAACGGGTGGCAGGAATTTAACCCAGGTCAGCCATGTACAATACAGGACATCTTTACTGTCTCTCTGCAAGTTCCCAGCTTTACTGTATCTCTTCTGTTTTTTTTTTTTAGTAGAGACCACCCCCAGTGGTGCAATTTCTAGTTCCCAGGCAATCTCAGGGAGGCACAGTGGATGATGCTCCTGGGTCCCGGTTCCCAGTAGAGACCACTCCCAGTGGTGCAAGTCCTAGTTCCCAGGCAATCTCAGGGAGGCACAGTGGATGATGCTCTGGGTCCACCAAGACTATTCAGGTTGGTTGTGAGTCTGGGAACTACCCTCAGGGCTTTGAAGACGCTCACCATATGCTCTGCCACCTTTCCTAGCCCTTTTCCTAGCCTTTCCATCATCTTTTTCCTTAATTTTAATATACCAGGAGATATTTCCAAAGCACAATTTATTTCCACAAGAAAGGGCAGGTGATCCAGAGTTGCAGAATCTCCTTTGCTGAATTCACTGAATGACAAGAAGGAAGAGGACAGAAAATCAGAGAAGGTCGTTCTCTACTCTCTGTCTCCTGACACCAGGGTGCTACCTCTAATCAGCTGCACAGTTCCCTGCTGAAGTCACATCTCTAAAGCTAAGGGGAGGGTTCTGTCAGGGTGCTGGCACGACCAGACCCGAATTTAGAAAGAGGCGTGGCTGACTCAACTCCTGTGTGACTCCTGATGCTAATCAGTGCTCTATTGCAAGATGCCTCTACTGAGCCGTAGCTTGGGAGACTCCAGTCTATGTGCAAAATAATTCCCATCTCAGGAGGCTCCTTCTTGAGAGATTATCCAAAATCTGTGCATAAAAGTTCTCAGAAAAGTCAACATGCCATCCTCCAAAACTGTTTCCAAGGACATGGCTATATCTCACTCTGTGATAGTAGAAGATGCCGAAGAGTCCAGCCAATCCTATTCCTTAACTCTGGAGAATTTGTTACTAATCCTTCCATCTTGCAGGTAAAGAAAGTGAGTGCCCCCTCTAAGTTGAAACAGCTTCAGGTTTCTCAGCTATGAGTAATTACAAAGCTTCAAATGTTCTGGTTGGGAGACTTTCCTCTCTGTAAGTCTGCCTCCAAATTCACCAGGAAGCAGAATTCAATCTCCCCGACAAAGACCCTTGCACTGGGCCACATAGGCTACATGAGTCCCGAAGGCATATTCACATAGCTGAAGAGGCAGAGGATAACAGAGGTGGCAGAAGATAGCAAACCCTGAGCCCTAGATTACAGAAAAAAGAAAGGCCAAAGACGGAGAGAAAATGAGAGGAGAAAATAAAGACTGCCTGGAGGTTACATGGGGCAACTGCAGGGGTCTTAGGATATTCTTTGGAACAGAGGTGCAGTACTGCATATATCTAAATCACTAGAGCCAACTCTGCCATAAGGATGGGAGCCAAATTATAACAACGAAACTATGCCAGATCCTGTTTTATTTGTACAAGGAAGTTACTGACAGGCTGGTCCTATGTGGTCAGGTAGGTCTGTGTCTCAGAGGTGACAGGAGCCCTGTTAAGAGGATGCCCATGGCATGTCTCAGGTCTACAAAATTGACTCCCTAGAAGGATAGTCAAGACCAAGGTAGGGTTTTCTTGGTTCTATAGGAAAAGAGAGAACAAAGAGTTCATGGAGGCCAGAGCTATAGTACAGCGGGGAGGGCATTTACCTTGTACGTAAATAACTGGGTTTGATTCACAGCATTCCAAATGGTCCCTCAAGCACCACCAGGACTAATTACTGAGAGCAGAGCCAGAAATAACCCCCGAGCATGACCAAAGGTGGCCAAAATAGCAAAAACAAAACAAAACAAAACAAAACCATCTGGGTTCTTTTGGGTGGGAGTGAGGGGCACACCCAGCAATACAAGGCTTGCAAGGCTTGCAAGGCTAATGCTTTACCCTCTGGTCCTGTCCCTGTAGCCCCTGAATCTGGGTTCTTACCTAATACTGCTACATTATTCTTGGGCAATTGGAAAATGAGCTAATCTCTCCAGGACTCTCAATTGTGAATCAATAAAGCTGCTTCAGCTAACAAGTCTTGTTTCCTTGAGTTAATCTCAACAGTAAACATAGGACCTAGTATCATATTTTGCTGGGGTGTGTCATTCTTCAGAGACACTGGAGACAACCAGAAATAAGAGCATCTTGGTTTTCCTCTCCTGAAGAAGTCACAGCAGAGGGACTGGGAGAGGGCTGGAGTGATGCTCACCCCGACAGAACAGAAGCAGATGTACAGGCAGAACTCTGGGAACCATGGGAAGCCTCATCCAGGATCAGTCTGATGTGAAGAGCTGCCGACTCCAGTTGAGGGCAGGACGGTGGCAGCCTAATTAGGGTGACTGTCGATACCTTCCTGTAGTGATCCTAGAGGAAGTGGGTTTGGGAAACTGATTTCGATTAAGAGTGCTCTTGGGGGATGGAGTCTCAGGGCTAGCCAAGGTCCTGGCATTAAGTGGACCCCTGAAGACTCCCAAAGAGAAAATAAACAAAACTCCAAATCTCAGCTCGCCCACATATTCACATTCCCCAGTACTGGCAAGACTTTCTGGTACTGCTGATTGTGCAGAAAGAGCCGCCCCTCCACCACGATGACACCCCACCCCCATTACCTCCTCTCTGAGAAAAAGCTCCCAGCCATCTGGAACCTATTAATTTACAAATTTCAAATTTCAAAATTTCAGGTTTACTTGGAAATCGGAGCCCTTGGATCCCTCTCCTTGAGGCAGCTGAAGGCTCTTGATGATCATTTGTGCACCAGAGTTGATGACACATACCCCGTGTCACCTCTGTTTCTCTCCTTTTCCTGCCCACTCGGCTGTTCAGAGCTCTGCGGGAGCCAGGGCCTTCCAGGGGCGATTGCGCAGAACATGCTAGCTCATCTGCGGGATTATTTTCAGTTTCAATTTCCAGGGCCTTCTTAATAAGAGAGTTTTTCTTTCTCTTCAACCTTCCCTACACTAAATGGCCACTTTCAACAAATCAGATAAAGGATTAAAGCTAGGGGTAAAAACAGCTCTAGGAAAGAAAAAGAAAGAAACAACCCACAGACTGAAACCTCAAAGCAGAAATTATGTCTGCACATAATTTCTTTATCTCCAATCGTTCACCAACAAGGAAGAGAAAACAGTGTGGAGGCTTTGTAATTTCACTAGAGGCTTTCTCTCTCTCTAGGATGTGACAGATCAGAGACTGCAGAAAAAATGTATCCCCAAAACTATTTTGCCATTGACTGTAATTCCTCCCCCTCTTTATTACCCCATTGCTAAAGGCAAGGTTATGTGACAGCTTTTCCTCCTAAAACCACACACTGAAATAGGAAAACTCCAATACGATGCAATTAGCGTTTCTGACATAAATTCTCTTAAAATATGCCTCCAGGTTGAGAATAGAGAAAGGCAAAAGTAAACACTGAATTTGGATTTTGTTTTGCGGATAGGGCAGATTCTGTTTCTTGGTAACAGAGTTTTTTGTTTCTTGGTATTTCATGGTTTAACTTCTTGCAATGAATTTAAGGCAGAGACAGGGGGTGAGGCAAAAGTAATTAATCCATGTGAAAGGAAATTAGGATTTGCCCTTGGAATTTATCAATTTCTGTGATGTTTTCCACTTGTATTTAAATCAAGCAAAGCAATAAATCTTTTTTTTCTTAATTTTTATTATACCACCGTGAGATATACAATTACAAGGATGTTCATAATTGGGTCTCTGTCATACAGTGTTCCAGGACCCATCCCTCCACCAATGTCCAAACACTCCCTCCCACCCCAGCCTGCCTCTATAGCAGGCACCTTTCTTTCTCTTTCTCTTTCTCTCTCTCTCTTCTCTCTCTCTCTCTCTCTCTCTCTCTCTCTCTCTCTGTCTCTCTGTCTCTGTATTTCCCTCTTCTCTTACACTTTGTGGCTTGCCCTACAGATATTTATGGTATATGATGTCTCTATGTGTATATTCAATAGTGAATTCTAGTGTGACATTATAATTCCCCATTCTCCATCAACATCCCCAGTTTGTTGCAACTAGAATGAACATTACAGTGTATAAATGTGAAAGACCCTGGGAAGAACCTGGTCCTAACTTGCATTATTGTCTAAGTCTGTCACGCCGGTGCAGCTGTGGATCTAGAGTGTCTCTCATCTGGTGTTGCTGGCTGTGGAGGTTGGGAGCCCGCAGTCACGCCTGACATGGAGGTGGAGGAATGGAGGAGGAGCCCAAATCCCAGCTCCAAGTCTGGCCAGAGTGCCCACCCCCAACCCCCGACGCTAGGAGCTATGTTGGACTCTGCCAGAGGCTGAGCCTTTACCGCCCTCGGAAACTCCATGGACCGCTCCACGTGGAGCCAAGCAGCGCAGCTGAGCAATAAATCTTGGTATATAATTTTTTGCATGAATAATGTTGTTAAAGTCTATAAATTATACTCATAAGCAATATTATTTGTTCTACCACCCATACTAATAATTGAAAGGTTTCTGTTGGGGTAACGTGAGATATTTGAAAGAGCAAGAGCCAAGATATAAACTAGACTGTAATCAAGTGCCCTCACATCAAGAAATTTCTTTAATAGCTGTAGAATTAATACTGTAGGATTATGCTGTAGAATACGTTAGAATTAATTCCATGGGGGTATGTGGATTTAATGTTCTTTATCTACCATTGGCAGTAGGATACCAGAGACACAGAGTGTCAATAGACAGAGATTCTGCCTTCATCCTGGCCTACGTGGTTAAGAATATAGGAGGTACTAGGCTAGAGGTCAGAAATGGAGAAATCTGAAATAATTGCAGGGTTGGTCCTGTTTCTACTGAGGGACTAAGCAGATTTTGAAAGCCTAAATAAGCATCCCATTCACTTGTAAAATTTTTCTTATTAAACTTAGACCCTGACTCAGACACACTGGGCAGAGCTGCTACCAGCTCTCCCTGTGCTCAGCTGATCATGAGGTGCTCGGGAGGAAAGGTGAGTTCTAGCCCTGGTCCACCATCCCAATAGAGTCTCACAAGAAGCCAGAGGAACCCAACCCCCCCCCCACACCACACCCGCATCATGAGGGCCACCATTTTTAATATCCAGACTCCACAGCCTGTCAGAGCTCCACTCAAGAAAAAGCTGATCTCTCCCTGTTGGTTCATCAGTAAATGCACGGGATGAGAGCCTACTACTGAGAGTATACCACCTGCATGGCAGAGCCTGGCAAGCTACCCGTGTCTTATTTGATATGCCAAAATCAGTAACAATTATAGACATCATTCCCATGACCTGAAGGAATGGTTTGAGGCTCTTTATGTTGCTGGAGCAAACAGATGCCCTTGGCTGCACTGGCATGTGACAGGACGTATGGAGATTTTACTGGTGACTACTTGAGCAAATTGATAAACAACGGGAAGACAAGTGATACAAGTGACAAGAAACTTGTGATTTCAAGATCTCAAAAAATGGAATTGTTCCTCTCCACTAAAATCTCTCATAAAATATGAAGGAATTGTGTAATCTGAATAGAAACAATTAACTTATTAATTCAATATTTTTGAGCTACCATTGTTTTACAATATTCAGTATAAATTTCAGGAGTATAATTTCACACCTTGACATTTTCTAGTGCCGTTATCCAGAGCACTAGAAAAAGACCATAAATCCCTAATTTACTCCTTCTGCCCTCCCCACCCAGCCCCTTTTCCCTCTGCTTTTCATTATTATTTTTTGTAGTCAGAGTCTAAAGGTTTATTTTTTTTTACTGTTTGCTCATTTGCTCAGTTTCTTTCTTTCATGTTACACATGAGAAAGAGTCCATGATTTGTCTTCTTTCTGGTGTCATTTATTTATTGTTTTTTTTTAACATACCTAGGGATGCTCAGGGCTTACTCCTGGCTCTGTGCTTAGAGATCATTCCTGACAGGGCTCAAGAAACCATACGGGTGCCAGGTATTCAAGCCAGGTCTGTTGTGTGCAAAGCAAGTAAGTGCCTATGATATGGTACTATCTCTTTGGCCACTCATTCTTATATTTAATTGTGTGCTCATTGTGTACTGCATACCCAGTGCTTTTAAAGACAGTTGGGTGTATCTGTCGTGTAAAGATCCTTGTCTTCAGGAAGCACACATTCTAGTAAAGGGAGATGAGCAATAAGCAACGAACATGATAAGGGAGTAAATACCACAGTGGGTTGGAAATTATGCATGTGGGGCATGTAATTCATATTTTAAATATTAAATTGAGAGCTCCCAGTTGAAAGGAATAGTTGGATAAGAGGCACAAGGAACTTAGCCACAGAGATAACTGGGACAGAATATTCTGAGATGAGTGACCAGTTATTAGAAAGTCTACAATGGCATGTTGAAAAGGGAAAATGAGGCACACTGGTTAGAGCAGAGGTGAACAAAGCAGACAGTAGGAGAGATAACAGCACAGGTATAAAGCAAAGCAGGTATCATCTTGGCTGGGATTCCAGGGCTGTGAGTCCCATGGGCATTTTTTAAGCCCTTTATATATCTAATCAAGACTTTCAGGGTCTGGGGAGATAGTACAGCACTTGCTTTGCATGTAGCAGGCCCTAGTTTGACCCCTAGCATCACTTATGGTCCCGCTAGAACAGATCCTGACCACAAAGCCAGGAATAAGGCCTGAGCACTGCTGGATGTGCCCACCCCTCCACCACCACCATCAAAAGAAATTGTCATACATCAGCTGAAAAGAACATTTTAGATGATTATTGTGCAGATAATTTCAGTATCATAGAGTTGCTATCCTTCACAATGTTTATTAATTATTGTGTATTATATTTTTATTTCATAAAACTAAATTATAGACTAAAAACATTGAGACAAAATTAGAAATCAAAGATGTCATTGTAAATCTGGTAGTAAGAGCCAAGAGAGTTTTTACAGCCTGCTAAAGCCAGCTCTTACTCCTATATATACTGAGTCAAGTGGTGTAAAAAGAGCCCAGGAGGCATTATTAAAAGCAAACACACACAAACTCCAGATCAAAAAGCCAGAAACTTCAGGTGAATCTAATGTGTAACAGAATTGAACATGTCTATGTTCACTGTTTAAAGGTAAAGACCTTTAGTTCATTGAACTTAAACGAACATATCAGAGGTTTATTTTTAATTAAAAGATCAAATTTTAAGGGCAATGTGATTCTATAAAATGTACATATCTATGAAATCTTCAAAATGTTTCTAAGATAGGATGCCTAAAACAAATGATGAAATGGGGAGATTTTGTAATATTTCTGTAATATGTTTGCCTCTTTCCTCCACATACCATATGTAGAGCTATGAGAATCCCCTGCATTTTATTCGATTTATTGCTTGTAAGAATTTGATAAGAATGTTTAAAGTAGTAAATTGCAGTTTCTGAAAATATAGTATTCTTTGATGGTAACTGCTAAGCACAAGCTCTGTCATCTGCAATGCCCACACCCCAACGGAGATGTGGAAGGCTAATGCACACAGAGATGGTATTTGGCAATGCAATTTTCAGAGGGTAATTAAGGTTAAATGAGGTCACAGGCTGGGTCTTAAATACACAGGACTGGTGTAACCTTTTAAGGAGAGAGGGAGATAAAGATAGATTAGATAGATAGATAAATAGATTAGATAGATAGATAGATAGATAGATAGATAGATAGATAGATAGATAGATAGATAGATAGATAGATAGATAGATAGATAGATAGATAGATAGATAGATAGATAGATAGATAGATAGATAGATAGATAGATAGATAGATAGATAGATAGATAGATAGATAGATAGATAGATGTCCATAAAAACATGGTATCAGTATATGAAACCGTTTTTGTTTTTCAGAGTAGGATTGATATTTAAAATTTTCATCACTATCATCATCATCTCTGTATTCATTATCTATGTCTTACAGCTATCCTATCTTATATTTGAGATGCTATTTTCACCCCTTTTCCAATATGAGGAAGCCAGCTTTAAAAAAAAACCACACAGCTAATGCATTGCGGATACTAGCTTTGAGCTTCTTTCTAGTTAGGACTTCCACTATAAATAAATAGTGGGTTTCACACTCAACAGAGTTTTGGAAAATGTGACATGACCATTTTTCGTCTGATTTCCTAAATGATTCTCAGAATTTAGTTGCCTGTTCTTCACTCTGAAAGCAGGCGTATTTTCTTCTATTTTTCTCTTGCCACCTAATAATACAGATAACACCAGAGAGAATTCTGTGACAGCAAAGATAACGTGAAATGTTTCGCAAACACACAAGGTAACTTTTATCTTCTCCCTGGAAAACTTCGATCCACCTACTCATTTTGAACTGATTTAATTTGACCATAGCCCTCAAAATGGAACAAACAAAAATCCTACAAATGTTCTTGTTGGGGGAGTCCATTTGGGAGACGCCAGATAACCCAGATGGAACAGAAAAATCTGTTACTAGCCTCCAAATATCAACAGTGCATAATTAGCAGCTGCTAAAATAATAGAAGTCAATTGAACAAAAAATATGGTATACCCAGCATTCATTTACTAAATACCTTGTGTTTCCAAATACTGTCTTTCACAGTGGCTGAAAAGTCTTTCTGGAGCATTTCAGTGTGTATGTCTAGGTGCCAAACATAGGGAGTGGACAGAAATTTTCAAAAGCCAACTTCAAAAATGAGGGTTATTACATCCACTAGGCAGGAGTAGACATGACTCTTTTGCATCTGCCTGATGACAAACTACACCTGTCAAAGGCAACCTCTAAGAGGGCTGCCTTTATCAAAGACGTCAGCAGCCCATCTCCCTGGGAGACAGTGAAACTCGCATTTATCTAAATTATCTCAGTAATATGACAGAGTGATTGCTCACTAATGGTCAGTAACAGTTTTCTTTGTCATTTTCCTAGTCATTACCTCCTCAGAATGAACTCCAGAATAAACTGCTCGCAGTCGTGACTAGGCTGCTAATTTCCTCCTTACATGTGTGGCTGCTTCTCCTAAGCATCCCCAGTTGACTCTCAGCTTTCTGACACTTCATTTGGTGAAAAGGAAAACATGCCTTAAAAAGCTTGATGAACACAGAATTTCTTTACATGCAAACCAAAATATAATGCTTCTGTTTAGCTGGCTTGTGAATTGTCTTTGTGTCATCTGGAAAAGGAGATGGTGACTGCTTTCTCAGAAAGTGCTGGTGAAGGTACTTGCAGGTGTGCGGGCTCTGTTTCTACTGCTTGTCACGTACATCTCAGATGTTCATATTTCAGATCCTTTGAAGATACTGATGATAAAGTAAAGATACTTGAGCTCGAGAGAAGGCTCCAGAAATGTTCTGCTGTGACACTGTGAGTACCCAAATTCCTTCGACTTTCTGAGGGGGTGGGAAGAGGATGAGGATGACAGACTTTTTGTTATATGTTTTGTAATCAAATAGAAATTCAGATTCTTAATTAAAATCCCATGCCAAAGGGAGAGGTGCAAGAGAGCAGAAAGTCCCATTTTCTTTCAATTTTTATTTGATGAATTTTTCCTTTTTTTTTTTTTTTTTTTTTTTTTTTTTTTTTTTTTTTTTTCCCCCCCCCCCCTCCCCCCCCCCCCCCCCCCCCCCCCTCCCTTCTCCCCCTCTGGAAATAACAGTTTTATACAGCATTAATTTACATATGAATTTACACACATGCTTTAGGGCTACAATCTTACACCTCCACCAAACTGTTCATATCTCCCCTCCTCCCTCCTCCCTCCCATTGAACCCCCTTTCCTCTTTGATTTCCATCCACTCCTCCCTCTCTGGTAGCTACAACTTTGCCATCCAAGTCCACTCATTTGGTTCTGTTGGTATTGTCTGCTTTCATGCTTTCTCTATAGTCCACACATGAGATTGTCCAATATTCATCTTTCTCCTCCTAACTTAATTTGCTTCTTGCCAATCACTCTTTTCTCATGCACAAATAAATGACTGAGATATCTTTATCATACCTATATTGTTTCTTGTTTATTTACTTTTGTTTAGGGGGAACCACACCTAACAATATTAGGAGGACTACTAACATTGATGGTGCTTGAGGTGTGGGGGACTGGGAAGACCACTCCCAGAAGATACTTGGGACTCATGCAATGCCAGCGATGGAACCAGGGTCTCCTGCATCAAGCATGCTTTCCAGCTCTCTGAACCATCTCCCAGACCCTAAAATGATTTTGAAATCTTTTGTATTTGACTTTATGAGGGAAAAATTATGGGGATTCTCGTGTGTACTTTTTATTTATTTATTTATTTAGCTTTTTGGAGTTTTTCTTTAGGGGTTTATACACCCAGTGAGGCTCAGTGGTTACCTTAGCTCTGCACTCACGAATTACTCCTGTTGTTCAGGGGACTATATATGATGTCAGGTATCAAACCCTGGTCAGCTATGTGCAAGGCAAGTGTCTTACCTGCTATACCATGGCTCTGGCCCTTCAATGTATTTGTTCTAAAAAATGAAAAATAAGGACCAGAGCAATAGTTTGGCAGGCAGGGTATTTGACTTGCATGTAGCAAACCCGGATTCAATTCCCAGCATTCCATATGGTCTCCCAGCACCATCAGAAGTAATTCCTGAGTGCAGAACCAGGAGTAACTCCTGAGTATTGTTAGGTGTCACCCCCCCCCCAAATAAACAACAAAAGCACTGAAAATTTAAACAAAACAGTTAAGATAATTAAATAGTGCAGCTTTTTAATGTACTGTATTATAATATCTCTGTTTACTTCTTTGCTTTCCTCCCAGACTAAATGGTAAGTTATTTGAAGACAGATGCATCTTGTGTCCTAGGGGAAACACTAGCATTTAGAGTATTCTGAAAATTAGTAGCAATAAGTGACCTTTATCAGGGAACTCTAGCCTATTTGCATAAACAAATCCAAACTTTAAAGCAACAAAGTCTATTTCTAACTGAAGAACCCAGCATCATATCCTGATGCTTCATCAAATGCAAAGAAGGAACTGAATATGATTGAAAACATGGTCAACTCTATGCAGTCTCCATTTGTATTTAATAATCACTTCTTGTGTCAATATACTTTTTATTCAAATGTCTTGGAAAAAAATCAATCAAATTAAGTTTTCCATCTTTTAGCAGACTGTACCCACAGAAAATTGAATGAAATGGTGTGGGCATGGAATGGAGCTAAACAGAAAGTTGATTAACTCAGAACAAAATAAATTCAAAGGCCAAAATATCAGAAGAACTAGCACACAAAAGAAAGGGAGAGTAAAATGTTTTTCTGCTTTCAATCTATTGAATTTAATGTCAATAAGTGAGTCATTTATAGAGGCATATAAATGAATTTGGGGGATGCTTTAGAGTCAGGCATGGAGAGAAACAGAGAAAGAGAAAGATAATAAGACACTGAAAACAATGAATGTGAGCATAAAGATGAAGAAAGTCTTATTTTCAGATTTTCTGAGGAAAGTTACTGCAGTGATTCCTCCATTTTGTGCAAGATCATGCTAGATGCCATTAAAAATCCTTCCCAACTCCAGATTCCATGTCGGATATTTCTTTTACTCAGGAAGAAGTAAATGATTGGCAGAAATAATGACTCAGCTGCAAATGGAATCGTAATAGCAATTTTTTGTTCTTGTCACAGCTATTCAACCTCCAGCTTCTTAAAGAATGGAACACAGGCCAATGCAAGAACACACACAATAAGGCTCCTTGTGTGCCCTTCAGTCAAACAGCAGCAGCATCCACCGTGACACCACCCCCCAAGTCCGATATTTTCCTTCAAAGCAAAGTCACTGCAGGCTGTTTGTTGACTGCTATGCACACACACACACACACACACACACACACAACATCAAACACCAAATAACACAATCTGGAACGTGTGAATAGGCCCTGCTCACATTCTCATATTACCTTCTGGGCTGCTTGTCTGGGCTTCCAGATTCTACAGTCCTGGTTTCAGCATCTGTTATTGGGCCAACAGCTTGGTGTAAATACCGGTTTATTGTGCAGAAATAAACACTGTAGGATTTGAGTCAATCTTGATTTGACCAGCTTTGAGAATGAGAGTTTGGGTGCAGTTTGGATGGATTACTTCTGGAATGTAAAGTATGACTAGGAGATGAGTATGGTATAAAGATTTGATATGAGCTCTGAATCTGTTATGAGACAATTCTACTCTACAAGGGTATCCCACTCCAACAGAAAATGATAAGCAGACACAAAACCTATCATGGGCAATATGGCATCCACCAAACCTTCCCACCGACGTCTTGTTCAGACTCTACTAGCTTCTAAGAATCATTGATGAGATGTTACTCTTAAAGATTTGGAAGTCCAGGGGCCAGAGACATAGCAAAGCAGGTAGGGCATTTTCCTTGCATGTGGCCAACCCAGGTTTCATCCCTGGCATCCCATATGGTCCCCTGAGCACTGCCAGGAGTAATTCCTGAGTGAAGCACCAGGAGTAAACCCTGAGCAATGCCAGTGTGACCCCCAAAAGCAAATATGAATGAACAAACAAAGAACCAAAAAATAAATAAATAAATGTAACTGACAAAGTTTGTTTAAAAAAAAAGATTTGGAAGTCCGAAGCCATCAATAGTAAAAGAGACTCTGAGTTTATAGGTACCCAGAATCAATTAATCACTTTTATTGCTGTTTGGAACAGATGAATTGAAACTTGTAAAAAGACTAGCAAGGTTAAAATTCTAGCAAGGTTGTGATTAAGTTTGAAAACAAATCAACATGTTAGTACTCCAAGATCTATCAGAGTCAACAGGCCTATTTATTATTGTCCAATGACACAAGTCTGAATTTTTCTAAAGTAAGTCTGTCTTAGTATTTAATTGCCCATCAACCACAGTATACTGTCTTCTTAGGACTGTTTATCCCTAGTTATCTATCAGGGATGGCAAGACTCCACCTTCAACAGAGATCAATGGATTGTCATGTGCATGTAATTGACATGTACCACATAAGATTATGGATAGGCAACAAGTATTAGCTATTGTTATTACATAACCATGACTATCTGATGATATATAACAGCAGTATTTTTCTTTTCTCTGTGCAATGGAAAAATGTACAAGAACCAGGTGACTGTGACTCTAAGTTCATATAGACCTAATGAACTGAGAAATGAGTATTGAAAACTACCTGTTCTCAATGCTCATATTTCAGAAATACTGAGCCATTTTACCTCCTGAACTTGAAGTAATTTAGGGAATTAAGTCCTAGAAAAAAATGACTGTAGAATTTTATAAGAGTAGGATTGTATGGGTTGCTTTCTTTGACTAATGAGAGCTAGGGAAGCAACCCATGGGGAAAAGGTACATTTCAAGAGAAAAGGGCATATCTTCCATTTATTTTGGTAATTAATATGAAAGGAGGAATTCTTCCAGACCCCTGATGATAAAGTGACTTATAGGTGATTCACTGAGCTTAAATAATACTTCATTATACTTAAGACAATGGATAATTTATAATATTAATTATTTCCATTCAATGATAGTAAGGAATCTTCCAAATGATGCCCAGGAGACTGTAAGACCCAGAAGCAATTCTTGGCTAACTTGATGGTTCATTGCAGTTGCTAAAGAATGCAATGCTGCTTGGACCCTGCAGTACTAAGGATACTCAGGGTCCCTTGCATTGCTGAGGGCCTCCAGGGTTGCATCCAGAGATGCTTGGTGAGACCAGGTGGTACCAGGAATTGAACCACGGTCAGGCGCCTGCTAGGCATGTACCCCATGCCCTCTACTATCTCCAGGCCCTCAGTTATCAGTTTTTGAAAGTTAGATATTTAAATTAGTGAGTAATAAGTACTTGCTTACTTTGTATTTTAAAATATGTAATATGTAAAATAAACAGATAATTCATTTTAAGAGACACAAACCTTATCAATCTTATAAGACACATGTAAACATTTTGCTGTATTTTTTTTGCATCTATCAATTTGGCAGGAAAAAAAAACTTGATACCCCAATCCCTAAATCTCGCAGGTTTCTTCCTCTCCAGAGGTTATCCTTTACATTCACAAAGTAAATACCATTCTCATGTGTGCTCTTAGTTCTAGGGTGTTCTGAAAAATCTTTGTTTTGAAAAGTGCTCTACGGTTAAGCCATACCCCTGGTCCTGGTATGTTCTTTAACAATATAAATGAATATTTTATATTTCTGCCTTTAATCTTTGAATAAAAAATATATACCTCCCTGCAACTTACATTTTCAATCATTACTTTTCATATTACTTATAATTTGGAGTACCTGTGCCTCATACCTTTACTACTCATTGCTGCCTAGGATCCTGGTTCAATTTTTTCCCTCCTCTGGGAAAGAAGGACTGCACATGAGCCACACAATTTCTATGTATGCATGTGCTAGAAAACTCTAGGGTGTACAGATGTAAGATGAGGCCGGTTGATGGGGAATGTAGAATACCCTTATCAGATGCAAGAAAAGCTCTACATTCTTACTACCCCGTGAAGCATTAAAAATATCTGTAAAAAATAATAAAAAATAAAAATATATATGACCACCGATTGACTTCAAAACAGAAAAGCATTTGAAGTAAATTAGACAGTCAAATCATAAATAAAGGGAAGAACACAGTAAATGTGAATCAATTATAAGGAAGGAAATAATAATTTAAAAAGGCAGAAGTTCATCAATAATAACAAAAGCTGAGAAAAGGCAACAAAACCAAACTTATCTCCCACCACTTCCCCATACCCAGTGGAAGTTCCCCAAATGCCTTTCTATATAGTCAACGGAAGGAACTAGAAATGGACCACCAGTGACAAGGCAACCAAATTTTACACACGACCTGTGCGTAGCAAACGAACGTTTTCTGTGGTGAAAACATGCTTCCCCCTCTCCTTAACAGAAAGACAAATGCAGTCACACCTGCTCGACAGCTTCTGAAAGTCCCTGTGTTTCTGGCTTTATCTGAGCCAATCCTCTTTTTGGAGTTGAACATACTGGTTAAATCCTCTTACTCAGCCTGCTAGGGCCTTTTTTTTTTTTTTCCACAGCTGGTGTTATCTCTGTAAACTGTGAGGTGGCCGGGTATGGATGAAGCAACCTTTAGTTTTGGAAACTGACATGGAAGGGTGGATGGGACTCCTGCTGGCAGATCGAGGCCAGATGGGCCTGTGGCTAGAAGATTTTTGGAACTTTCTAGTGTTTTTGTAAGCTCCCTCATTCACCAGTGAATATTTATAGCTTTAAGCAAAATTTCAGTGAACTGGAACCCTCTTCTCATTTGGCAGATGTTTTAGCAAATTATTTTTCTGCTGCTAATCTGTAGAAAAGTGACAATAGCATTTAGTGACTGTCTGACAGTTTGAGGTCCCTGCAAGAGAAGCAAATCAAAAGCAATTAAATTTTCTAAGAGTGAAATTGCTTTAGTCTTTCAGGATTAGGATTATAATTCCAGTATGTAGCACTACACAAACATTCCTATCCTTGGTACAATTCATATATCACATAGGATGATAATAAATGGCTTAATATTATATTAAAATTATGATGCATGTTTCTCAGTAAATATCAGAGCAATTTTTGAATCCCAAATATACTTTGTGCTATGATATATCTACCATAATATTTCTGGGAAATTCTGTATCAGAATAAAGAGTGTCATGTTTTAAAAAACTGAATTTGAATATTTTCTTAATGACTAAAATTAAATCAATACATTATTAAATATAGTACATACTTAAATATTTAGAGTCAAACATAGTTTAATTAAGTTTAGCTTTGCACTGAGAATTTAACATTCAAGAAACCAAACCACAGTTAATTAATAAGAAATAGGTTTTAGGTATTGACAATATATATTATAGTTCCAAACTGTGGCTTTTAAATATTAGACCAAGTAGCACATTTAAGAAAACATGTCTTCAGATGTTTTAGTAGAAAATCAATAGTAATAACAAGCTTCTAGAAGCCTACTGATCTTTTAAAAAACACAAAGCTTGTGGTGATTTGGTTCAGGACTCACTACCCCAAAATGCAACACCGTGACATATTCAATGCTTCAAGTTGGAAGAATTAGAGAAATAAGAAGGGAGATTTATTGGCTACCTTCGAAGCAGGTCACAAACCCCTCATATAATATATATCTAACTATGATAGAAGAACTTACTTTCACTAGCTCTAAAGCAGCTAAAAGCATTATTGCCTCACCCACGTTGTTGGAAACAGGAACTGAAGTCTGATAAGATTCTAACCTCACCAGCACAGTGCAGAGACAGCTGGACCCCTACAGAGAAAAGCTGCATCAGGAACACAGAAGTTCAGAACTCTTCTCCTAGACTCGGTGCTGCGGGTCTAGGGTCTCTAGGCTTCCCGCGACCGGATGCTGCCGGGGGTCCCCCAACAGTGCCAGGAAGCAAGTTCCCTTCTACCTCCGAAGCCGGCGGGGAATGGATGAAAACTCAGGAATCTGATGCAGTTTTAAAAGGGCTTTACTATCACAGGTTCCAATATACAATCCAAGAGCAGGGAAAATCTCCAGACTCTGGGTTCCCAGCTAGGCCCCAGCCACGTGTAGGCCAAGATGGCTGCCACCACGTGTTGAGGTCAAAAAGAGAATGGAGAGGACCGAGAAGCAAAACGCCAAGGGAAGCCGAAATGGCAAAAAGGGGGAAGAGAGATTCTTTCTTCTTGCAGCTTATTTTATAGCTAGAAATCCGCCCAAACTCCCCAGCCGGGCCATTCTGGGCTGGGCTATCTAGAGATGAAAACAGTTCTATAGAAAGTAGCAATGTCAGGAGGCCTTCTGGCTGTTTACAAGAACCCAGAGCTCATTCAAAACCTCCTAGCAGAACTGGGAGGAGCTATAAGCTAAATGTAACTTCCCCTGGCAGGGGAGAGTCAAATGCCCTCAGGTAATTTCTCTCAGCACCTCACCTAATGTCTTGAGCCAAGTCTGCCTGGAAATATCTTTATAGGGTAGAGAAGGGGGTTTCTGAGATGGCATGTCTCTGTACCAAACACTGTACTAATGCCAGTTAAATATTTCTCCAAGCCTTCACAAGAGTCTCCTCTACTTCACAGTAGTGTATTTTAGTTGCCTTTGAGTTTTCAGGGAGCCATGCTTGCTTGCTTGGAGGAAAACAGCATTTCTCTCTCGTCTAATTACTTAAAAAGATCCAACGTGGCCAGGCAAATATGCTGGTAAGATCTACCTAGTCCCACGATGATTGTGGTAGCATGCAAGAATATTTATACCATCCAGTACAGAATACATGGTCAGATAAACTGCCACATTTAAACTACCCACTATCTATAAAGTGATCTGCAGGAGGCAATCCAGGGCAGATGTAGAGGCTTTTAGGCTTTTAGGTGTCCTGCAACACTAGACTATGCCATAGCAATGAACAACTATCTAGGTGAAAAACTCCACATGGAGATAGCTTAGGGAGAAAATCTACAAAACCAACTTTGCAAAGACAAAGAGCATGCTTACCCACTCTGGAGGGCACCCTAACACTCTCAGCTCTCTCTCTCTCTCTGTCTGTCTCTATCTCTCTGTCTCTGTCTCTCTCTCTCTGTCTCTGTCTCTCTTATCTCTCTTTCCATAATCTCTAAATAAAACTATCTAATTTATTATTTGTCTTCTCCTAAAATTCTTTTCTGTTTGGGAAAGGCTACAGACCCAAAAAGCCTGGGTAAAATTTAGGACTGAATTTCCTTTCCTGAAAGCACAATTCATTGCTCCAGCGAGGGTCTATAGTTCACTGAGAAATTGGGGGCTCATTTCCCATGCTGTGCAATACAAGCGAACTTTAGGGGCAGCTTGAAGGGCTGCCTCGTGGGGCTGGAGGAGATGTGAGGTCTCTACTGTGCAGCAGCTCATCAAAGACTTGCATCAGTTCAGGTTGCCCCAGGTAACCCAGGTGGGTAGAAAGGGAAGAGATAGACTCCCTTCTCAAGGTTGCCATCTATAGCTTCTCCCCACTTCACATAAATAATATTAGATGTGGGCCCTAACCACTTTACTATCCCCTTGTCTCTGTACATAAGAGGGTATGTATTGTGTGGATAATGAATTAAGATTTACCATTGTTTATTGAAAGTAATCCAAGCAAAACAGTTTTGAATTCAACATAAATTCTGGGGTTGCCCCTATTCATCTCCTAATTACATTCTTTTATTAGTATGGTTATTTTATTTAATTTTTTAAATCATCTCACTTTAATATTGCAGCATTATAAATATGAAGATACACTTGTTTGATTTTTCCCCAAAAGTTTGTGAAGAAGGATAAAGGCAGGGATATTTTAAATGCAAATCAAATTGGCCCAACTTTTCAGTTATTTTAAAATATATGGATTAAACTTTTTTAAACCCTTTTAAAAAATTATATGGATTAATATAAACTGAACTGCTTGCAACAAAATCTTGCAGTAATCTTTACTTTATCCAGCAGTTCAGCATAGCTATAATCACTCTTTCAAAATCACTGATGCATAAGCTCTTTGTATGCAAAAACTCCATTATTTCAAGAACAGAGTAAAGGAAATGAATTTCAATTGAGACCAAAGACATTTAAGTGAAATCTAAGATAGACTCTATAAGCACTTATTTCCATTGAATGTTTTCTTTTCTTGTTTTTTTTTTTCTTTTTTTGGGTCATACCTGGCAATGCTCAGGAGTTACTCCTGGCTCTTCACTCTGAAATTACTACTGTAGGTGCTTGGGGGACCGTATGGGGGTGTGGAGGATCAAACTTGGGTCAACGCCCTACCCTCTGAACTATCACTTACCTCGCAGTGAAAGACAGAAGCGATTCCATGAAGTAGCCCATCTATTGCTCTTAATAAGACAAACTGGTATATTCTATCTCCCTGTTCTTGATCCATCGGTTTAAAATGTTCTGCTTCAGCCTCTCTGACCCTCTTGCCCTTAGCCATGTGAAAAAGAGTGAAAAAAAGAGTTCACAAAATTGGGCACAAAGAAGGTTTTTGAGTCTGCCAAGGAAAATAAAATGAAATGCATGCTTCCCTTTGTCTCGGGAGGCTTGCTGCTCCCAGCCCTCCTGTATGCCAGACTGCTGCAGTGAGGAAAAGCACCAGCCCATCTACCATGGAACCTGGATCAGAGGTGCACAGTTACAAAAAGTACCTTGTAAAAATTCCACATAGGAGCTGGAGAGACAGTACAGAGAGTAATACACTTGCCTTGTGTGTAGACAACCTGGTTCAATCTCTGGCACCTGGTATGGTGCCCGAGCCCTTAGTGATCCCAGATTTTTGTGCAAGGTGTTAGACACAGGTCCAAATTCATTTTTTTACATGTAGCTGTCCAGTTTTCCCAGCACCACTTGTTGAAGAGGCTTTCCTTACTCCAGTTTGGACTCTTTGCACCTTTATCAAAGATTAACTGATCATGTCTTTGAGGGTGGGTGTCAGGATACTCAACTCTATTCCATAGGTCCACCGGTCTGTTTTTATTCCAGTACCACGCTGTTTTAATTACTGCTGCTTTGTAGTACAGTTTGAGGTTGGGAAAGGTGATGCCTCCCATCTTCTTCTTCCCAAGGATTGCTTTAGCTATCCGTGGGGGCTTATTATTCCATATGAATTTCAGAAGTGTTTGGTCAATTTCTTTAAAGAATGTCATGGGAATCCTTATAGGAACCGCATTGAATCTGTACAGCGCTCTAGGGAGTATTACCATCTTAACAATGTTAATTCTCCCCATCCATGAGCAGGGAGTGTGTTTCCATTTCCTCGTGTCCTCTTTTATTTCTTGAAGCAGTGTCTTGTAGTTCTCTTTGTATAGATCCTTTACACACTTGGTTAAGCTGATTCCTAGGTATTTGATTTTCTGTGGCACAATTGTGAATGGAATCAATTTCTTAATATCCCTTTCTTCTCTTTCGTTATTTGTGTATAGGAAAGCCACCGACTTTTTGGGTATTGATTTTGTACCCTGCCACTCTACTATACCTATCTATTGTTTCTAAGAGTTTTTGGGTCCAGAGTTTAGGGTTCTCTAGATATAATATCATGTCATCTGCAAATAATGATAGCTTGATTTCTTCCTTGCCTATCTGGGTGCCCTTAATGTCCTTTTCTTCTCTGATTGCTATGGCGAGTACCTCCAGTACTATATTGAATAAAAGAGGAGGTGAGAGAGGGCAACCTTGTCGTGTTCCTGATCTTAAGGGGGGAAGGCTTTCAATTTTTCCCCATTGAGAATGATACTCGCTGTGGGCTTTTGGTAGATGACTTTGACTATCTTGAGAAGCTTCCTTCAATTCCCATTTTCTGGAGGGTTTTAATCATGAATGGGTGCTGGATCTTGTCAAATGCTTTTTCTGCATCTATCGATAGGACCATATGGTTTTTATTTTTTCTCTTATTGATGTGATGTATTATGTTGATTGATTTGCGAATGTTGAACCATCCTTGCATTCCCGGGATGAATCCTACTTGGTCATGATGTATGATCTTTTGATGAGTCTTTGGATTCTGTTTGCTAGTATTTTGTTGAAGATCTTAGCATCTGTGTTCATCAAGGAGATTGGTCTGTAATTTTCCTTCTTTGTATTGTCTCTCCCTGCTTTTGGGTATCCAGGGTGATATCGCCTCGTAGAAGCTGTTTGGGAGTGTTTCTGTTTCTTCTATTTCCTGGAAGAGCTTGAACAGGACTGGCAGTAGGTCCTCCTTAAAGGTTTGGTAGAATTCGCCAGTGAACCCATCTGGACCTGGGCTTTTGTGTTTGGGCAGACTTTTAATTACTGTTTCAATTTCCCCGATGGTGATAGGCTTATTTAGGTATTGGAGGTCTTCTTGTTTTCAATCGTGGGAGGGTTATAGGACTTCAGGAATTTATCCATTTCTCCTAGGTTCTCATGTTTTGTGGCATACAGGTTCTCAAAATAACCTCTGATGATCTTTTGTATTTCTGTTTTTTCTGTTGTGATGTCACCATTTTCATTTCTGATTCTGTTTATTTGGGTTCTCTCTTTCCCTGTCCTTACAAGTCTTGCCAGTGGCTTGTCGATCTTGTTTAATTTTTTCAAAAAACCAGCTCTTGGTTTCATTAATCTTTTCGGATTGTTTTTTTTTTTTTTCCAGGTCGTTGATTTCCTCCCTAAGTTTCACTATTTCCTTCCTTCTGCCTGGGTTGGGCTTCCCTTGTTGCTCTTTTTCTAATATTTTCAGCTGTGAGGTCCAGGTTATTTATATGGGCCCTTTCTTCTTTTCTGATGAATGCTTGCAGAGCTATGAACTTTCCTCTTAATACAGCTTTTTGCTGTGTCCCACAAGTTCTGATAGTTGGTATCTTCATTGTCATTTGTTTCTAAGAATCTTTTGATTTCCTGTTTGATTTCTTCTATGACCCATTTGTTGTTCAGCAGTGAGCTGTTTAGTTTCCAGGTGTTTGGTTTAGCTCCTGCTTCTGTGTATGGTTCACTACTATTTTTCGGTGCATCGTGATCTGAAAAGATAGTCGATACAATTTCAATCTTTTATTTTGTTGAGGTATGCTTTGTGGCTCAGTATATGGTCTATCTTGGTATGTTCCATGTGCACTGGAAAAAAAAGTGTATTCAGCTTTTTTGGGATGAAAGCCCTGTGTATATCAACCAGCTCTCTTTCTTCTATTTCTTCCTTCAGGTCCAGTATTTCCT